>WBMW01000025.1:0-17134 GCA_013396635.1 Penelope pileata
TTTAGCAATTGGAGTTCTCTTCAATCAGACCATCAATAAAAACATTCAGATCATCAATAAAAACATTAAACAGGACTGGCTCCAGTACTGACCCCTGGGGAACATCACTTGTGACCAGTCACCAGCTGGATTTAACTCCATTCACCACCGCTTCTTTGGCCTGGTCATCCAGCCAGAATTTTTACCCGGGGAAGAGTACATCTGTCCAAGCCATAGGCTGCCAGCCTCTTCAGGAGAATGCTGTGGAAGACAACATCCCCACACTGTGAGGCCTGGCACTTGGTCTTGTTGAATCTCATACAATTGGCCTCAGCCCATCGACCAAGTACTAAGAAGGCTGTGCTAACACCTGTCAGAGTGGGCCATTATAGCATGATTTTAGGGGTATGTGAATGCCTACAGGAACAATTTCTACTCTCCCAAAATTGTAACCTCCGATTGTGACTATAAAACATATCAGATGTGAATTAAAAATTAAACAGTGGGGGCAAACATAAGAAAGATGCAGAGCTGTTGGAGCAGGTCCAGAGGAGGATCACAAAGATGATCAGAAGGCTGGACCACCTCTTCTATGAAAAAACCTTGAGGCAGCTGGGCTTGATCAGTCTGGAGAAGAGAACGCTCCAGGGAGACTTTGTTGTGGCCTTCCGGTATATCAGGGGAGCTTAAAAGCAGGAGGGAGACCAACTTTTTACACGGTCTGATAGTGACAGGACAAGGAGGAATGGCTTTAAACTAATAGAGGTGAGATTTAGGTAAGATGTTATGAAGAAATTTTTTACTCAGAGGGTCGTGAGGTACTGGAACAGGTTGCCCAAAGAAGTTGTGGATGCACCATCCTTGGAGAAATGCTGTGGGAGACAGTATCAAATTGCTAACAGTATTCCCAGTTATTCTTCTGTAATTTCTTAAAATCACCATTTAAAAATTCAATGATCTTATCATAAAATAATACTGGATTTAGAAATATTTCTTATAGAACTTTGAGGTTTTATATAAATTTTCTGAGGACTACAGGGTTGTCCTGGTTTAACCTAGCAGACAGCTAAGTCCCCCACAGTTGTTCGCTCACCCTCCCCCCTCCCAAGTGGGATGGGGGAGAGAATTAAGGAATAAATACGGTAGAACTTGTGGGTTGAGATAAAAGCTATTTACTAAGACAGCAGAGAGAATAAAAGAAATACCAGTACATATATATATATATATNCTGTGAAGCACAGCACGTAACTGTGGCTGTACATGGAGGCTTAGGAAAAAGCATAAGGACAGATAAAGCATATAGTATTACTTTTCCTGGCTATTTTCTCTGTTTCTTGTGACAGGTGGCTCAAGGATTTCTTGATAATACAAGGCAAAGTCATTTGAAAGCCCTTAAAACATTTTTCTTCCATGAACTTGTCCGGTCTATTTTTGAAAGTATGCAAGATTTTGGCGTCCTCTGTATCCTTCATCAGAGAATTTGGCAGTTTTACTACATAGTTTGAGATGAGCTACCTCTTTCTCTTTGCTTTGAAAAAACCACTTATGATCTTCAGCTCTTAATTTTTGAAAAGGAAGACACAGAAAACAAATGATCCCAATAAACTTCTCAGTGTCACCTACAGTTTCTGAGCTGCATGACATCTCCCCTTTCCAGCTAGAAGTTCTAGTTTATTTAGTCAGTCCTCCAGTTATTCTCTAACGTTGATCAAACTTCCTGCCTTCCTTCAGCCTTTCATAGAATCATAGAATAGCTTGGGTTGGAAGGGACCTCAAGGATCATCAAGATTCGACCTCCCTGCCACAGGCAGGGCCACCAACCTCCAGATCCGGTACTGGATCAGGTTGCCCACGGCCCCATCCAACCTCGCCTTGAACACATCCAGGGTTGGGGCATCCACAACCTCTCTGGGCAGCCTGTTCCAGCACCTCAACACTCTCTCGGTAAAGAACTTCCCCCTGATGTCTAATCTAAACCTTCCCTCCTTCAGCTTAAAACCATTCCCCCTTGTCCTATCATTATCTACTCATATAAAAAGTCCTCTTTACAATCTCTCTTTAAAAACTCCAGATGGAGCCTCATGAGGGCAGAGTACAGAGGGACAATCATCTCCCTGTCCCTGCTGGCCACCCCTCTCCTGATGGAGCCCAGGATACCATTGGCCTTTCAAGTTGCAAGAGCACACTGCTGGCTTGTGTTCAGCTTTTTATCCACCAGGGCCCCCAAGTCCTTCTCTTCAGGGCTACTCTCGAGGATTTCTTCTCACAGTCTATATGCATATCTGGGATTACTCTTTATTCCTTTGTGAGAAGGGGAACCAGAATGTGTAATATGACACATTCTACACATGTACAGAAGTGTAATTTTTACTGTTCATATTTCTATCCTGATTTCAGTAAGTTGGTACTTGTTTTATTAATCTTCATATATGAGTGATCTGACATTTTCCTAAAATTTTCTATTGCAGGTTCAAGAGCTGCTTCCAGATCTCCAGGTTACAGATATATTTTCCTGTGTCCCATTTTATGTTCGTTCACAGTGAATTCCATCTGGACATACTCAGCTACCTGATTTATTTGCAGTTTTGTATGGGGAGCTCTCATCTTTACACTGTCTGTGTAAGATAAAACTATTTAAAAATACTGTATTTTTACTAACTTAGATTATTCATGAATAAGTGGAACAGCACTGATTCCACTACGGATCCATGACATAATGCAGGAGTGACCTTTCTTCACTGTGGAAAATAAGTAACCTACAATTATTAATTTTTTTGCCTTTTTACCATTATTTTTATCCATTCACTGCTCCTCACTGTCTTTTCAGAGTTATTTATGTTCTTTAGGAGATACTAGCGTGGGAACTTGAATGACCTCCCAGAAATTACGGTACATGTTTATTAATTCTCTGTTGAATTCTCTCAAATATTTTTTTGTTAAAATCTTATAATTTTGATTAATTTTCTTTTTATATTTTTATCTATTCTTGTAAGTATCCTGAAGCACAACAGATGGTGTTAAAGGGACAAACTATGTAACTCCTGATGCCACATTGTATTGGAATATATATGCCAAAATCATTGAAAAACTAAGATCAAGTTGCGACACAAAAGAATGTTGCAGTCACATTTCTGTGAAATCAGGAACATTTATAATAATTTCTTATTCTGTAATTTCCAAAATTTAGCATGCATATATTTTAGCTTGTTCTATGAAAGAATTATTTTGTAAAAAATATTAAAAGAATGAAGTGTGAAAAATGGCTTGCACTGCATGTGAGCTATTAGGTACTTCATTGAACGAAAAATAACAGATCTCTAGTAATATCTTTTCTTCTGTGGATCCTTTTTGCCCCCAAAATTAGATTTTTTTTTTTTTTTTNTTTAAGTAAGTGATTATCCAGCAGTCTGGACAAAGATTATAACTTTTCCTGTTTAGATCTCATCTAACAAATCAGAGTTTTAAGATTTTCAGCCTCTATTGTAGTACAAATAAATATTAGTGAAAGGGGAATCATCACCCAATGCAAGGAATGTTCGTAACTATAGAAATGGAAATATTTTCTTGGAAATCAGTGATTCTGTAAGAATTCTTCGAGGCCCATTAGTCAAGTAATGCAACAAGATTCCTCATTAGTACTCTGGGGAAAAAAAAATAATACAATTGGAATGCATAAACAGGACAGTAATGAGCAGAAAACATTCAACATCTGAAAAATTCCTGCGGCCTCTCTTTCTATTAATAGGATATGATACATTTTGTCTTAACACAGACATTTAAAATAGGCTAAATGAGTCGTGCTCTGAAACTGCCTTTCTCTCAATTGTTTTAAAGGGAGCCTGACTATCTGTTGTAGATGTCTGTGGAGTGGATAAATCAAATGAGATTAATCCTTTTCCAGAGCTTCCTTTGCCTCTTTGATATATTTATGGGGAGGAGTTGGTAGTTACAGTGTTTACTTTTAAAAGACTGTTGTAAAATTGGATTACTGAAAAACTGAAAGACAGAAAGAAAATGTTGTTCCAGGAACTGTGGGCTATGATGAGGTACAAAAAGGTGATTGTTCATAAGGCATGGCCTAAATTGATTGAGATGTCCTGTAGTCAATATTGTTTCTGGGATAAATCCAAGGGTTGATGAGTAAATATGGCATTCAGATGCCATGATCTAATGAACCCTACTGACTTTTAATCTTTGTGAGAAGAACAAAGAGGAGAAGAAAAATATAATAATGTGATTTTTATGCTAAAATGCTTAGATTTTTTTTTTCTAGCTGACAGCAGAAAATGTCCTCAACAGAAACACTTATGCAATCATCTTTACTTGGCAGTAGCCACTTCAGACTGATAATAAAAGTGAATCTTTTTTTATTCTCAAGGAATTAAGGGAAGAAGGTGAAAAACTTCACATCTATGCATAATAACTATCATTGTCAAAAAAATGCCTCTCTATTTCATGTAGTCCTCATGAAAACAATTCTCTTAGAAGGCATAGATTTTACAGAATGAGCAAATAAGATTCCTGCAAATATTTTTTCTATGCTATTTTATACTGCTGAGTCATGGATACTATATGATAGTACATGGATGTATAATTACAATGGGCAACTGTTGTTGAAACAAACTGGATCTACTTCTGATTCAAACATATCCCTACAAGATCATTGTTCAGGCTGCTGCAGACTGTTTGTGCCTACTTAGGAACTCCATGCATTGGAGTTTCACTGGAAGAGAGGCAATGAACTCCCAGTACCTCATTCATAATTCCTACCAATTAACCTCTGGACATAGTTTGACAGTTTAACATACAGTGACAGAAAACATGAAATAGTCATGGCACTGTACTCTGACATTACATACTTAAAGGTAGAGAATAAAACACTAATTTTTTTTATTTTCCTCCAACCCAAAAAATGAAAGAGAAAAATATGATAGTGAGGAAAAGGTATTACAGTGTCAAAATGTGGGAAAGAGCAAATTCTGCTAAAGCTAATAATCATTGGCAGTGAAAAAAATTCCCAATGCAATGGAAGAAAACCTACAGAAGAAAATATGGTGAGGAAATATTGTATCTGTGGCGAAATTATCAAAGCCGTCGATAAGACCTGAGAAAAAGATTTGAAAGTACTGTCTAAAATATTCTCTGACACTGATTGTAGTAAGTATAATATTTTGTTTTACATTTGAGTGTGGAATATCAGGTGAAAAATAAACTAATAAATAAACAGAAATGCAATAAATTTTTTAATCCTCTGAGCCCTGTAAAGCACTGGAGAGCTATACAGAGAACATAATTTAATGTAGTATAAATAATTTCTTATTTTAATAAGAGAAACAGAAAGAATTAGATGACAAAACAGCAGTTCAATTTTGTGAGGAAGTATTTTCGTCTTACTAGAAAAAATGGAACAATATGCACAGCCAACATGAAAAAAAGTTCCAGTATCTGCAGCATGGAGAAATGCTGAAAACTTTACAGACTATCTCTTAAATAAAACATAGACAATGAAGTATTAAGATAAGAAGATCTTTCACCGCTGTCAACTGATAAGTAAGAAAAGGGAAAAGTGTAAAAGTATTTTTAGAAATGGGGAAGAAATAGTTTGTGGTTTTAGGTTGTGTCCTGAGTCAACCAGAAAGGTGAAACAATGCCAAAATTTACCTCGAAGTTCTTTGCTGTGGAAAGGAGAGAACATATTTACTTTGGTCCAATATCCTAAGTTGCAACCTCCTTCTGCTCTTACTCTGCCCTCTCTTCATCTCTTAACTCAACTGTGTTCAATAAACCTGCTGGAAGATTGTATGGAGCCAAGATCCCACCGATGCTGAAGAAAGAATAAAAATAAATGCACAGCTGTAGCCTCTCCTGAACAATGTAGGGCTGAGAGAGAGAATCTGCAGAAGATCGAGCCACCTACCACTAAGACTTCTGATGCAAGCTAATCATCTAGGATCCTTTCTATGAGAGGGATTTGAGAGCACTTCCCAAAAGTTTATCTCCTCTGAGAAGAGAATGTCCACATTGAGGTGGCTACATCACTTCATTGACTATTTGGACAGATTTAATGACTAGCATAGAGCAAATCCCATGTAGGTGGTCAAATTGAGATAAAATGCAGACATTCCTATGGCACAAGGTGGATGAAAAGCAGACCTTTACTGAGTAGACTTAATGCTAGATAGTAGTTTGGAAAGGATATTTTAGTTACTTCAAGAGTCATTTATTTTCAGGTTTCATTTCTATTTACTTTGCAATTATGGGCATTTATTGTAAAAGTAAATACTCCTTGATGTAGGTGATCAGTACAGCTTCTCCTGATTTTAGTGCTACCATGAGGCCTTTGTCTAAACTCTTCACCCAGGCATTGCTGTACTAAAAATTGAATATGAATTATGTCTCGCTGTACTGTATTTTGCCCAGCTCTGTGGAGCAACGGGGATCTACAAGGACAGCTACAATTCTTGCTGTTTATCTGTACTGTCACATTGTTGTTATCACTTGTTTGGTATCAAGAGTCTTCCAACTGTGTATGTTAATTTATAGCGGGGCTCCTCTCCAGGGTGAGCTAAATATTTTTCTGGTGGGAAAGGCAAGAAGTGCACGGTGGGGCCTCGTCCCCACATCCAGGAAGATCTCAACCTTCACATGATAAATACAGAATCCAGAATTCAAATTGTATTTCATTCTTCGGGCTTCCTTCTGGCTTCCAGTCTAGTACTCACATCAGAAAAAAAAAATAATAATAATAACCAAAGACCAAACTGCTGGCCTCTTAATGTACGCTGTAGCAGAAGGCTGAGCAGAGCAGTCACCCATGCAGGCAGCTTGGTGTCTGCACCTTCCCTTTGTGCAAATTGGAAACTAAGAAAGAACTTCCTTGGCTCTCAGGGTGACAATCAGAAACCCAGGCCAGTCTGAACTCTGCAGACTTTGAAGAACCAAGACCTTATCTATCACCCTGTATCAGTTTAGGCAGCAGTGAGAAATGTCAGACATTTCCAGAAACACGTACAATATAGTTAGCAAGCTGCCAAATTCTGCCCCTGCTGTGTGAATTTTTGAGAAGACTAAAAAGACAGTCACATACAGACTACTTTACCAAAACCTAATATGAAGGGTCTGAAACAACCTTATCTGTTATACCAGGCACTTTTTTCAGGCTGAAATTGTATGCACATTCATTCAAGTAGAAGTTTCAGTCTTTTAAGAGTTGCATATAAGTGATGAAGTGTTTGAAAACTTCACGGCAAAATAGCTTACTGGACTGCTGAAATGTATTACTAGGAAAAAATGTTCTTAATTTTTTCCTCATATGATATTCCAAGATCCAAAGCTTGGTTATTTATTTTAATTACTTTTGGATTAAAATATACGCTTAATAATAAAAGTGCCTGTATTTTGTCTTTATTGACATAGAAAGATTGAAACAATAGCACTAATATAATTGCAGACAACCTCCACTCATCTTAATTAGAGGAGATAACTTTGAAGATTAATTTAAATGCCAACACAGTTAACTATTTCACTGCTGGTTGTCATCTCACCACTATCCAACAATTGTAGATGAACATACCTGTCGTTCTATGATGTTTTATTAATTTGAAAGAACATTTCCTGGAAGCATGGCAGCAAGTTTATTTAGGATATGCAAATAACGTAGTACTCTATTGCATATTCTTTCAATCACTTAGATAATTAGGATTCTTCTGCCACCGACAAATTACGGTAAAATTGTGCTTACGTAGTCAACAGCTTAAAAAATGTATTAAAATCCCAGAGAGAAGCTTGCTTGATACAGGCAGCTTCTTCTGCAGAGCAAGGTCAGCTTCTTTGGCTTTACAGACAGTGATAAATGATGAAAATGGGATAAATTATATATGCTAAAAATATTAACAAGAGAGTTCATCAAAATATGTTTAATCTGCTAAAATTCTACTAAATAAAAGTATGTTAAATGAAAACAAAATATTTTCATTTTAACTGATCATTGTTCAAGGAAAGCTGGTTTAGAGCTGATTGTTAGTGCTGATTTTTAAATGATATATTTTTGTTTACTGAGATACCAGAGGTTTGTGACATTTTAATTTTGGAGCCATTTCATTTAAAAGAGGTGTTATAAATAGTAATATTCAGAAACTACGGCTTGTTATTTCTGGACCTTAAACTTAGGAAATATTTTCTCCATACTACAGATGAAAATTGAAGAGAGAAATTAATGTTCTGGTAATCAAAGACAAAAGAATACAGACATGTCTATAAGTGTTTTCCACTACACTGAGGAACAAAGTTCTCCAGTTACTGAAGGAATGGTTTCATTTGATATCTTTTTTAAAGAGAAAGAAATTGTTCTGTTTAGCACTGAGCTAGAAAAAGTGCCTCTCCCTCAAAAGTTTTATGCCTTGAGTGGAAAAAGAAGACTCTCAGACTCCCGTAGACACTGATCTGTTTACTCAGTTACTTCTTGTCTTTAGCTTTAGGTATTACCTTCAAGAACTGTATTCCTCTTTGTACTTGAGAAACATCTGTCTTCTAACACAGAAAGCTGATATTCACAGACAAGCGTATTGCTTTTCCATTTCTTGTAATATTATGATCAAGTAAAGAAAAGCAGTTTTCCTGTAACTTCCCAGGCTTTGATATTTGACTAGCACTTTTCATGTTGCCATTTTTGAAATTCTTCCATCATACTCAGAAGACACTTGAGAATTTGATGCTTGAAAGTTCCATAACAAAGGAAGAAATATTGTTCTCTCAAAGAAGGGTACTGAGTTATTGTGACTATTGGATTTTCAAAGCCAGACAAAAACTAAAATAAAAAAAGCTCGGATTCAAAATCAACCAATATTCTATCACCTAATTATTGTCACTATGTCTAACCAGTTTCTTCCAGTTAGCAAGTTAAATCAGTTCCAAAGATGTTACATAGATTTTTTGTACTCAAATGCTTTGCTGGCACATTTAGGTTTCTAGAGTTCCATCAAAAAAGCTTAATAGATTTGCATGTTTATTTACATTAATAAAATGGAGTTCCAGATCTGCCAGGTATCTCTAGAAATATTTCTAATGCAAATGAATTTTAGCAAATCCTGATAATGCTGAATTTTGTAACATGCTTAAATGAAATTAGAAAAATAATAGTTCATAACTATCTATTGATAAGTGTCACATGTACATAAATAGATATACCTTGACAGGTTTTACTTAGGTCACTTTGAAAGTAACGTCTCATATTTATTTCCATGGAAACTACAACAGACACAAAGAGCACAATAACGCTATTTGATAGAGCAAATTCTCAGCTACACAACACTATTTTTCAACACAGTCACCACCATTAAATATATATTTTCACCAGTGATGAACAAAAGCCTGCATATCACACTCATAAAAATCTGCAACAGCAGAGGTGACCCAATGCCGTCATTGCCACTGCTGAAATACACCTCCCGCCACCTCACTGTGCTCGCATCTGCTCTTTGGTCTCCATAAATGTTCAGCAAGCGTCTACAAGTGTCAATGGGTGCAATTTTTTCCACATGCAGGAATTCAGTGACACATCCTCACTTCATTTGCACTTCCATGTCAGACATCATTTTGTCAAACTGCCCCTCTGCTGCCATCTGTCGCACAGCAACAGAATGTAATGGAAAATTGGTGGGAAGGTTCAACCTCTACTGCCATACCACCACCATCTGCCTCTGACACCATGGGCTGACATAAAAAATAGGAGCAGACTTACAGAGCGGACCTTGTATGTGTACAGACATATACATATTGAATATATAAGCAAACCTCATCTATACTAAGAATAAAATGTATACCAGTAATTTGTTTGATGTCTTGAGTACAAGCCTTCAAGTGAAATGACAGAAAGGGTTTAACATTGTTAGCATAAATGATTCATTCTGCTCTATAGAATTTTTCTTTTTCATAATCTGTTACTTATATATATTGATAGAGAAAACAGCAGGCAAGTGAAAAGCTTAAATAGGTGAAGCAGACTGAAATTAATTAAACAGACAGTGCTAGTTGAAGCATCTGCACACTGCAGAGTACCCTGACCTGGGAACTGCTATTACCCTCAGGCCCCATGGCACAGACCTGCTGTCAGATCTGAAGGCCTTTGTTAACGACAAGCTTATTGGTGAGATCAGTCACAGAGAATTGGTTTTGGTTCATTCCAAGGCATTGAGGTTTTGTTTGTAGATGTCAGAAGGGATTTAGCAGAGGAGAGGTTATAGAGAAATATCCATAGGATAACTAATTAAATTGAAAGATTTTCAGCCCTTGCTGGAGGAAGAAGCTTAGACTGTAGGGACTCACAGCTCTGGAAGTCACATGGACCATTCTGAGACATTCCTGTTACAACAGGGGAACTGTCTGCTTGAGGTGTAAGCAGACCTCATCAAACATTTGATTTGGCCTCATTTGGCCTCATCAAACGTTTAACTGATTTAATCTGTGGAAAAACATCTTTTCTCTTTCAAAAATGAATAAAGTATAGTACATATGGATGAGAAGGTTTTGTCTACTGTTTAGAAAATAATCTGATAGTGTTGGAAATAGGGATCTGAACACCTTGTATGAACAAAGACATCCAGGTAGATATGGGTTATATTTGCCCTACGCTGGTAACATTATTAATTAAAAGCAGAATAATGAAAACAACTTTGAAAAATGATTAATAAAAATCCTCTGTGAGGCTGTAAAATGTTTGGAGTAGTAAGAATCATTACCCAATATAATTATAGCTTGCTGTTGCAATGTATTCTTTTTCATTATTTTCCAGAAAAAGAGAGGAAAATATTTCTCTTGTTAATGATTATTTTGTTTGTTTCTCAGTGATTGAAAAAGTAGATTTTACTAAGCTTGCAATGCTGAAGTTATTAAGTGCAGGGAGGTGAGTCTGAAGGGACATGTCTGAATTTGAATCTGTTCTTGGAAAGGCTGGTGAGCAGGAAATGACAGAAAAGAAATAATACATCTTTGGGCGACTCAGCTGAAGCAAGGCAAAGGTGTTCTGGAAACTGGAACCAATAAAGCCTATCTACTTAAGAATTCATACTTTCTGGGTCTGATAAATAAAGCAGGAACTCTGATTCAAGTTTTTCAAGCATTTGAAAATCTGAGTACCTCTTCCCGCCCTGTGAATTCTTAAATGTCTGATGAGCAGTGAGTTTGCAGATTAATTTCTTCGTTGGGGATAGCTACTGAACTGCTTAGCTTTACCAAATTTCTAAAAACTTAACAGTTCTGAGACCTCTATTCATCTGGCAAACTTTGTTAGCAAGTTCAAAGGCTGGACAACACATACACAGCTTTAACCCTTAATTTCCCGTTTTTTTACAGAACTAGATTAAAAAAAATTCATCAGAATAATCCAGATTATTCTCAACTCAACTCTTATTCTCTGAACCCAATCTAATAAAATAAAAAATTAAAATGATCATTTCTGAGAATATTTGATCTAAGGTTCTTTGCAATAATGCATATTTCTATTAATTATGTACCATAATTAGTATAGCATAAATTGTGTACAACAAAGCTATTGCAAATCTTTCTACACAGCATGAAAACAGAATACATTTGAGAATGTCAGAACAATGCCTAATTTTTTAATATAAACTGCATCTTATAGTACACTATGAGAAAATTTAAATGAAAGACCTATTTAGCAAAGTAGCTGTGTCTGATAACATCAGAGGCTAAAACCATGAACTGACAGAATAATTTTGTCATTCTCTGGTGAAAATATACTCTAATTGCTTCTCTTATTGATATGTTGTTCAAATACTTCCAGAGTCAGAAATTATATTTTAGAATTTGTTTCCTAGATAATTTTTTTTCCAATTAATTCATCCAAAAGCTTTTAGAAATAATGCAAAATCTTATGTTTTGGTGGAAAATTATACGAAAATGAGCATCACAATTAAATTATCCAGAGACATGTAAAATTTGAGGGGTCCCTAGGTCCGTTATTGTGAGAAATAGCAAATAAACACATCCTATTCACTTTTTATGTGGTGCTTGTGATTTAATAAATCTCTCTGTCTTCTTTCATCATAAAGTTTTTGACAAGGGACAGGGTCAGCACAAGAGCATAGAAAGTGAGAAATCCTTTTCCCTTTTGCTGTTTAAATAACTTTATGCCCTAATTTTGCCTAATATAAAATTGTCCTTTCACAGCGTGTCATTCTAATGTTTTCTAATTACTGTAGACATGGTGTGAGAAATTTTAATTGTAAAAATAAATCATAAATTGTATTCTCCAAAAACTGAGAAAAAAAATTGTATTTAGATCTTCCTGGCAAAATCCAACACTTAAAAGTAAAGACTATGTGAATGATTCACAACTATAAAATTAAATAAAATATGAGATTTACTTAAGTTCAGAAAATATTTTTTTTTCCAAATGAACAACACTGTGGGTTCTATGACATTTACAGTTTTACAAAGCTGATAGTTATTAAGAGTAATATGTGCTACCAACTTTTTCAGTCAAGTTACAGAACAGACTATATTCCCATCAGTTTGCTATACTCAAAATATGGCCAAAAGGAATACACAATATATAGGAGGCAAATCATTTATTGTTAGTGTAAATGAAATCTTAACCATATAATCCAAGAAGTATTATTAGTCCATCTGCAAGGAAGTTGACACAGTTCACACTGTGTACAGTTAAAATGATACGTATACATGCTTTCTAGTGTTCACATATTTCTCTGACTCACTCTTGTCAGGCAGATGGCTTCAGTCAGGAGAGGGGCCAAATGTTGTCAGCAACTTTGCCCAGACGAGTAAGGTGCTGAGTATGGTAGTTTTTCCCTTTTCCCTCTAGAATCTGCTTGGGGTTAGTCCTGTCTGACAGCTGACTTCCTCTACACCTTGCTCTGTTATTGATATCCAATTTTACTGTGTAAGATGTGCTTTAAATGTGTTATACGTTTGTGCTTTGTTCTCTTTGTTATCCGTAAAACTACTTAAACCTTGTCCCAAAGGTATGAACATCCTCCCACATCCTCCTGGAAACTATGTTAAGGCACTGTCTTAGTTTTTAACTGAAACTTTCTCTCAGTGTCTGCTACAAAGCTGTGTTTTGGTTCTAGAAAGAAAACATGGCTGATAACACCCGGCAGCGCTGAACAGAACCAAGGACATTTTGTATGTCTCTGCCAGGAGAGTAAAGAGGCTGGGGGGGCCGCAGGGAGCTAGGAGGGGACAAGAATGGNTTCATCTATCTGGATTTCTGTAAGGCCTTTCACATGGTCCCCCACAATATCCTTCTTTCCAAATTGGAAATATATGGATTTGATGGGTGGACTGTTCAAAGAACAAGGAACTGGCTGCAGAATTGAATGTGGAGAGAGGTGTTCAATGGCACAATGTCTGGATGGAGATCAGTGATGAGTGGTGTCCCTTCAGTGGTCAGTGCTGGGACCAATGCTCTTTAATATCTTCAATGACATTGACAGTGAGATCGAGTGCACCCTCAGCAAGTTTGCAGATGACACCAAGCTGTGCGGTGTTGTTGACATGCCTGAGGGATGCGATGCCATCCAGAGACAGATTCAAGCAGTGGATCAAAGAGAATCTTACAAGGTTCAATAAACCCAAGTGCAAGATCTTGCACCTGGGCCATGGCAACCCCTGCTATCAATACAAGCTGGGGGATGAAAGGATAGAGCATAGCCCTGCCAAAAGGGACTTGGAGGTACTCATGGGTGGCAAGCCGGACATGAGCCTGCAGTGTGCCCTCACAGCTCAGAAAGCCAACTGCATCCTGCACTGTATCAAAAGAAGCATGGCCAGCAGGTTGAGGGAGGTGATCCTGACCCTCTGTGCTGTGCTGATAAGACCTCACCTGGAGTTCTGTGTCCAGATGTGGAGTCCTCAGCACAGGAGAGACATGGACCTGTTGGAGTGTGGCCAGACAAGGGCCACGAAAATGATCCAAGGGATGGAACACCTTCCCTATGAGGACAGACTGAGAAACCTGGGGCTGTTCAGCCTGGAGAAGAGAAGGTTTGGGCAGATCTGATGGTGCCCTTTCAGTATCTTAAGGGGGACTACAAGAAAGAAGGGGACAGACTCTTTAGCAGGGTCCGCGGTGATAGGACAAGCAGAAATTATTTCAAACAAAAAGAAAGGAGATTTAGGTTGGATTTAAGGAAAAAGTTTTTTACAGTAAAGGTGGTGAAGCACTGGAACAGGTTGCCCGGAGAGGTGGTGGAAGTCCTGCCCCTGGAGACATTCAAGGTCAGACTGGACCAGGCTCTGAGCAACTTGATCTAGCTGCAGATCTCTATGTTCATTGCAGGAGAGTTGGACTAGATGACCTTTAAAGGTTCCTTCCAACTCTAAGCAGTCTATGATTCTATGGTTCTAAGTTTTGACAACCAGCAATTGACCATTAGTATGTTATTTACAGCCTTGGGCCTTTAGTATCACTTAGTGCCTGTGCTTCAACATCTTTGCCACAACCCTACATCTTTCCTCCTCAACCCACTATGGCTGAATTTTATTTTAGGGTCAAAGACAGTTCCTTCTGCACTGAAGATCACTTGATTTTACTAGACACTAGTTAGAAATATGCATACATATAACAGAAAAATATTACATAGTGTTATTGAAATAAGAAAAATAAAAGCTAAAATAACATAATAACAGTTATCTGGTCATTTGGTATTTGCTATTACAAGTTAAAAAAAATTTCCAGAAAGGATAAGACAAGTCCAGACAAAGGCTGATAGGTCTTGTTGCTTGTGCTGTTAGCTTAGCACATAGCCTGTGACCTGTTAAAAGCCAAAATCCAGCTCTACATCTACTGTTCTATAAAGTACATCTCTTTCATAAGTATTGCCTTTTGTCATTCTGGGTTTTATTGAATATTACCTAATGTTTGCTAAAATTTGCTACAAAGGCCTTATCAGAAAAAAAAGTTTCTCATTATAGTAAAATGATTTTATTAATAAGAAAGAAAATGCCTTTCTCCAAGTGCCCTTGAAATAACATCTTTCTTTCTTTCATGGAAATATGGGACTGTCTGTCTGTCAATAACACTCAGTTAATAACTATCATTTATGTACTATATTTTTCTGATTTAATTTAGAATCATAAGATAATTATGGGGAACTTTAACAATAGTTGAATTCTAATAGAATTGTTACAGTGGTATAACTTTAGGAAAGAAAGAATGTAGAAAATGATGGAGTCAAAAATACATTCTACTGTGAGCATAGTATGCAACTGTTTGTGCAGACTAGATTGTTAAGCAGACTTAGTACCAGCCAGGAAAGAGAATCTAGCTCATGATACCTCATCTCATTTGCTCCAGACATATTAAACTACCTGCAAATTACCTGTTCTCCTATGCCATTTCAGAGCTGATGATTCATGTGTTCTAGACTGGATTCAGGTAACCTATGCATAAGATAGTTTGATGTTCCCACTTTCATTTATCCTTCTGCGTAAGGAAGTAACTAATCCCAAGTTTTGCCTCCAGATAGCTTTAGAATTTTTTCGAAAATTTTGTGATCAGCAGTACAAACACTTTAGATATAAATTACTATAGGAAGTATCTACTCAAATATAGATTCCTCAAAACACTTTAAAATCAAGATATTGCACGTCTTTTAATATATCTTGTATTTTACTCATTTTCCCATCGTAGGATTTTCCTAACAGTTTTTTGCCAAGACTTTAAAAGGCAATATAAGTCTTTATGAAGGTCACAGTCTAAATTAAATGACCACAGGCTAATTTCCTAGAATATTTGTTGGCTATTTGCTTTAGAGTGAAAACAAAAAAAAAAAAAAAGGGAGAGGGGAGAGTGGAGAGAGAGAGAGAGAAATGGGAGACTGCTTTTCCTTTTAATTGCATAGGTGAGATCATGCATGATCCAAAGCTTTCACTGGTAGTTCTCTGATTTTTATTGTTTGACTGTACAGTTTGAGTGACTGTTTGTCAGGTTAAACAGAGGAAATGTCAACATTTCCTTTTGTATCTGGGTATTGCTCATATTGAAGAGTCAGCACAGACTCAGCTTTTGGCTGCCATTGGAAACTAGAGCTGAGAAGAGAGGAGAAAACCCTGGGAAGTAAATGATATTGATTTTTCTCAAGAGCAGACTTTGACCCAGTGACCACACTTCAATGTTCTGTTTACTGAGGGACAAGAGGGTCTTTCCTTTCTATTTTGTTTGTGTGGTGAATGTAGAGGAACGTAGTTTTATTCACCTTTTTCCCTTCTTCAGTATTCAATAAAAATCCCAGAAATCAGCATAACATGATTAGCCCATACTGGTTTGAAAACATAGGGAAGAATGATTTTCCCAGGTTTATAAAGTTAAATCTACTTAACTTTTTTCAGGCATCTGAGGTTAAATGCATTAAACTGTTAGGAGCATTGCTATTGTTTACAGGACAGCTCCATGGCATTTTCAGCAATAGCTATCATTAAAATTATAAAGATAGCTGAGAGTTGTTGGTTGGCCAGTACAGTTACAAACTCACTGGGAGAAAATGCAGAACCAGATCAAAAAAGTGTTTGGGAATGCAACTCTTAATGAAGCAGATGACAATTAAGTGGAAAATAATGTAGTGGATCACATGCTGCCAGGACATTAATAAATCACTCATTCTGCAAAATTAATCATATTCACTTTACATTCATATTTTCATACGGAACTCCTGTTAGAAGTTAGGATCAAATGAAGCACTGACATTTCTGAGCATTTCTAAATGTTTCTCTGCTGCTAGCCAGGCTGTTTTACAAAAACAAGTGGTTTTCATTCCTTTTATCCATGTTGGATCAACTTTAGGGATGGACAGAAAAATGCATGCCAGTATTCTACTCTTAAAGTAAAAAGGTCAAAGTTAAAGACAGCAAAATAGCAGTTCAGAGAGACAATACAGCAAAAGAAATATGGGCTTCTAGAGATTTAGTAAGGACTGGTTTTATTCTTTGCATTCAGCCTGTCAGAGTACCCAAAGGAATGAAGTCTTCTGGCAATATTGCCAAACCTCATGATATTTACAGTCCTTTCTCAAAGACTGTACACTACAGTTACTTGAATATAGCAGTCTATAATTTCAAAATAAAAATAGCCCGTTTCTCATCCTCAGAGGTATATAAAAAAAAAAAGAAAAAGAAA
>WBMW01000025.1:17160-33646 GCA_013396635.1 Penelope pileata
GAGAGGAGAGGAGAGGAGAGGAGAGGAGAGGAGAAAAACTAAATAAATCTCTACATGTACTATTTTTAGATCTTATAATTTTTGTTCATTTCACAACATTTGCAACATGACTCATGAAAATTGCATACTAGTAATTGCAACACAACACTGATGACTTTGAGCAAGGTTTACTTGAATTCCACTTTGCATAAAATGTGACAAATTGACTGATAAATTTTGGAATAAATGATTCCCAACTCCTTAAATTTGGATGGGAGGCAGACTCAACTTGGCAGTGAATTCCTCTTCTGTAGGCACTGCACTGGGTTGTTATATAGAATTCCATCTGGGCCTATTTCCAGGGTTCAGCACAGGCAGAGCAGGGGGAAGAGAAGGATGAAGGGTAATACTCTTCAGTTCTTAAGTACGTCTGAGCTCCACCAGCACATAAGGCTCAGAGTCAGAGCAAAAATATACTTTTACTATTTCTCCTTGAACGGTGTATTCTGTTTTACTCTTCACAGAAACATAAAAGCAGAAGAACTGCTGCAATGGAAAGCCAATAGAGGAAAAATGTGAATACAATGAAGTGAAGCAACAGAAGGGAAAGTTATCTTGGTAATATGCTGAAGGCAGCTTAGAGAATATGATGAAAAATGTTGAAAAAAATAACAAAAACAGAAAAGACCATCAGCTTCCTAGGCTCTTCTAGGCATAGCATTGTCAACATGTTGAGGAATATGACTCAGCCCTGATGAGACATATCTGGAATGCTGTGTCCATTGTTGGGTTCCCCTATACCAGGGAGATAAGGACATAAAAAAAAATGCCATGAACATGAATAATGGAAGCATTCAAGCCACATGGTGAGGTTGAGAGCTGGGACTGTTCAGCGTAGAGAAGGGAAGTCTCATGGAGGATTCTTATCCATGTATACAAGTACTTTAGAGGAGGAAATTAAGATGGATCCAGATTCTTTTCAGTGGTATCCAGTGATAGGAAAAGAAGCAATAAGCACAAACTGAAATACAGAAAATTCATTTAAACAGAAGAAATAACCTTTTATAGTGAATGTGGTTGAACACTGGACCAACTTTCCTAGACAGTTTATGGAGTCTCTAGCTTTAGGAGATAATCAAAACATAGCTGGACATGGTCATGAGCAACCTGTTCTATCTGATCCTGTTTTTACTAGATGATACCTGTCAACTTCAGAAATTCTGAGATAATCAAAAGTTAGATCTAAATCTGAATTACCTTTTGAATGCTTATAAATTCATTCACATTCTTATGCATGAAGCCAAAATACAGGTAAAACTGAACTGGAAACTTGGTCCTGTATCCCAGTCTGCAGGTGGGAACGGTATTGCAGTGGGAAAAAGAAGAAAGAGAAGGAGGCTAAATCTGCTCTTCTGGCTCTGTGATAAGTGGAACAACCAAAATGGGTCTTTGAGGAGCACTTCAAACAGAAACAAAACCTTCCACTTGTTCCTGCTAACAGTGTGGAAATTAATGTGAGAGAGAAGAAGAAAGAATACAGTGTAAGGGAAGTGTTTGAAGAGAAGATTGGCAAATTCTCCTATAGAATTTATTTTTCTCTGTAGTGAGTCCCTAACTTTCAAGCTACTTTAGAAGTTTGGAAATAACAGAAGCCAACTTAGATCATTCAGAGAGCTTTTAGCCAAAGTCCAGCAACATTAATAAACACCAATTCAGTATTTAGGTTTTATAATATTTTGCCTTCTATTATGACTCTTTGTTTAGGAAAATTTAACCTGGCCAGAAAACAGTAAAAGTAAAATGGAAAGAGAATGTATTAGGATATAAAATTTTGGAAGAGAAAGATAGTGGAGCATTCTCAGACTATCCATTTATTTCCTATAAAGTATTGAATGTTTTATAGAATAATATTCATAATCAAATATGCATAGAATCATAGAATGGCTTGGGTTGAAAGGGACCTTAAAGATCACCTTGTTCCAACTTGAGTAGTTCAGCCTTCTCCATGTTCGTTGTTGCCGTTTCTCCCTTGTACTTCATCAGAGAGGTAACCTCTCCTTTGCCTGTATCTTCTGACCAATGTATCTAAAGAAACCATTCTTGTTATTATTCTCATCCCTTGCCAAGTGCAGTTCCATCTGCACCTTGGCTTTCCTGATCCCATCTCTGCATGTCTGGACAGCATGCCAATATTCTTCCCAGGCCACACATCCCTGCTTCCTCTCCCTGTACATTTCCTTCTTTTCCCTCAGTTTGACTACCAGGTTCTTGCTCAGCCTTCCTGCCTCCTCTGCTTGGTTTCTTATGCTGGGGGATGGAGACCTCTCGTGCTCTCAGAAAGCTGTCCTTCAAAGAGCTACAAGCTATTCTTTTTGTATGCCCATAGGGAGAGTATCCCAGGGGATCCTATTCAATCCTATTCAATAACTCAGTATTCAACAGCTGGAAGTTCACTCTCCTGAAGTTCAGAGCCCTGACTGCCCTCTTTGCCAGTCCCACATTCCTCTAGATCATAAACATGACAAAGACGTGTAGAAGAATTGTTGATCACGGCCTTAACTTCTGATTGAGCATGTGGCAGAGGGGCATGGCTAGCCTGGGGAGCAGAGGCAGATTGTTTGCACCTGTGCTCCTCATATGATCAGAAGGTGTGGGCCCAAGGCGATGTCATCATGCACTCATATAAGGGTCAGCAGGCAAGAAAAGGACAACTTGCTCTGGTTGTGACAGCACGGTTGCCACAGACCTGATTGCCTCTGACCTTAACCTCTTTAATGATCTCCTCTGCGTCAGTGAGCACTAGGTCCAGTAACACTTTGCCTCTTGTTGGTTGGTCCAATACCTGGACCAGGAAGTTATCCTCAATGGATTTCAGGAGTCTCCTGGATTCCTTGCATCCTATTCTTTTGTTTTCCCGGTAGACATCTAGGGAGTTGAAATCCCCCATCAGGATGAGAGCCTATGAGCATGGTGCCTCTTGTAGCTAAAGCAAGGTGGCCTCGTCAGTAGGTTTCCCTTGAATAGGCTACCTGGATTAGACCCCAGCTATCAGATGTCCTTTATTGGCCTGGTCCCTAATTTTAATCCACAAGCTCTCAAGCTGGTCATGGCTGTTTCTCAGACACAGCTCTTCGCAATCTACCCACTCTTTAACATAGAGGGCAACTCCCCCTTGCCTTCTACCTTTCCTATCCCTTCTAAATAACTGATGTTTGAATCTAGCTATGAACAACTGGAAGATTGAAATTGAATGTTGACTGAATAATGAATCAACAAAAGCCATTTAAAATACTTTTAAGCTCTCAAAATAGAAGGAATAAGGAAACCTGACCATGATGGCATTAACTAGTATATTTTCTGACTTTGTTCCCCTAAATTTCCCTTTTTCAAATATTATTTCTTTGAAAAAAAATAATAGCAGGTCCCTTTAAAATAAATGTTGATCTAAGACTACACACAGTTTCCTAGTAAAAGCATTTAAACTTGAGGATATTAATGATTGTCTTTTCTCATTTATCATGCCAAACTTTTTGTTTTAGTCATTCTCAGAGTCTGATGCTATCTTGACATTGAATCATGTCATGGTTTGACTCAGCAGATAGCTAAGTTCCACACAGTTATTCACTCACCCTCCCCCCTCCCCAAATGAGACAGGGGAGAGAAGTAGCGAAATATGCAGTAAAACTCATGGGTTGAGATAAACACTATTTACTAAGATAGTAAAGAAAGCAAAAGAAATCACAGTACACATATATATGCATATATATATATAAAGGATATGCAGAGCAAGCGCTCACAGCCAGCAGTGACCCTTCCTCCCTGCTAACCTCTTCTGTAACAAAAGCAACAGGAAGCCCAAAAAACCAATCTTGTGATTTTATATGGTATGGAATAGCTTTTTGGTCAGTTTGGGTTAGCTGCCCTGGTCCTGTCACATCCCAGTTCCCAGCTTCTTATGCCACCCCTAACTGTTTCACTGGCAGAGGAATGTGGAACTGAATACGTCCTCAGCTCTGTTCAACACTGCCAGGATGTCATCAGTTTTGCTTCTCTTCTGAGGCTAAAACATAGCTTCATACTAGACACTATGAGAAAAGTAACTTCTGCTAGAAACTAAGACAAATCAATAGTAATGTTTTCTAGTTTTCTAGTTTGTTTTCTAGTAATGGTAAGTCAGAACTGATGGAGAATCACTCATCATTACTGGACAACATTGCCATACCAGTAAGCTAATGAATGATCATAAATACACAGGAAATTCTGGCCTGTGTGGGAAAAAAAAAAAAAAAAAACACTTAGGTTATTCAAATATTTCTGTAGATTCTATTTTGATTAAACGTTATAACAGTGAAACAATGTTTTTCTATTCCTTTCTTCTTTTTTTCCTTCTTTCTCTACGTCTTCTATTTACATTTTCTATTCACTTTTTCCAAATTAAGAAAACTATCAGCTTATCTCTCTCCCTCTCTCTTTCTCTTTTTTCTTTTCGAAATCATAAGCTAGTCCTAAAGCCATCTGCTTACTAAATATGTTCATTTTTCTTTTTTTTCCCCTAAGTTTTACAATGAAGTTTCAGAAGGAATTTTGTCTACTCACATGCACTACGAAGAATAGATACCACCTTATATTCCATAAAAGGAATGATTTTCTAAAATTGGAATGAATTTATTTTGCCAGAGGGCCTTGATCAGTACCACTTTCACCTTCTCAGGTATATGTGCAAGACAATTTTGTGAAGAGTTTACTGCTATTTTGTCTATTATATATTATATATTACTATTATTATATATTGTATTATTATTTATTGCTATTTTGTCTATTCCCCATTCTCATCCATTCAATCACCAGTTCATGGCTCAAGGTTTGTGAGGAAATACAGGCAGTCAACATTTTCTGCTCTTCCATACCACCTGAAGTCTAGTAAGGGTGTCATGGACAGAGGGAGAGAGTTAGATCATTTTCTGCACAGTTGATCTACATGGGCTAAACTGACCTGTGGTTCTCATATGTTCATGATTTATGTCCAAATTATAACTTTTTTCTTATCAACCAGTACCATTTTTATAGTGGAGACTAACAAAAGAATAATATGTAGATATATGATACAACTTTTCCCTATTTTTATTATTCTTCCATAACATACACATATTAGTGTTGTGTACTGTTGCCGTACTAGCAGGTTTTTGTACTTCTCTGACCTATATGCTGGAGGATTTATGATGGTTAGATAATATGATGAATGGAAACCAGATTTCAGTAAGACTGATTCCATTGAGACCTAATTGTTTGTTAATAAGTTAACAAGAAAACTTTTATTCATAACAGGTATTTTATTTGGTAAATTGTAAACATTTTCTCTTTTCTTTGATGTCAAAATATGGTATATCTTCAGGCTGATTTAGGTCAGTGGGTAAATAGGAAAGAATCTGCTAGTCCCACATATTTTCCAGTGGTTTTTCAATGTTCAGCAGCATCAAAATCTCCTGGGAGTTATTTAGCATATCTCTGTCTAATAAAATTTATAAACAAAAGCTTTGTAAGACTTTCATGACATTTAAGATGCATTATTAAGGAATAAAGTAGTGCATATGTTCAAACAACAGGGAGCTTTATCAAACAGTGCAATAAGAAAGACAGTAAACTGTACAAAGTGTATATGCTTTGCGCGTATGATTTTCTACAGTATTTGAGACTTCTGAAGGCATTAAGTGTCTTATTCTGGAAAATAGTAGGAATAAAAATACACAGAACTTCACTAACAGTTTTCTAATAAAATTCTTAAAAGAATGCTTTAGGGACCTTTTAGTTTTGCTGCTACAATGAATATAGAAGGCAGCAAAAACATCTTCAGAATAGAGAAGATGGAAAAAAGAAAACCCTATGTAGGTTCTTTCTGGCAATAATTTCTTCAGTCTTGCAATTCCATATGTTAAACACTGACCTACTGCCATTTACAAGAGCTGCGGTGGCTGATAATCATCATAAATAACAAATTCTAATCTAAGTAGGTTATCTGCACAGACTGAAATGCATGGCCTTTCCTACCCCTTCCTACCCTACCCCTTCCTGAATTCCACCTGAAGATCTGAGTGACTGCTAATTATGCTGCAATGATATCTGCCAGACTCTTGAGGTCACATGCTCTACACCTGAAGAAATTATCGTAAACTATTCCATTAGTTTGCCTACAAGTTTGTTTTCATTACCATCAGATTCACTCCTGTAAAAAGTGTCAGATTTTTACAAACACCTTTCAAGTTCTAAACATTAGTTAAAAAAAAAAAAAAAGGAAATTAGAACAATAGAAAGGGAAAGAAAAATACAATGATTCTGAAGGCTGATTCTCTTCTGTACTCTTGTGCAAAAGATAAATACCTATACAAAATTAATTAATTGATTAAAATTAACAATGCCAGAAGAAGATGATTATGCAAATGATTATGTAACATATATATCTGGTGAATAGTCCTGAGTCTCCTCTGAATTTAATATTCTCATCTTATCTCTAGTAAAAAGAACAGATATAATTAATGGCTGTAACTAATGTATGGGCATGGACATGTGTGTATATATGAGATCTGACTGCTTCTAGAACAATAATAAATGTTTCTCTAAGACAACAGCTAGCTTTGAATTTAATTTAATATGATCTAGTTGTTTTTACCAATTTATGTGAAGAAAAGTGTGGTGTTAGGGTGCAAAATCTGTCCGAAAGCTCATTGGTGCGCTGCTCTGGAGAAATGATTCAGTGGTGTGTCTAACACTTCTGAAATTTGATCTACTGTAATATTTAGAGTGCTAGCAGTCAATAAATATCCTCTACCTTTTTGTCATATGAATATATGATTTCCATTTTGTCCATAAAATATGGTGTAAAAAATATTTTTAATGCCTCAATTTTTAAAGTTAGAATGAATGCAGCTTTCAAAAGAGGATAATTTGCAGATGACTATTTGATTACCAATCTTCATATCTGTAAAAATAATGTTCATAGACTTCATTTCTTGGCCATTAGGAGGACCAAATAGCATTCACAGGATTTGTGACTAAGGTTCTAAGCTCCTCCTCTTTTATGTCATACTTCCCTTGCTTTGTGTCACCTTAACAATCCTGAAGATACAGGCAGATTTGATGACACTAAACAGTCCTCAAAAATGAGCCTCAGGTAGCTCAGTTTAAGAATGATGTGAAGGTGTATGGTGTCAATAAGGCCAAAAAAAAAAAAAAAGTTCTTTGAAGGGAATGGATCATGTTACCCTGTTACCCTGCCTTCCCCATCTCATATTGAATACGCATCTTATTTCACTTTACGTTGTCCTGAGCAGTAAAGGCTGGACCTAGCTGTATAAATGTGGGCAGACAAGGACATCAGAGATGCTCTTGGGTATCCTAGACAACAGTGCAGGACTAGCATGGCTAACAGGTATGAGATAGGACTCATGGGAAGCCCAGCAATGGCAGCTACAGCCCAAGCAGGTTGTTTCACTATACTCAAAATGACAGCAGATGATCATGTCTACATGAATGAATTCTGTCATATGAGCCTTTTATACTGAATTACAGAAATATTAAGCATCTTGTGTAATAGCTTTCACCATTCTCTCTAAAAAGAAAAGTCTTTCACTTTTCCCCAGTATATAATTTACATTTACATACTATTTTTTTTCTATTAATTGTCACAGAATTGAGGTAAAAATTACAGTTTCCCAATTTTTTTTTTAATTTATATAACAACTTAATACATATTTATTTATATCCCTTGGGGACTGAGACAGTAGTAAATGATGTTTCATACCATAATCTATAACCACAATATCACATTTGATCTTCTTGGAACTTTTGAATGACTTTTACACCTAATTTTACAAATTAGTTCTGAAAACACTTCTTCAACACTTTAGTTCAAAAGATATCCTTGGGATCATAAAAATAAATCCAGTCTTAACAAGTCTCATTTCCACAGCAAATTCCAATGCAAATACTTCATTTAAGCCTTGTTGTATAATCATATCAACCCAAACTCCCCTTTTCACACCTTTATCATCCGTAAGTCTTCAGTTTATAGAAAAAAATCTATCCTACTTTTGGTTGTAGTTATTTATTCATCGCATTCAACTTTATGTTCTCTTTAAATTTTAATGATGTCTTTCACCAGGATAAACTATTTTGCAATTCCTATATAACTGATATCTGACTATCACAGCATGCAATTGTTAATGTTATGAGACATCAATTGCATTTATATTCTCAATTAACAACATACATGAATCCTTATCAGAGCAAAATCAGAAGCTGTCTGCTCACACTTGCTATAATTACTAAGAGTTCCAGTTTCTCACTAGATAGCATCTATCTAAACTATTAGTGTTTCTCATACCTGCTATGCAGGGCTGGAGAACCACATGATTTTTATTATAAGCGTGGACTTTGGGACAGAGTGTCAAGATAAATTTCTTATTTGTTCTGAATCAATTAATCCATCTGCTTCAGTATGTTTGAGTCAGCTCTAATTCTCTTAATCCTTTTACTGAGCGTTTCTGTGGGAGTTCCATGAATGAGTATTAAATTGTTTGAATGAGAATTACATGAGCACAGGTTATGACATTCTGCTAATTTGTGCTTGTTCTACAGTGTCCTGTGGTCTTTGAATATTTCAGTCGTTAAAAAAATTGGAGGAGAAAATGGATATAAGACAATCAGCCCTAGATATTGTTCAACAGTATCACTATTTTACTCAGATTGGCAAGCTACATCACATTGGCATAGATGCAGTGCCTGAACAGATATGTGTTAACTTTGATTCCAGAGCTGTCAGATTTTTTTCTTCTTTGTTTTTAACATTCACCCTTAATTATTCATTCTTTTTTAAAGATAAAAAATAGCAGGTTGACTTCATAGCACTGGCTAAGAACTACAAAGAATTGGGAAACTCCATGAGCATAAGCTATTTCTACTGTCTATTCAACTATTGCTGTACTGTTTTTTGGATTAAAAGTCAACTGAAAAAAAAATAATAATAAAAGGAAAACCACAAGACTTAAAGTAAAATTAAAAACAATAAGTCAGAAAATGTACATATTAATATGTTTGTGTATATTAGAATATACATAAGTCTGCATGCTTGAAGAATTCCAACACGTACTGTTCATACACTTTTGTAAACAAGTCACTGAAAAGTGTTAAAAATTAACTATATTAAAAAGGAATATATTTTCCACTTAATTTTGCATCAAGTGTGTATTATCAAGCTCAGTGAAAAATGAGAGGCAATATCATGAAGAAGCTATGAGAGATTACCTGACATTACCTGAGAGAGAACTAAAAGGTAGGAATGAAAACGTAGAAACAGATAAATATCACAAGTTAACTCATGTCTCTTGCTAGTGGGATTTTTTACTTCAATAGCTTTTAATATTTCTACATCCTGAGGTAATAAAAACAACTATAACACAATGTTATAGTTAAAACTGATGGAAGTTTGATGGAAAACTTCCCAAAACTGATGGAAGAGTGGCCACACAGTTGTATAGGGAATTTAGCATAAAAGTCAATTATGAATTATAGAGAGGGATTTTTGCCATTTAGCTAAAAGACTTCATTGGCATTAGCAGAAAGCTATTCTCTTCTGTGAACTATTCAGTGGCAGATGATGACTTCTGTGTTAGGCTATATAGAGTTTTGTTTGTTTGTTTGTTTTTTTGAAGAAATCAGTGAATTAGTGGTTTCTAGATTAGATTTCTTAGAAAGAGATTTTTATTTGAACCTCATGTGACATCTTAATGTAGGATAGGATTCTTGGTACTAAGTGTACAGAATTCATAGTAGGTACATTTTTCTATGCTAAATATTTTTTGGATGGAAAAGATGTCTGGGTTAGATGCAGAGGTGAAAAAATGATGCTGTACCACTGAAGACTTATGTAGTAATCCAGAAACAATGTCTGAAAGAACAAATATCCTTCTTAGGACTTCATGTGCACTTAGTGGAGGAGTCACAGACAAAGTTTTGAAAGACCATCTTGGATGTGATTTTCTAACACACCTGTGCCTTTACCAAGCACTTAATCCTAAAAGCTGCTCTCTGCAGAACACGAAGGAGTAAGCAATGCCACATGACTTTGGAAGGTCTGTGAGGATGCCCAAAACTTACAACTCACTTATATTCAAGACTGCTGTAAATAGTATAATTGCACTTACATTTTCATTAGAAGCAGAATATGAAAATGCTAACAATAAACTCGTAACAAAATGTAGAATTAAGTAATTTTAAAAGAATAGCACTATGACTTTTTGTTCATCTCAGTAGAGAGTGACTTCAAAAAAGCTGTAGTGTCCAGTCTTTACACAATCAGACTAATAAAAGGCAGCACTGGAGCTTTATGTTTCTTATAGCGTTATGCTTCTTATCGCCTCAGTATAAAGGAAGAAGTGTGATTTTTGCTAAAAGCTGGTGAGACTGCAAACATATATGCGTTATAGAATTGAACACTTGTTGCTCATCTAGGGTAACATCTTGATAGCAGGCGATACATCAGTTCCAGTTCAGTAGACTTATGCATTTTTAGTTGGAGAGCATTTAGGGGACTGAAATATACAGGTTGATTGTGGAGTTTTGGATCCTTAGAAAAGTAAGGCAACAATAAGTATCAGAACCCTGGGCTTCAAGAAAGCACATTTTGAATTGTTCAGGGATCAAAAAGGCCCAATCTTCAAGCGCTGATCTTCAAGGACAACTGCCTTCAAAGTCAAGTGGTCTTCTGATAGGCAGGACACATGACAGAAAGACAGCATGGGTGAGCAAAGAGGTTTTGATTGAGCTTAAATATAGGACAGAGGGACATAGAAGATGGAATTATATGTTTATTTTTAACTACATACACATTTAAGGTTTTTTAAGTGGTCAACAGCTATGATCAGATAGTCAGAAAGAATCTAATTTTTTTTTTTTTTGCATTTTCTATAATAAATCGTTTGTTGTTGTTGTTGTTTAATTATATGTTCATAGTTTGCTTAGCTGGGCAAAATTCTACTTTTCCCTTCTTTGATTCTCAACTAAACATTACAAAGTAGAGAAAGTCGAAGGAAAGAGAATAGTCAGAACACTCTGAGGTCAGATTGGATAAAGTTGAGCAACGTGAATAAGAGCAAAGGTCAGGGTTAATTAAATATATGTTTTAAACAATTCTTTTAGAAGTTATAAAGTTATTAAGAAGTTATATAAAATTTTCCCCCATCTTCCTTTTCATATGTCCTTAGACAAGAGACCAAACGCAGAAATAAAATTTGGTTGTTTAAATTCCTTGGCATCACATATCATGAATTGGGCCCTAACAATATCACTGACAATTTGAGTTCAGGTGGCCTGCATACTACATAGAGTGTTACGAGGTTTGGAGACCAGCAGCAATCTTTAATATTTAGCTGTTATATTGTGTTTCTTTATTGGAATGTGTTAACAGTTATGCAAAAGAAGGAGATTCTAAACTGATAAGAAACAAATTTGTTACTGCTTATGTAAATAAATGTTCCATTCTTGTGTGGTGTTTCAAGAGCCTCTTTGCTCCTGTGCTGTTGATGTAACAAATCAATACTGTTAAATGAAGATCTTACTTCAGATCTTGCTATATTTAAGCCATGGTTTCATGAGATGCAAAGTGCATTTTTTACATACTTGCCACCTTACAAAAATGATATTGTTACACAATGAAGACCATAGAGTTATGGAAAGATAGCGTAATTACATGTATATATATATAAACCTGAATAACAGCTTTCCTGTCAGTCTTTATAATCAGTTAAACTTTTAGGTATCGAGTGTTTTCTTGAAGTCTTCAAGCCAGTGCAAAAAAAATCTCCAGCATATTTTCTTCCATGCTTAATCTAGAACAGATTGTGTGCTTATGCCTCTTCTGAATAAAATAAGTATCAGCAATTCAGTAGAGTGTAAATGTCTTATTAGTGATCAAAGGGTTAATGTGCTATTAATAATATCATTAAACTGAGGATTTGTAAAAAACTATTCAGCATTTATTTATAAAGTTGATCTTGTTTCAAAGAAAAGGTTGAAAAAAATAATTTCAAAGATTCAAAATCTTCAAAGCAAATAAAAATGAACCAATTTTTGATTTTATTTGTCTCCAATTCCATAAAGTCTTTTTAAAGTTTCACTAGGTGTGTTCAACTGCCAGGAGAAACAAATGCACACTTTTTGAAAGTTCTTAAAAATATTGTATTACCTTTTTCCAACTAGTGGATAAGGCATAAGTAACTAAGGTCTTTGTCTGGATACGAGCTGCTGGATTGCTAAAGAAAGAATGAAAATAAATTGTGGACTTTATAAAAATTGAGTACATGCTTTGCCATTCATTTTGAGAAGTTATTCAAGGTTGTTTCTTTATGAAGCAAAACAATAGCATATCACAATACTTTGTTCTGATTCAATGGTTTTTCCATGGAAAGTTCCTAGGAAAAAAAAAAAGTAAATAAAGCTTACTCGGGAACTTGTCCCTTATAGACTAAAAAACTGCTCTGGTTTATGTATTTTGTTCTATTGCTTAAGTATGAACATTTTGAATATTTGAAAAAGTCTAGCTGATCTGCTGAAGGAAATAATTATATGGAAATATTATTTCAGTGTTTCATTGTGCCTTCTTGTCGCTCTTCTGTGCTTAGCCATGTGAAAACATGGCCAGTATATCTCAGTCTCAAAGTCTGTAAATCCATATTATAAACTAAAACAAAGTAAAGCTGATGACCTGAATAGTTGAAAATTAAAAATCACAATAAAATCATGGATATCACGTGAGTCATGGAGACCCTCATATTCATAAATATTTCTACTCATTTACAATGAGAATAAACTCCATCTGCTCTGTCTTTTGACAAACCATTTAGTCTGTCGCTGAATAATTAGAGTAGCAAATGCAAATATTTATGTAGTAAATATATGCAGGTTCATATTGTTCCTAAGTTGATCACTGAAGAGATGCATCTGGCATAATGCCATTTTGATGAAGTGTTGCTAGTATACCTCATGCAAATACTTGACTCTGCTGAGTGGGAATTAATTTTGTTACTTTTTCCCTTTTCTAAGCAAAGAAACTTTTTAGAGGTTAATTCTGTAGTTTTACAGAGACAAAGGAAAAGTGTGAAAAGAATGTGAAGTGAAAAGCCAGATTCTTTCATCCTACAATAAATAATTCTACAGAACGTGATCATGTAAATCCTTGTGCAGAACAAAATGTAGAAGATATCTGGACAGAGAGAAAAAGAACATAAAAATTAACTACTTTTCTCTCAGCTTACTTTCTTTTTGTGTTTTATATCTAAATGAAGTGTTCTTTTTGTTATTCTTCTAATGCTTGAGCAGTGGGGTCTTACCATGTAACCGTTTCACTATCATTTTTATTTTCCTTAGCTTTAATAATGCCTTAAATCTATGAAATTTTAAAGATAACATTGTACATGTGGGCTATTTTTTCTTCCTACTATGGCTTAAATAGCAAAGGCTTGGGTCTTGGTGTAGCATGACTAAAAGTCTTGCAAAGAGGAAAGCCACATTGACATCTGCATAGTGTGTTTTTGTCACTGTGTCTGAAGTGCATGAAGAACAGAATATGGCAGAAATACAGCTTGCATATAATGAGTGAGAATTTGAAGAAAAGAAATACGTACTTAATCTTAGTAAACTTTTTCCTATAGTTGTCTAATACAAAGATGATGAGAAATATTTGTATTTTTGCAGACTCAAGTATTTTTTTTAACTTCATGGTAAACGGGGTATTATTGTGTGTAATTACACTTTATTTTCTAGCTTATAACAATAATTTTCACTTTTCTTAAGTGAACATTTTGTGTCATATTAGCCTTTGTTCATGTGCTTCTGAAGTAGAGAAAGTTTGAGAAATTATTTACATGCTTTCTCTTTATCACATTTTTTCATTGCATTGTAACTACCAGAAAACAGAAAGTGCTTGGACTAAGTTTTGGAGCTTAGGAAGAGGTGAAAGTGTAAATAGCAATGTTTGAATGTAAAATTTTCATTTGAAAACATCTGCAAATGCCAGTAAATAGAGTACTACGTATGGAAGAAAGACTCAGAGCTAGAACCTTATTTTTATGTGTACTAGTAAAAGATAAATGGACTCTGCTGTAGGCACCTAAAGCTTCAGTCTGGGAGAAAGGGGGGCAAAAGGAACAAGTTACTATTAGAATAAATAAATTTAAAAATTCTGACAGGTATTTTTCCTTGGTTATTTTTTTCCATCTTTGCCACTGGCAATAAGGGTTAACAATGCAAAACTCCCACCAGCTGGTGTTTCACAAAGAAAAAGCCCTGGGGAAAGTGGTTCTCCTATTGACAAAGACAGCCTGAAAGCTCTGCTTCAGAAGCCTGTACTATTTACATAAGCACATAAAGGCAAGTCACAATGCAATTAGCCATATCAGGATCACACTACAGAGTGTGAGAGTTCTTTACAAAGGTTCCCCCATACACTGTCATGATGATGCTTTATGCTTTTAATTAGAAGACTGCTATTGACTTTAAGGAACTAATTCTCTGGGGTCTAGAGGAAATGAAGTTATGACAAGTGATTTCTGGTGTTCAGCCTCTTATAAGGTACATCTGGTTATATTTGTAAAAAAAAAAAAAGAATTTAAAATTAGGTTAAAAACTTTAATCTATTTTTTCCAAAACAAGAAAACGAGTCTGTTCAGTAGTTTGCACTATAATATACAGGCCCCTGAATGAAAAAAAAAATAGCAATTAGATTTATTGAGAGGTAATATGTCAGGTATATTTTAAATAAAGTAGAATTAGAAGAAGTCAATAGGTCAAAAAGTGGGAAAAAAACATAAGTGATTTTGAAAGAAAACAATCAGATCACATTTACTTATTTATGTTTTTGCACTAAATACTATAACTGCTTTGAGTTAGATTCTTTAACATACTCATCTGTCCTTTGCCTAGTTTTGCTGGGACTAATTTTGTTTATTAAATGTTTTATTATTTACTTTTATTGATTTATTATTCATATTACTTAATTGAGAAACTATGTCATGTATTCTTTCTGTATTCTGTTTAGCTCACAAGTTTGGAATAGAGAATTAAAGAGATCAGCCTGCAATAATGAGTGTTAAACACCTTAGTTCTGCTACAGGTTTTCAGATGTTAATTACTTTTTCCTAAATTAAGAAAGCTTTGGCTATCTTTGTAAATTTTGATGAATATTCTGTGATTTTTTTTCCAGACACGTCTGGATAGAAAATCGTATTATTCTATAAAAAGTGCTGTATAAAATGGGAAAATTCTTTAGTAAAAAATAAATACAGATCAAGTTAATTTAATAAGTGATCAGCTACAGCGAGTCTTAAACACCACACTTAAGTAAGGGAAGACACCTTGTTCCTCTTTTGCACCACAGTATACTGTAGGTTCTTTTTGCCTTCTGGTCATGCTTCTTTCACTTAAGTCTTATTTTGTTCTGCTGCAGTAGGATATGAAAATTTAGAGCTCACAAAACAAGTGGCATGCCTTATATGCAGAGCAGAACATTTAACTGAATTGTGGAAATCCTTGTTTTGTGAAATTACAGAAAGCAAAAGTTTTCATGGATACAGAAGATGATTAGATAAATTCATAAAAGAGAAAATTCACTGAGGCTTCTAAACACAAACTTCCTCTGGCTCTAAAGGTATGTGACCCATAGCTTAGGATCATGGAATAACAAAATAATTTTGTCTGGAAAAGATCTTTAAGGTTACCAAGTTGAACCATCCATCTAACACTACCAGTCCGCTGCTAAAACATACACCTAAGCACCTCATCCACATGTCTATTAGGTGCCTCCAGGGATGGCAATTCCATCAACTCTCCAGGCAGCCTGTTCCCACGTTTGACCACCATGAAGAAATTCTTCCTGATTTCCAGTCTAAATCTCCCTTGACACAACTTGAGGCCGTTGCCTCACATCCCATCTCTCGTCACCTAAGAAAAGAGACCAACACCCTTCTCTCTGAAATCTTTTTAAGTTATAGACAGCAAGGAGGTTTCCCCTCAGACTTCTTTTATCCAGACTAAACAGACAGTCGATCATGGAATCATAATATAGAATGGCTTCAGTTGGAAGGGACCTTAAAGATCGCCTAGTTTCAATCCCCCCTGCCTTGGGCAGAGTTGCCACACACAAAATCCTCCATCTGGACTGCCACAAGTCCATGGGACCAGTTGGGATCCACCCTAGGGTGCTGAGGGAGCTGGCAGAGGTGATTGCCAAGCCGCTTTCTACCATCTATCAGCTTTCCTGGTTATCTGGAGAGGTCCCAGAAGATTGGAGGCTTGCCGATGTGACTCCCATCTACAAGAAAGGCCGTAAGGAAGATCCACGGAACTACAGGCCTGTCAGCCTGACCTCAGTATCAGGGAAAGTTATGGAGCAGATCATCTTGAGGGAGATCACACGGCACATGCATGGCAACCAGGGGATCAGGCCCAGCCAGCACGGGTT
>WBMW01000027.1:4917-112057 GCA_013396635.1 Penelope pileata
GGGGGTTTATCCACCTACTGCTGCAGGTTTTTTACCAGCAACGAATCCCAGGTGACTTCTAGCCTTTCTCAATTAAAGACCATGTTGCCACAGCTGAGAATAGAAAAGGACAATGGTTCCCTCATCTAGCTATGCCTCGATTTCCCACTGACAAAACCTGGGCTTGAAATGATGTCAGGGCCCTTGGGAGTCATTCACCACCTATCGATAATGGTGTTCTGGAGGTGCACAAGTACATGGCTGGACCTGGTATACAAATATTTATAAATAGATACCATCTGAATACAAATATTGTTTTTCAAAGGCTGGTGGGAGGGAGAGAGGAAAGTATAGTTATCAGGAGTACCAGGCTGGCTGAGTACTTCCGGAGGCAGTGGTACGTTCCCTGCTGCCCATTGCAACATTTAGACAAACAATACCTTAGGCAGGTGCTGTTATAGCGTTGTAAGAATTCTATAATGACTTAATAAATGAAGCAAATGCTGTGCTGTACAAGGAAGTTTTGCAGCTAAACAAATCATCACCAAGGTAGTGCATGTTGGCTACTGTTTGCCTTCATCAGTCATGCAAAAGTAACAGAGCACTGAAAATGCAGGAACTGTGGTTAAAGCAAGTAGCACAGAGATTCATGTAAGAGTAAGTGTTTGTTCACAAAATAGGTTTGGGCATGTTGTGTATTTGCAGCCGCTCCACAGTGTACATTGCTCGTGCAGTGTTTCACCTTTCACTTGATGATGTAACTTGATCATGCTGTAACACAGAAATGAAGATTGTCCATTTTAGGTATGTGTCCCCCCCCCTCAAAAAAAAAAAAAATAAAAAAGTTTTGGCATATGCCACTACATATCCACACTGTCTCTTTTCCACAGCTATGCCTTTAGACAGATCTTTTGAGACTGGTTTTGGTGATAACCTTCTGCCCTCCTGCTTCCTCTCTGGCACTCTAGTAGACACGTCTCATTACTGGGACCAGGAGAACAAGCTCCTGAGACATTCATTCTGCCAGCATTGCTTTGTTCTTTTCTGCCACCATGGCTGCTATTGGCAGAGCAACTCAGCCTGTTCTTGCTTGCCTGCTCCCTCCTGCCAATGCCATTCCACGTTGGCCCAAAATTGTCTTCCAGCACCTTCAACACCTGCCCTGTGTGGCTCAGCAACCTTTAAAGAGTTCAAGAGCATCCATGCTGCTGCAGATCAGGGTCCCATTTAGTTCAGTTTTAGTTTCCTGACTCCGGCATTGGCTAGGAGCAGGCATCTACAGAAAAGCATACAAAGATGACAACTAGATTATCTAGAGATACTGAGCGTACTCTCCTGACTTCAGCAACCTGTGGTTTAAAGGCTGCCAAAGATCAAGGTGGCCTCCTTCTGTGAAAAGGTTCTTGATGGTGTTTTATTCCACAGAACTTAACTCCTGAGGCTGCCGCACACCTCCAACATCAGCAGCACCTTGTGACGGGACTGCCTCAGTCCACCCACAAATGGCATGAGGTAACTTCCCTGAAAAATGCCCAACTACAGACTGACCCTCATTGCACATTCTCCCTCTTGTTTACCCCATGGTATCAAAACATCTCCTGGGAGTGCAGCTTCTGCTGCCTTCACACGACTGACATTGACTCCCTGGAGCTGCTGGGGACTTCCCACCACACGGTCCCTCATCCCTGCTGTCCCTCAGAGCCAGGACGAGCGCACAGCAGCACATTTCTCTGTTTCCTTATGAGTTCTCTTTCTTTTTTTTTTTTTTTTTTAAATGTAGTCATATCCGCTGTTATTGGCAGGGGCAGTTCTCTCCATTAGCCTACCTCATCTCCTCAGCACCTGTGTCCTCTTCTGCCCTCAGCAGCAGGATCCACCTTTTCATGCTCTTTTCTCCCTTCCAGGCTGAGCACTTCCCTCAGGTCTCTCCCATTCTGCACCAGCTTCCCCGTGAGCTCATTCACCCATCCACTTTCATGACATTGTACTGCATGAGCTTGCATTTTTGCTTCCAGCCTGTCTCCTTTGCCTGTTCTTGTAAATCTCTGATAATCCCATGGGGACATTCCCATACTTCCTTATATTGCACACACAGAGCAGAACTCCCTATTTCCTCCCACACCCTCTTCTTCCTCCTTGTACGCCAGCTCCCTGCAGGCCTCTCTCACTCCCAGTGGATTGGGAACCCTTCTCTTTAATGCACTGTAGGAACAGTAAAGGTGCAGGTGTCTCACCTGGGCCCCTCTTCCCCCGGCAGGGAGAGGTAGGAGGGCAGCCCATGGGTGGGCAGCTCCCAGCACGAGGAGCCTGCACTGCAGGATTTAACACCTGTGCTGCAGGATCTAACTCTGCTGTCCTCCTCCTTCAGCCCTTTGGCATCAGGAAGTGGCTCTCTGTTGACTCTTTGGCACTTCACATGCCAGACAGCACAGAAGCACTATTGGGCCAGACAGGGCCGAGGCACAGTGTTTAGCAGCCTGGCTGAACACTGGTGGGCCTGGCTGCCTTCCTGCCCCAGCAGGATTCCATGCACCAAAAGGCAGGGAGCACACTAAGACCTTAATCTATTTAGAAAACAGCTCTCTGAAGCCTTCACACGAGAGCCAAAAGGCTCTGTTTAAATGCTGTTACATTTTATCAGGTCATAGGGTAAGAAACCAAGGTCCAGAGGGCTTAAAAAAGAAACACCCCCTCCCTGGAGGTCTGACTTCCCTCCCTCCCCCTCACTCCAGCACTCAGCTTTTCCCAAGGCCATCTGCTTGTCCAATTTTCCAAACAGGACTTTCCAGCCTGGATCAGAAGAAAGCTGGGTTTTTCCCTGCTCAATCCTTTCCACAATGTCACTGCGTTAGAGCCATCACAAGCAGCTGCGATGGGCTCCGTCACCCTTCCCAGCAGTGGTCACACAGCCTCAGACTTACCCACCACTGGCCATGGCCACAGAGGCTTCACCTCCTGCCCAGCAGACCAGGTCCCCACACCAGTCCCATCTCCTGTCCCCCATTTACTGAGCTCAGATCGTTTGGGGTTGGTGCTCTTGCTTGGAAGGAACAGGCCTCTGTGCCTTTAATTTAAATCCTTTTTACATTCCCAGCTTGAGCTAATAAGATTAATTTTCCTGTGTGTCTGTCAAGGGGTACCCTAAAAGAAGCTCATCATCCCTCCAACCAAAAGTAAAACACAAAGCATTACATGAAAACAAATGAGCAAACGTGTGCAAAGTACTGCAAGATTGTCGCGCAGAAAGAGCCTTAAAATTTAAACACTTTTAACATGAACGCACCCAGCAAAGCGCACACAGCTGCGATTACAGTGCAAGCCTTAACTCAGTTAATTATTACCCCGGGATTTCAGTAGCTTGGAGGAGGGAGTTTCACAAGGAGGGAGGGAAGAGCTCTATAAGTGCTGCTGCTGTACTTCACAGCCCTGTTTGTCTGCACCTGGGACTGCTCAGGTGTTGAGCAAGAGGCAGCCCACGCAGAGAGGCACTGAGCAGCTGCCAGCAAGGGTCTGTGCTGCTCACTCACACAGCGCGGCAGGACCTGTGCTGCCTTTTTCCTCTCTGCATGGGAAAAGGGCATGCGATTTCTAAGTCAGACCTCTGAAGCGTGTGTTGAACTGAGGAGGACTGAAAGTCAGTAATGACAGCTGCCCAGCCTATGCAATACACAGAACGAAACCGCCCTCTTATTTCATTTTTTCTAAGTGGAGAGGTTTCCACTCCAACCTGCGTCAGGGCTGATGCTTCTGGATTCGAGCTAAAATGCCAATCTGACTGCTTGTAGTGGTCTCTTTGAGGAGCCTTGCCCCAGCAAGCAAACAAAACCTCCCCTAAGCTTTGCAAAGCCTACTTACCCCAGGCTGGCCGAGCCTGGTCTGGGGAAAACCCTTCAGAAGGGGGGATTCACACCACCCACTCACCTCCAAATACACTTGACTTGCACCTCCTGTCTAGCAGCCTAGGAAATTTTCTGAATTGTAGCAAAACATCCCACATCGCCTGTCTGCCCGCCTGCCCAAGACCTGCAGGCCTGAGCTACAGCAACAGTGAGCTGAAACACCTGGCACAGAGATGCTGGGATATCCCACCGGACCCCTGGTCCACTTCCTAAGGTGGTCATTTTTCATGTGACAATGTATTGAACTTTTCCCACTTTATCATTTCTGGATCTGTTCCCAGGGTAAGAGACATTTCTGGCCAGCATCGCCTCCTGCCCCTGGGTGACCACACGCCAAGCCAGATTCCTTCTCTGTGCCCTGGGTGAAGGAGACTGACCTCCAAGATGCTCGGAGTTTCCGCTTCCCTTCGCAAGCCGTTCCTGTTTCTGAAGGACTTGTGAAGTCAGGAACCAGTAAGTATTCGTTTCCTTTTTCAGAAAGATCTTGACAAAGTGGGATGAGGAAGCCACTTGGGTTATTTTGCAGTTGGCTTTCTTCAGTTCTTCCTTCCATCCAAGCAGTGTCCCAGGTGGTCTCTCAAGATTGGGTGCTCTGCGAAGCCTAAAAACAGCTGTGCTGAGGGGCAGGAGAAAAGAGGAAAGAGCTGCAGCCATGCACTGCCTCAAACCAGAGAGGAGCGCGTCAGTACAGCACACAGCAGCAATGTGGCACAAGTAGGACCCAGCACGTTTTTCACAAACATTTGGGTATGCAGGCAGACCCACCTGCACGGAAACATCCTGTGAACGAATGCCAATTTCACTGAGTTCTCTGCTTAATTTAATAAAAAGTGAAATTATTAAAAAGAGCCATTTTTTTCCATTTTCAAAGGAAATATTTTTTTTGCTTTAGTTAGAGACAATATATTGTTCAAAAAAATGTAGGATTAAAATGATAGCGAGAACTTCTGAACTGAAACAGAACACTCAGCAGACTCAGAAAACAAGCCCTTCTTTCATTTTTCTTAGTCTTTGGGAACTTCAGATGTGTTTGTCACTCACCTGAAATAATTTTTCTCTCAAGTTTTTATGATTGTGATATTACAGAATTTCCTTTCCCACTCTCCTCCTGACTCATGTGAACTGGGCATAGGTCTGACCTGGGGCATGCTTTGTCATCTGTGAAAAGTCAACCCCAAAATTTGCATCCAATTGCAGTCTATAGAATGGCTATTAAACTCCTCGGGTTTGTTTAGGGGCAGGTTTTCAGTCAGCCTTGCAACTGGTGGCCTTCAGTCAGGTCTGCTCAGCTGCCTGCTGCCATCACAGGTGTTCACTCACCTCACACACAGAGATCCTACTTCCTACATCCACTGACTGTATCTTTTGGCTGCTCCAGGTATATAACATTGGCAGAAAACTCGGCTCGCAGGAGGGGATATTTTCAAAATAGATGCTTTTAGGGGGCTTTTTTGTGGTGAAAGTTTTGGCACTGCAAAGCAATCCAGCACAAGCATACAGCTTCTAACAGGTTAATGGATGCTGATTTGGGCACCTCATACTGAGTGTCCTGGGGTGGAAGATCTTACCCGTGACTTAGGCCGTGTCTCCGCGCTGATTCAATCAAAGGCGTGAAACCAATGCACATGACCCAGGGAGTGTTAGGTATTTCCCACACAGATGCTTTCATTTAGTAACAAGGCTGCTCAGTGTGTCCTTCTCTTCCTGTGGGTAAGTCCCTCGCATTGTAAGCAAGTTTGTCATGAAACACCACCACACAGGACTTCTTAGCATCACTTTAAGATAAACGTTATCTCTACAGCTTCACTAATTTACAGCTGGATGCTTGGCTGCTGTCAAAAGAAACTGCATAGTCCTTGTAACCTCAGGATAAAGACAAATCCATATAGCCTTATTAATCATTTTGCTTCATATCATATGAAATATCACCTTCATCTCCAGTCCCCAGTGTCTGAGTCCTGTTTTTGAGGACAGCTAAAATGAACAAGGGAGCCCTTTGGGAGCAGCCTCCCCTGATGGGGTGGTGAGCTGGGGTGCAAGGGTGCACAGGCACACACTGCCTGGGTGAAGATGCAGCTGCTGTGCAGGACGTGAGTGACCCCATCCTTCCTAGAGGACAGGAAACCAGGTGGAGATGGCCCTGAGTCCCATCATAAAGGGAGCTTTCAAAAGTGATGTAGAAACCAGACATGCCCTAATGAGGGGATAGGAGAGGCACGGTTTGCTCACTGAGCAGGAGCTCAGCGTGTCTCCCACTGAGCCTCCAGGAGCTCTTCAGACAGAACAGTGCGAGCTGGCTCCCAGTGAGGGAGCTGCTTTGCACAGGATCTCTCTTGACCTTGATTTATGAAGTGGTGGTGAGAAAAAGAGGTAGTGATGGTACATGCAAATATCTGCAACACATCAAGGCCTCAGCACAGAAAACCTTTTGAACTTGCTCAGCTCTGCAGTACCCGAGCATGGGGATAAAGGAGCTGGGTGGCTGTGACGTGATTCACATGGGCCTTGCTGCAATGACCAACTACTCTTCTGGATAGAAAGGATGCTGAGAGACATCAGTAGGATGATGTAGAGACATTGACATCAGTAAGGATTTTTTGGACTCAGACGTGATTGAAATAGGTATTGAAGATCTGCTCTTAAAAGTGAGAGCTCAACACGCACGGCTGCCTTTGGCATTACAAGAAGTGAAGAAGAGGAAATGATCTGAGCTGTGTGCACGCAACACGAGCTGCATCAAGTAGCAGATAGTACAATCCTCCAAGATGCAGCGTTGCAGCTACATTAGTGTCTGTCACCCTCTTGGTGCTGACAGCTAAGTTATTTCTCACATAGCTGTAGCCACACACCTAATTAACTTGCTCCTGCACAAACCCAGAGCATCTCCCCTTTGCTAACTGGCAACCTGCTGGGCTCTGTGTGCCTGTGCAGCACCGAGATCTCAAGTGCAATGCCAGATGTGCTGCTGGCACAGCTCTGAGAGCCCCCAGGACGGGCCCCCGCTCCCCCTGCCCCCTGCGAGCTGCGTGCTCCCCATCTGCAGATGTCCCAGGAGAAAGCCTCAGTGCTAGCAGCAGCACAGAGCACTGATTAATACCAAAGGAATGAGGGAGAGGGAAAGAGATGTTTTTGCTAGCAAGCAGCCAGCAATTTAGATTAAGAACTGCAGTAATACCAGCGAGCCTGACCAAGCATGGTATTAGCTTCTCAAAATACTTGTAGCAAAACAAATACTACAGGTCTGCAGAGGGGAAAGCAGAGGTGCAGCTAGTTGGTGTTTTATCTGTCTTATCCCTGCTGCAGCGCAGGAGGGCTCAGCCTGCTCCTGGATGGCAAGGGGAAAGCAAAGCATCCCTGCTCCATAGAGCACCTTGCAGTGGCAGTGGGCGGCAGGGGCTGGCCAGGGCTGAGGGAACACAGCCTCTGGCCTCGTGTGGCCCTGCTGCTGCTCACCCAGGAGGGCCGCATGTACCCTGGGGCACCAGGAGCCAGCCCGGCACAAACCTGCCCTGGGAAATGAGGGCAGAGCCCGCAATGGGCGTGTGGCGTGGAGGGCCACTGCTCAGGCCACAGGCTGTGAGCTCCCCAGGGCATGGGCTGCTTGTAAATATGGTTGTGTATCTGCTGGAGAGTGTGTACTACCAGCCCCCTCCTTTGCAGGGCCACAAGGAATCCAAACTGGTAAAACCAGCACCAGCAGAGTTAAACCCGTGATGCTTCCAGCTGTAAAGGAACCCACCAATGTCAGCTGTGACAGCCAAGGTCAGGCCCTCCCTTTGCACAGGGCCTCCCTCAGGTGCTTTAGGCTCCAGCAAACGAGCAGATTTCCCTCAGTGATGTGCAATAAGGTGAGGTGAAAGACTGTGGACTCTGATGACCAGAGCAAGGTGGAAATTCAGCAGGATTTCTGGCTGGGCTGGGGCCATGCTGTGCCAGCAGGTTTCACCTTTGCTCAGCCCGTCTTGCAGAGGCACTCTATGCAAATGCTGTTCTCAAAACTTTAACACACGTGACTTTCGAGAGGTTCACACTATTCAGAAAAGAATTCATAGGATCAGATTTTCCTATGGCCCCTCAAGTCATTTTATTAATCACTGGGACCATTCTCAAATGCCTTTCAACATTGAGAAATTCCACTTAATCACAGCCTGCCCTGCTACCACCCTTCTCAGCATCAGATGGAGAAAGAAATGATGCAGCGAGGACCTTAGTCACAGTAACAGCGCTTCAAGGCTGAGCTGGGGAATGAGACGTGAATCATCTTTGCCTTTTCTTTCTTTTAAGGGAAATATAGAAGACAACTGCTGCTGTGAGAATAAAATGCATAAGGCAGTGACGGGGCTTCCTGCTTCCTTCCCATCACGGTCCCTGCAGCCTGTTCCTTCCCTGCATGCAGCTGGGGGTTAAAATAGCCCACCTCTATTTAAAGCCATTCCTTGGAGATCTGCTTACCACATCTCTGTGGGCACAGAGCTGTTTTCCAGGACTGGCTGGTGGGGTGAACCAAAGGATACTTTCCAAACAAGCCAGTTCCTTTTACGTGCCCCAGCCTCACTCAGTCTGGAGACAAGGTGCATACAGACGGAGAAGGGCAGCAGGATGTGGTGCGAGGAGAAAACAGACCAGCTGGTCAGGGCAGTGTGAGCGCGGTAATCACAGGCATTGCATCCCCTCACTTTTAATAGCTGGCTGCCTGCTGAAATCCACTGGGTACTTTTGGCACTCAGGATATGAAGCAAGGGGAATGCTGAAGCCAGAGGCCAACATGGTCAGAAGCAGGAGGCGAATCAGGATCCCTACTGGTGCAGCCCCACAAGAGTAGATTCCCTGCTGTAAAGGAAAATCCAGCACTTTTTATCTAGATGTGCTCAGAGTAAGGGCTCTGCTAAAGAGCTGGGAGCTCAGCTCCACCAAATATCCTTCCACCACTTCAGCCTGCTCCTGCCCTATTAAACGTGAAGGTCTTTTGGGGCATCGAGACCATGGTGTCTGCAGTGGCTTCCTGCCAAAGCAACAGGAAGCTGCAGGTATCGCATGCACACCCAGCAGCTGGGCACACTGTGGTGCCTGTGCAAGCGACCCTAAATGGCCAGGGCCAGGCAGTAAGCCTGTGGCAAGGGAAAGCTGTGCAACTCATTGCAAGCCAGCCGGGGCAACTGCTTGCTGAAAACTAACAGCTCATCACATGTCTTCCCTAGAGAGAAATCCCAGCATGCTGCCGTGTAGGCAGAGGCTGCCATGTTTCTGTTTGGGATCTCCAGGCCTGCAATAGGTGTAGGCACACGGGGCTGCGCACACGCACTGAGCCCGACAGGTTGTGTGCATCAGGCTTCCTGCACAGCAGGAGACAATCTGCGCAGGGCAGCCAGAGCACTGCAGCTGCTCTTGTGCAACAGAATCCAGGATTTCCAAACACTCGGCTGCTGCCAGGCCACAGCCGTAGCACTGTCAGGACTGCCTGGTGTCAGCTGGCCAAAGCCCTCAGCTTCAGCTCCAGCACAATTCCAAGGGTGCTAAGAGCTTGTCCAGGCATGAGGTGCCCACTCTGTGCTTGGTGCCCTCCTGCAGGGACCAGACGGGCACCTGCCCCTGCGGGCCCCTTCCACATGCCTGCACACACGTGCCAGCAAGCTGCTGGCCTTGCTGCTGGCCTTGCTGGCTGATCTGAGCACAGCTCTGGACAGAAAGCTGCCATTAATCTAACAGCCAGGTCTGCACACTGAATAGCTTGTTATTAGCTTTGGTATGTCTCGCTTCTTTGTTGTCATGAGTTTGTAGCCGTCCAAACGCAAATGACACTTAGAGCTGGGAATCTCCCCACCCCCAAACCCTTCTATCACCGGATAAAGCCACCTCCCTAAATCACAGCCATCAGCCTAATTGCAGCTCTGGGCGTTGTGCCTGTGCTCCCGCCACACCGCAGTGCCAGGGCCACAGATGGGACTGCAGAGACACCTCCGAGGGTTTTCTTGCTTGACCCCAAAGCCTGGCGCTCACCACCACTGCTAGCTAGCAGCCATCCAGCAACGCCCCTTTACAAGAGCTCCTGTGCAGAGCAGGCTTAGGAGCTCACTGTTTCGTTTTGCTCAATAAGATTTATCGGCCTGAAGGGGATAAACAAGCCAGTTCCTAGAAGCTTTGCTGCAGGAGCTGGCAGCCCCCACCAGCCACCGGAGACAGCTGTGTGGGACGGCAGTGCCAGGAGTTACATGAGCAGGGAACTCCCCTGCAGGCGGTTTTCCAAGGCCGCTCTTCTCCATCAGCCTGCGCACATCTCCCTGGCAGGCCCTGTGGCAGCCATGTGCTCCTGCTGAGGGTTTGTGCAATGTGCAGATCAAAGCCGTGCTCAGCACAATCTGAGCTTACATTGGCTGATCCTTATAGACGAGCCTTGTCCTCAGAGTTGAGCAAACCCATAATTTTTGCTGGGGATGCTGGGCTCTGGGAGGCGCTGGGCCACGGGGGGAGCTGGTCACGTTGCTCGCTGCTCTGCAATTTGTTTGCTACCCAGAGTGCTTCAGGCTGTGTCAGGGTCACGTGGAGAACACAGCTCATTGAGCAACAGGCTGAGCCTGACGCTCATATAAGGATACTGCAGTCACCACCCCAGAGGTCTTTCCAACCCGGTGCCGTCTCCAGCCACGGCAGTGCTGGAAATGTCGGGCTACAGCCCCCCTGCCACCTGAGCTTTCAGCCAGCAGCACAGACCTGTGCAAGGAGATGTTCCTGCCCATGCTGGAGACCATCTACCTGAGCCACCCAGCAGCAGGACTACTGACAGCCCCATGGTGCGATCCCAGCTGGAGCTGTTCTGAAACGTCACAGAAACACAGGAGCTACTCAGTCCCAGCTCCAAGGAAGGCTGCGGTGGCATAACGGAAGTCAGCCCTCGGGCACAGATCCCAGAAGAGGTTTCAAATCCTCGGTCAGGATGCTGGTGCAGCACATCGTGGGCCCTGGCTGTGTGCGGGGCTGAGGAGCTGTCTGGCACCGGGCTGGCCTGCTGCTCTCTGTGCCTGCTGAGGCGAACAGGACCTGCATCAGGCCCAGCTGTGCTGGCAGCCCCGGCCTGGCTGCCCTTGTTGGGCCTGTCAGGGGACAGCACGCAGCCTTGCCCAGCTCAGCTCACACAGAACCTGCCCATGTGGCTCAGACAAAGCCGATCTGTTACATTCAACCTGTGTAATTTTGCCCAACGCACACACAGGGAACTGCACTCTAATGACTTCATCAGCCACCCGGGAGGAGCAGCCTCCCGTGGGAAGGGTGGGTGAGGGCAGGCAGGCTGGAAACATCCAGCAAGAGCTGGGCCCAGAGCAGGAACAGCCCCCATGGCTCAGTGCACCCAGGAAACCCACCCAGAAATGCACCTGAGTGGCAGGGCAGGTGGCAGCAGCATCCCTCCCCAGAAGGAATGGGGAGCTGGAGTTTCTGCAGGTTCTTTACCGGGATGCAGAGGGCCCTGAAGGCTTATCAGGAGGAGCAGGAAAAGCCAGCAGAACTGCCTGCAGGTGCGTGGGAGCACGGAGCAGGTGGGAGGTAGGAGGCAGCCCCTCCACAGAGCAACTCACAGGACAGGTGCTCTCCTCCTGTACACAGGTGCTTGTCCCCTCTGCTTGTGTAGGGTGGCTTGCAAGCCAGCCTGCCACTGGGCAGGGGGACTGCTGTGCTCCAGGGCTGCCATCGGCCAGGCCCTTCCTGTCTGGCACAGGGCTGCAAGGCTGAGGTGGGGCTGCAGAACGGCAGCCAACTGCTCGATGCAAACATGGCCAGCCCGACTGTTCGCTCACGTGTTGGGAAATTCCAGGTTCCTTCCACACACGAGATGTTCCTTTTGCAGCCTTGTTTTGGTGGGGTTCCTGCCTACGCCCAGTCTGTATAAACAACACCAGGGCTGAAAGTGAAGGTATCAGCTCCATGGCATGCACAGGGCTCACACTTTCTTAGCTTCTTGTGCTAATTGTGGTGTGACAGCCATCCTCCATCGCCCTGGTAACACATTCAGTTAAATCTCATGAACATGTGTGAGGTAAGCAGCACGTGCTATCACACATGCTGGTCCTCTGGGCTGGCATTTCCCAGATCACCTGCTGACAGATGGGTACCTTGGTGACTCAGCTCCCATGACGTGCTGCCTCTCATCAAGGAGGGTTAACTGCTTGCAGCCTAATTAGCGAGGCCAGGGATGCACGTGTGAGGTGACCTTTTCTTTCAGCTTCACTGATGCACTATGTTCAGACTGAATTGCCAATGCCCTTCTTTCTGCCATTGCCCTAGGAGGCAGATGATAGCTACAGGGCGGATCTGCCTTGAAGCACGAATCCCCATAGCAGATGAGCATGTTGCAGAAGGGAACAAGGAATGCAAAAAGCAGATGCCAGCAGTGAACTGGCTTGGGGCGGACAAACTCCAGTGTGGCTAGCAGCTGTCTGGCATTATTCACAACGTCTGTGGGAGCCCAGGAATGCTTCTTAACGAGGGACAGGCCCCTAGAAACTCTCAGGAGCCTTGAGCTGCTTGGGAAGGCAATAGGCAGCTGAAATAGATCCTGGCAGATGTATACAGATGAAGATGTTGCTTGCAACTGCTATCCTTGAAACAAAAATACTCCTGGACCAAACCGATACCATTTCTTCCTGGATGTGCTAGATTTCAGTGCAAATGGGCATGGCACGCAGACGCTCTCCTTTTGGTGCTTTTGCTCAGAAACCAGAGGGTTTCCTGTGGTAACTTGCTGAGACAAATTTTCCTTCTCAGCTTCAGAAGGAAGGAAGTTTTCCATGCCCTTCAGGGCACCTCCCTGACAGGGCATGCTGGGAAGAAGGAGAGGCTCTGGTGGGCTCTGGAGCAGTGGGGATTGGCTCCCTGTTCTTCCTCCTTTGATTGTGCCTGGCTGCAGCTGAGGAGGAGAGGCTGCAGCAGCGGCTCCCCTGGAAGGCTGTGGCTGGTGGAGCCCTGCCAGCGCCAGCAAGTAGCCACCGATTTGGCCTTGACTGTGGTTTGCTGGGGAATCACCCAGATCAAAGCAAACAACGCACACACCTGACAGTTCCTATTAAAGCACATCTCACTTCCCTAAGGCAGGGAGCTGGCCTCCTCCCCCTCTCAGCAGTGAGCAGCTTGGCTCAGCAGCTCCAGGAGCTGGCTGTCCAGCAGCAGTGAGGCTGCTTTGTGTTTGCAAAGAGCTGCTGAGGCCAGAGAACTCTGGGGGGGGATTGCAGTACTGGTTCACACAGATGTTGATCTAGTAATGCTGCTTTCCGTGTCACCAGGCCAACCTCCTTCACTGTCACACTGATCAGCTGATTGCATTTCAGTAATAATAGTTAATGAAAAAAAAGTGCCTTGTACCATTTTCTGGTTAATACCCATCTCCCTAGGGTTCTCCTCACCTACTTTCATAGTGATTCAAGTGGAAACACTGCTATGGCCTGATTTCCACTGAACATACACATTCACAGGGCCACATGCTGATCAGAAGTGCAGTGGCAATCACTTTGTACTTCCTGTCCTTATTTTAGCAGCAAGAGAACAAGCTGATGTTTCCAGCTGAAACAAAGATAGCAAATGAACCAGGGGAAGGCTGCTGCATGCAACTGCAGCCAAGCAACGTAGATGTGACACACTGGCAAAAAGCAGCGGTACGACCGCAGCCCTCTGCACTGACTGCTCACTTACAGGGCAGCAGAGCACCCTCCTTGCTCAAAAATGTATTCCCCATCGCAGTCCTTTCCGCCTCCCAGCAGCCTCCTTGCTGCATTCTGCTGCCCCAAAGCACTGCAGAAGCAGGACTTCAGGTCCTCGAGGTCAGACACCTTTCCCCAAGCCACACACATTGCTTGGGGTCTCCCATACTCCTGCTGACCTGAGGAGGAAAGTCCATGAGGATGTTTCCAGTGAGCTTGCAGAGCTGAGTTGGGAAACACATGCATCTGAAAGTCAGATTTGTTAGGTGGAAAAAAGGAACAAAAACCAAGCTTATAGTAACTGCAGGACAGACATGCCGTAATGCTTACGTGAAAAAAAAAAGCACATTCCTCCCATTTTTCCAGCCAGCTTTGCCTTGCAGCTAAACACAGCAAGAGACCTACCCATCATGACAGAACATCTTCCTAGGAACATTTTTTCCTCTCTTTTTCTTCTCCCATGCTTTTTTGTTTGTTCGTCCTTCTTTTCTTTTCTTTTCTTTTCTTTTCTTTTCTTTTCTTTTCTTTTCTTTTCTTTTTTCTTTTCTTTTCTTTTTTCTTTTCTTTTCTTTTTTCTTTTCTTTTCTTTTTTCTTTTCTTTTATCTTATTTAGCAGCAGCTGCTTTAACAAGGAAAGCCTTGCTCCGGCCCCAGCACATGCTGTTTCAGCTTACTCAGCTTCTCCTTGGGGGATTTCTAGCAGAAAGTTGCCGGCACTGCAGCTCCCTCCAGCAGCCCACAAGCAACCCCTGCCCTCCATAAGAGGAGCACATGCCCTTCACCAGCAGCAGCTCTTCCACGTGGCCCGTGCTTGTACCCGCTCCTCATCCCGCTGGCAGCAGTGGAAGAACCAGGACTTGTGGTCCGACTTGTTCATAGCCCCTAATTCTCCAGACCTGATTAATAGGGCCTTTGGGATTTGAAGGGGTTTTCAAAAGATTCCTCTTTGTGAAAAATTTCTTTCTATCCAAGTTAAAATCTCAGTTCGTGCCAGTTCTGCAGCATCCACTCTTCTCCACTTGCATGCTACTTGAGTCTGTTTCCCCTTGCTCCTTATCTGCTTAAAAGCAGGAACATTTGGGCCAAAAAAACTGTAGGAAAGGTTGTGGATGGTAAGAGCTACCCCTGCCTCGAGGCATTGCCATTACTCTTGACAGAATAATGGAGGGGGAAAAAAATGAGGATCCCTCACTCCTCATCATACCAAAAGCGTTTCCCATGCATGAGAGGCTGCAGCAATTGCCATGAATGGAGCAGCAGCCTCCTGGTGCCACGGAGATCCTGGCACGGTGACAGTTTGTCACTCAGAGGACACTGTATGGTTGTGCAATGACAAAGCCACTGCATTTTAGGAAGAAGAAAAGAAGAAGGAAACGGTGCAAGACGGGGATTTCCCCGACTGCAACACCACCTCTGTACGAGGTACTTTTGAATGGAGGAGAAGTCTGGGAACAGGGAAACCAGGAGGGGGTTTTGGTACCTTCACTTCTCCTTGCTGAGCCCGTAACCCAGGTTCCAGCTGAGGCCACAGCACAGTTTCCCTGCCTTGGGCAGCGCCCAGCAATAATCCAGCAGGCAGAACTGAGAGCTGAGATGTGCACGCAGCAGATGAGTGACCGCCTGCCTCAACTGTGCACGGACCCGTGGCACCAGGAACTGCTGCCCACACCCCCAGGGCTCCCAGCAGCGTGCAGGGTGCTCGCAATCCTTCCCAGCACCCCTGGGCTGGATCTGGCCACTGCAGCATGGTCGTGCCCCGCCACCCCTCAGGCCTTTGGAGTGGACTTCTCAGCACCCAGCCTGAGCCCCCCAGGCAGCAGCACCCTGCACAGCAGGAGATTGTGCTGCAAAGCTGATATCTGCATGGCAGTGCTGAAACACAACTGGGTTTGACTGCAGCCCCAGCTGGGAAGATGTCACTGCCTTTCTGACCACAAGCGATAAAGCTGAGACCGGACCAGCTGGAGCTTATCAGAGGAACACCATTATTCACTGCTGTGGAAAACAAGCAAAGCACACTGCACGCTGCCCTGCAGCAGCAGCCAGATACCCCTCTGGACCAAGAAGGTACCGCTGGGCTTCGCCGTGGGACATCCAAAGGCAGGGGCCTTTGCGGGAGAGGCCTGAAAGGCTGTGCATGTTCCCACAGCCCCTGTCCTTGCAGGATCTGCACCTCAGCTCCGCATGGCGCTGGCTCAGAGCTCGCCTGCAGCTACTGCACGGGAATTCCCTGCAGGGTGGGGCCGTGGGCGGGTGTGGGCACAAAGCGGCCCAGGGTCCTGTGCTGCTGCCTGCAGGGTGGGCCTCCAGGCGGCCTCCAGCCTTTTGTTAGCGGTTTAGCAGAGGAGCAATCAACTGCTAGGTGGATAGAACGTGGAGGGGAGGGGACGAGGACAAGCACTGATTTAACAAATTTCAAACAACATTCATCCTGGTACTTTATAGCTTACTTTCTGCAGAACTTCTTGTCAGTTTTGTATCAAAAACTGAGTACACAGCCCTTCAGCCAGCAAACCACAGGCAGAGCATGAGGGGGGAGCAGGCAATAGCATGCTGCCGTGCACAGCTCACCTGCCACAGCAGCTCCACAGTGTTTGCGAAGAGCTCAGAGAAGGAGCTGGAGCCTTCCAGCAGCGAAGGACCCCAGGGAGCAGCCCCAGCTCTCAAACCCAGCCCTGGCAGCCGCCCTTTTCAGGCAGAGCAGAAAGGAGCCCGTGCACAGCACCTCGCTTCACTCACAGCGATGCAGGCAGGGGCATCACACTTAGGCTGCTGGAGCACGCCACAAGATAGCGATGTGTGTGAGGTTGGCAAAGAGCAATTGTTTATTCTCCCAGGCAACCAACCACCACAGAAAGCCTTAAAATGCCAACACAGCATAACCACAGCAGCCCGTAGTGTGCCCATCCACGTCAAGCAGCGTGCCTTCCTACGCCCCGACACCCTGCTCGTGCCGAGCTGAACGCAATGACTCTGAAGCTGGGAGCTGGAATAGGGCCGCGTACCCGCCCTGCGCTTGCAGCATTTGGCACTGCCAGCCCTCCACCCCCCGCAGAGCTGGCTCGTAGCCCCATCCACCCCTGCACGTTCGCTCTTGCTACTAAGCTCGAGCGTTCCCACAGTGGTGGTGTGTTTTGAATTGCTCCCAAAGTGGGACAGCATCATACTCACTGCTATCTACGCCTGAAATGAGGGCTGCAAGTGATTTTGAAAACACATGCTTCATCAACAGAACGCTGAATGCATTGCACATGCTCCTGTTTGTCCGTAGGTGCAGCTTCAGAAAGCTGAAACACTCTCTTCACTCTTTCCCTCATTAAAATTGAAGGGGAGGAACACCTTTGCATTTTTTTTTTCTTCCTTGTTTTTTCTGGCCCACCTTACGCTGTTCATCAATCATACCAACAAACTGGATGCCAGGACATTCACAGCATCTGTGGATTTTGTTTTTTATTTTCCTCACAACCAGACTTGTTTTGCAGTCCACCTCTGTCCTCTCGCCTTGGAATTTACAGACCACAGCTGCCCCCCCAGCAGACGTCCCCACTGCCGTGCCCAGGTCTGCTTCCTGAGCCTGGGTGGGAGAGGTGTAGGCGTCAGTGCAAGGTACTCCATGTAGAAAAAAGCTTTTAAAAAATAATCCTGGTAAGTACTACTGCCACCCAAAGGATGCAGCTGTTTTGGTACTTACAGAGCTAATTTTACACATTCCTATATAGCATTTACCTGGTTTGTTACTAGGTAAGAGAGTTAAGTAGTAGAAACTTCTGGAGATAAAGGGAATATTGTCACCATGTTCTAACAAGTACTCAACAAACATTTCACGTGGCAGACAGGGCAGCATAACCTGGAGCTACAGACTGAAAGCCCCCGGGGACTGAGGGTTCAGGCACACCGGCGGTGCAGGCCAGGCAGCCTCCCAGGCCATGGCTGAAAGTGCTCTTTTCTCAGCAAACAGCCCTGAGGCCAGCCCTCGGTTTTCTCACAGGCACATCCCGTCACCTTCAGACACAGAGGCTACGCCAGGGCAGCGAGAAACTGAACTGCCCCGGTAGCCTGTTTTCAAGGTTCACCACATCCTTCGTGGGAAGTGTTTTTCTGTCAGCCAGGCATTTCCAAACACTGTTAGCTGAAGTTGGGCCAACATTCAGCACAAATCAATTTCTTCTCAATACCAAAAGGCATGCATGGGTGCAGGTGATTTAAAGGACACAGATAGAAAGGGGAAGGAAAGAAACCTTGTGTGTTCCACTTGTGCTAAAACCCAATCCAAGGCAGCTGTTCCCCACCACCCGACTTGCTGCAGGTTCTGCTGGCAGCTGGTTGGAAGCTCTGCCTTCCCACACGCCCTCAGGCTGCACTGGCCTGAGGCTCCCTTCTTGGCTGCCCACGCCAGTCTCCTCTTGGATTCCAGAAAGGGGGCTTCCACACACTCAGCCAATGAAGATCACTCCTCTTCCCAAGGAAAATATTATTTGCTCACAGGGGAGGATTTTGGCTGCCCCTCCCACCCCATGCACCACTGGTCTAACCAGCCCCTGCCTGTGGCTCCTGTCCAGCACTGCCCCTGTGCAGGTACCACTGGTGCAGGACCAGCACCATGGCCAAATGATGCTTCAGGCGTTTAGCCAGATGAAGCCGGATGCTTCAACCAGCAACTTCTCAGGATGGATTATTATTTTTGTAAATATAGACCCCACTTCTGAATCAGGCTCCCTGGGCAGCCCTGTAAGTCTGGGCCATACACATTGGTATGGGAGCAGAGAAGCCGAGGAGAAGCGGCTGAACAGCACCACCCCCAGAGGAACCTCCCAGGCCTAGTACTGGCCTAGTGAAGGGGTCTCGATGCTGCTCAAGTTACAGCTTGAGTCACCTGCTCACAGACACACGCTGCACTTTGGAGGAGCAAGTGTCACTACAGAGGTTTAACTCAAAGCGTGCCTGGGGGGGATCATGAACTATGGACACTCCTGTTCCTTCCCTCCTGTGGTGATGCTGGCTATGGTTTCCACAGTGACTGCTGTCCCACTTTCCTCTCTCCTCCTTTACTCCAGCCCTACAGCTACTTTGATCCCACAGTGAGCTGATCGAGGACAGCAACCCAACAGAGAGCTGAAGCAAAACAAACCTTTCCGTAGGTTTAGTAAACAGAGCGGCTCCTTACAAATTGAAATGAGCACCACTGCTGGCTGAAGGAAGCAGACACACAGCTGGGATCAAAACAGGGAGGAGTAACTCAAACATCACAGAGGATCATTTGTCACTGGAAGGAATTTCCATTCCTTGTTATGCAATCCCACATGTACACATTCATGCCCATGTTTTTTTCACAGAAACCCTAAATATGTGGGCAATTCCACAGCTTCTTTGGCCCTTTAACAGGATGGTTTTCCAAACCCATTCACAGCTACCAAGTTTGACTGGCTGGAGGGAATGTAAGGATCATAATAAAGAGGCAAACAAAATCCCGACACTGGGTTCTTTATGCAGCCTTGCATAACAAGCACGTGACTATCCGTGTTTTACTTTGGGCACAAGAGACCTGAAGTTCACTGTTCCAACAGATCCTGAACTACAGGATATCTTGCATTGTTTCCAAAACAAGAGGACAGAACAAATCGTTACCAGCAAGAGCTGGCTGGAACAAGCTGTGACACTTTCTGAACTTCCCATCTGAAAAAATAACTGATTGCAAAACGAAAAACAACATGCCCGGCCATTATTACCCCTGGTAGTGCTGTACTTTTCCTAGAAGGAAACGTAAATACTCCCATGGATATGCTTCACAAACTTGATCTCATGAGCCAACAAGTTTTGAAAAACTCAAACTAGCAGAGTTCACTTTGTCAAGTAAAAAATGAATTGTTTTTTTTCTACAGACCAGCAAGCTATAGCTCTAGTTCTTCCATGTTACTTCTAACAACGCACACTGAGCCAGAACACTTCCTCTTTGGTACTTTTGGTCAGTGCTTTAATGAGGAACAGGACTGAAAAGGGAGAGGAGAATGCAGCACGTTATTTCGTGTCACTCACAGCACTGTTTGTGTATCCACATGGACTCACTCCGCGTGAATTCCCACCCTAGCCCTCTATACCTGAAAAGACTGGCACCCCTGCAGCCCTTGCAGCGGAGAGGTACGGTCCAACACGGTGCATTACCAGTGGAGACAGTGCCACGTATTGCATTTACAAAAGTACCTGAAATCCTAGGAAGGTTCATTACTGCCTGCCTTAATGTTTTTGTTTCTGGATGAATCCACAGACAGCTCCTGACGATCCATATCTTATTTATGTTATGATTCCCCATTAAGCTAATTGAGACTATAAAACATGCCTTTACTCCTTCTGTGGTTCCCCTCGGGGCTGGGGGGATTGCTCATAACTAATGCAAATGCTTTTCACCAAGGAGAGTCCAATAAATACACATTTACCTAAGCTGACTGCACGTACTTCGTATGTGTGTCCTTTACGCGCTATGCTGCTAACAGAGAGCGCTGGGGGTACAACATGGCCACAGCTACATGTGGAGCCAGCCCAAGTTTAGTGCAGCTAACCCTGATCTGGGTCCCACGAGTGAGACTCGATCCTACAGCTGCTTAACAGCTTGTGCACCCACACCGTAACCACATCTACCAGGCTGTAGCGCGGGCACAACAAACAACAAATGTGCCGCTCTTCATGTGCTCTACCCCACCCAGCATTGTAGGATCATGCCACACATACCCACATTTCTCTGCAAGTGACCAGCGGGGGACACCAGGTACAGTTCAACACTTGTCACGGCCGATGCAGCTGGGTTACAGATGCTGTCTGCTCCAGGGTGAGAGGAGCAGGACGTACCTGTGTCTGTAACACACGGGGTTTTCCCATTCGGTCAGGTATTGACCTTCTGCGTGGCCTTCTTACCTTAAACAGTAAAAACCTTTGGCTGAAAATGGAAAATGAAAATGGAAAATCCCCACCACAAGCATGAGAGAAAACCATGAATTTTCATTGCAGGACAAGACACCAACAAAAACAACATTTCAGCTGCTGCAAATTAAAACTTGCTATTAAAAAGGATGCAACATTCCTAATGATTATACTGTAGACAACTTATTTCATCATGTCTAAACACAAGGTGCAATGTTCTGCATGTAAAAGCAGGAGGTATGAAGAAACGCCCGCTGCTTTCAGATAAACCATGCGAGTTACGCAATCACATCTAAGCTTCCAAAATTTGGAATTAAAGGTGTTGCAGGGAGCTTTAATACTAAATGCGATGCAGATGTGCTCCAGTTACATGGCTCTCTGATTGCCATGTTCCTTTTAACTGGTTTTGTTCAAGAAGCTTTTATACGTAATTAAAGCTGATCAAGAACAAAGTATCAGTGGATTAAGTTTTATGCCAAAGTAAATCATGACTGCAGTATACTCAAAATGCCAGGCTGTTTTCCAAGTGTATTCTTAGGAAGGAGCATTCTAGGAAGTTTCAGAAACCCAGCTGCCACTTGGGAAGACACAAACCTTTCCCAATGTGCCACTAGGATTTGGTCAGCCACCTGCTGCACAGAACCCACCATACACTGACAACTACTCCCAGAGAAGCAAGGATGGCTTCATCTCAACTACCCATACTGACATGATGTGTCTGACAGGATGGAAGCTGAAATCTAGGGGTGGAAATTCACGAAATTCAAGAAATCTGGCAAAGTCAGCAATTCACACCTCTTCAGAGGTGTAAGAAAAACCTCTGAGCACTAAATTCTCCTCAGGTCAGTTGTACAGTTAGCATTATCTTTCATCAAAACCAAACAATGAATTGCATCCCCTTTACTACATATTCACATTCACTACATAAACACATATTCAAGAGGCTTTAAGTGTGAAGCAGAGGGAAAAAAATAAATAAATAAAAATCAAGCACTCCCAGCTTCTGGAAACTTATGAGTGTTCCTGCAAGTCTCAGAGATCAAAGAGAATATTGGAGCAATGGAAGCCAGTATAGGACTAGCAAGACAGCAAAAAGAAGGTAAGGAGCGAAGTCGTATTAGCTTGGCATTCTTCCAGGAAGACTCACGCCCACGCAACAGCTAGCAGCATCTAGTACCTCCCCTCTCTCCTCAGTCTCTCCTCCATCACCTCCCCGTTTGCTATAGACTGAAACCTCAATTCTAGCAAAACAATAACGCAGCGTCCTTCACTTTGACTCAAGTTTTTGCAGTCCTATCTTTCCTCCTAACCTGGAACCTCTGAAGGTGTGCGGGGAACTGCTTCGCAGAGACATTCCTGTAGATGGATTTTTCCTGTTGTCCCCATCCAGCCCCAACACCGGTTTTGGCACTGCCCAAAGCCTCAAACCAGGGAGGTGACAGCCAAAATCCCAAAGTAAGCCGCACATACACAGAATCTGTTCCCCTAAGTGTTAGCTTCAGAGCTGCTTAACTGTAGAAGACGTCTGTCAAACTTCATATTCCCTCCTACTCCCCAGATAAATCTGTGTGAAAATCCGTGTGGTAAATCTGCCCTGGGAATCACAGCACAAGATTTTTCTTCAGCTTTTGTTCTGCTTCCTTATACAAACCCCAGCAAATCCTCAGGTTTGAAATTAAGAGCTTCTTAATTTTCCCAGGGATAAAACAGTAATGTTAGTAAGACTTTCAGCATCAGGGCAAGAAGAGAACAAATGCAAACCTACGAATACTCAAGACACACACACCCCACAATCTGATATGAAACGTTACGCTAGGTGTCAAATAGCTCAGAGGAAAAATACAGAGCTGAGTACAAAATTTCTTTAATTTCTCTTAAAATACAACAGGCAAATAATGATCACCACAGAAACATTCAAAGCCAAGCATTTTGATGAGAACTTCATAAAACAAAGTTAAAAAAATACATTAAAAAGAGACACCAAGTATTTCAAAAACCTCTGTTTTATTTGTACAGAGTAAAATACATTGTATCACGAACATTGTTTTCATTCCATAATCTAAAGCCATTATTAAGTGTCATCTTTTACACCAAATACCCTGGTCAGAAGCACAGACAATGGAAATAGGAAAGCTAATTAGTCTCTCTCTGCCAGAGCTACGAGGTGCACGTCAATCTCTGCTTCTGTGAGGATCCTGAAAGAACAAAAAGAAATATAAAAGAAATATAAAAAGAAATAGCTTCAATGATTCCTCCCCTTAAACTCTGACCTAGAATCTACGCAAATGGGTTTTATACATTGCATCTTTCAGCCCTTTAAAGCCCTGGTGCTGGGGCCATTCCAACTCATTTTGAAAAATAAAGGAAGAATCAAAGCCACTAAAGAGCAAAGAGGTAGCACATGGTAGAAAAAGAACAGGTAATTCCTCCCGAGTAATATATGTGCAAGCTGGGACCTGGTGAAAAGAATGGGCATGGTAATTAGCACAATTACTCCAAGGAGGATGCAGGTTTTTGCAGCTTTCTCCTTCTGTTTGTTACCCATCCTTTCTGAAAAGAACACGACTGGTAAACAAAGTTTGGCAGAAAGCTAGCGCTAGACCCCTGAGCAGCAATACAGAAGGGATAACGCAGCTCTCGTATGCTTTTTCAAAAATGCTGTGCTACTCTGTTGTCCTAAACATCGATTACCAAATGTAAAGCCACTCACCATCACCATCTCAACTTTACACACATTAAGAAGCGCTCAGAAGTCTGCACCTGCAGGGCCCAAAGGTTGGGAGCCTCTCACAACCCCCACCCAAGTACAAGGGCTGCTCCGAAAGTAGTGCCTCCTGCTTTATGATGTTGGCCCATGGCATCAGAGGTAGATGCTGGTGGTACGGCAGCAGAGGGGCACTCTGACACAATGGTGTCTGACATGGAACAGCGTATGAAGCAAAGGTGTGGAGCTGAATTCCTCCACGAGTTAAAAATGGCACCCACTGACATTCACCAATGCTTGCTGATCATGTATGGAGACCAAACGTTATGAAGATGTGAGCATGGTGAGGCGACAGCTGGTGTGTTTCAGCAGTGGTGACAGCAACGTGGAAGACAAGCCATGTTCCAGACGGCCGTGCACAGCTGTCACACCACAAAAATGAGGAGCATCTCAATCAGTTCATCCGTGCAAATCAGCTATTGGTGGTGACTATGTCAAAAAATAGCGTTCTGTAGCTGAGAATCTGCTCTATCAAACAGTGGCCTTCTGCCCTTTGTATCTGTTGTAGTTTCCATGGAAATAAATAGGACGCATTACTTTCGGAGCAATCCACATAGTTAGACTAAAGCAGCATAGGACTTCCCCCAACAAAGTTGTTCCTCAGTTTTTTGCTTTGTTTTATTTTAAGGTAAAACCAAACCAAAACACAATGAAAGACTAAGGCAAAATTAACGGAACTAGTCTGTGGCAAGCCTGATTCAGCTAAATTTTAGGTAACATGTATCACAGAGGCCCTTTTGCATTAACCAACAGGTCCCCAACACCATTCTCCCATTCTTTCACGCATACTTCCACCGCTGTACGCTGTGCTGTGAGAAGGCTGTCCAGCACAGTGTATCTGATGTGAGGCACAGCCCACAGCAGGAAGATTTCCAGGTATTGTCTGGTCAGACTGACCCTGTAACCATGTGCACAATAGCGGGGGCAGCAGGGAGGAAATGGCAGGTCTTGCTTTCACTCTAGGCGGGCGTGTGCTGTACTTGGACAGTAAAAGTTCAGCCAGCTCCAAATTACTGCAGTGCTTTTACGTCCAGAATCTTTTAATCTTGTCAAAATTAACTGCATTAACTGTCATTTAGAAAGTGGACTCCAGATACTAGAACAAACAATTTTTTTAAAATTCTTTTAAGCACAAAAGAAACATCTAGAACAGACATAAGTACATTTTAGTCATCACATAAAACGATACCCTTTTACAAACAAGGTAAACACTTCTCTCGACTGGATCGCCTAGCCAGGTTAAATCTTTTAAAACTCTTAATTTTTTTTTAATGATTATTTGAACGTCTTTCACTTACATATTTTGAAGCTACAAATAAAACAACCAAAAACAACCCCTAAACTTCAATTTCTGACATTTTCTGAACTTACTGTTACACACAAGGTTAAAACAAATTGCACATAACCTGAGAAACGCACCAAGTTTTATCAACACTGATTGCTTACCTGAACTTCGGATTTTCCACTGTAACTACACCAACTTCTATTTCTGAAGGTTTGAAATCAATGGATAGTACAGTAGACAGGCACGTTATTGCTGTCTGAAAGATGATCAAAAAAACCCTATCATTAAACAGAAAGCACTAAAGTATTTTTAGTAGATCTAGCATTAGGAATTATCCTCTCTTCTAGTTTTATTTCCTTCTACCTCTAAACCTCAGCTGTAAAGTTCCAAATAGTTTTCCTTTGTTACAGAATACAGTCCCTCTTTGGTTCTCTCCCTAAGAAGCTCAATCTCCAAATGTCAATGGACATATTTTCTTAGCAGGAAAAAGAAACAAAACAAAACAAAACAAAGACAAAATCAAAACTTCTTATCAAGCAAAGATTAAATACATTCAACTTCTGCTGTGAGTATTTAACCTTCTCAGGACTTTTTTCTTTAAAACAAAACAAAACAAAAGAATCACATTAAGAAATCGGCATATTACACCTTTAGGATATACATTTAAAACTTTCAGGTTGCAGAGCTTCCTGTTTAAATGGCACTTTCACAGTAACGTGGACTTCAGAAGCAATTTAGCTGGAGCTGTGAATTTGCATAGCATTCACATACATCTTAATATAATACTCTGTTTCAACTTACAGTGGGGTCGATTGTTTAGGTTATTATACGCCATTTCAACTGCTGGTCTTGTAATGCAAAAGATCTAACATTACGAGACAACAAGACGAGGCAGGAGAAACAGTTGGGCCACAGAAGAGGACTGTTTAGACAGATCTCTATGGTGTAAGTGAAAAAGGATAATTACAACACAAGTTCATTAACCTCTTTTATGAATAGGGTATGCTTTTATAATGGGCCTCACACAGCAGTTTTCACAGTTGGGATGGCAACTGTTGTCCTATTGACTAAACTGATAGAAAAGCACTAGCTCTTGTTTGAAACACTTCTTAATGTGAAGATTGTTTTAAGTGCCACTAAAGAAAAATTGTACTGGTTTGCCTGGGATAAAGCACGGCAGTAACCAGCCACCAGCTACAGTGGGAGTGCTACAAGGACAGATTCCACTTCAGCTAATAGAAAGCAGAAAAAGCCGATTAGAGCACTCTAAACACTTGCCAAATACCTTCAAAGCATTTTCTGCTTGGAATAGTCATACTTGCTCTGGCAGCAATACAGAACTGTAAGACAATGGGAAGTGCCTAACTGCTCTCCTCCAGATCAGAACCCTGCGTACATCACAGTCATTAAAAACACTGAAGACGAGCCCTCATTGCCTTCCACCAGCCCACCTCTACAGTTTGTTCATACGTCCAATCGAATTTCTTCTTTACTTTCTTTTCAAGAAAACTGGTTGACTCTGTCTGTTTAACTCCTGCAGCGGTGGCCTTGAATCCACAGTAGTAACCGGCCGGATCACACTTGTACACCTGAGGGCCGTGTTCTTCATCAATACCAATCAAAATCATACCTCAAAGAGAAAATTTGTTAATTATTTCTTTCTCCAATTTTAGCAGTTTCATTGAAGTGAAAAGCAGTTCGATACTCCTCTCCTAAGAAGCAGGTGCACGCACAGAAACCAGCCCAATACCTAGACCTGTGACTTCCTCTCTGTATCTCATTTGCTGTTTCTTACCAGTGCCTCACATCAGGCATGTAACTGATTTTAGTGCAAACTAGATTTCTGTCATACCCAAGGAAAGGTATTCATTAAACACAAACGTTTTGGCCAGCCTCAGTGTATAAAGAACCACAAAGTCAGGAAATAGAGAACTTTAATTCTGACACAAGGCCACCCAGGCACAGTTCACATCCTGTGTGTTGTATGACAGTGACACTTCGAAAGCATAAACAATCATTCAGTCCAGGTGTCTTTTACCAGAAAGCAACTTTACAAATATGTTGAAGTTAACTGAAATATTAAAAGATCGATTTTAGATTTCTTGACAATAAGGAAAAAAAAAAAAGGGAAGTATCAGAGGATAAAACAAAGCCTTTGAAGCCCATTTGACGAAATGCTTTCAAACTGTAATTTCGAGTATGATATAAACTGGCCGAATCCCTGAAGTGCATCTGTGTTCACCTACACTTCTAGATTTACAGTTCTGTAGTCTCAGTACGCATATTAAAAATAACTCAAAGTAACAACAAAAAAAGAGCACCTGTTACTGCTTTTTGCTTTACACTTGTGTAACTTTTAAACAGTAGTTATAACAGCTTCTGAACAACTATTGCTGCAACAGAAAAAAAACCTCCCCCATCACCTTTTCAAAAAAAGGTCAAGAAAAGTTAAAGAAAATACGTTTTTTTTCTTGCATTGAAAAAAGTTCACTCTCCAGCAGTATTGAGGCATAGGAAATGCCAAGCAAAGAAAGAAATGATCGTTCCCGAAAATTACAAGCATATAGGCATGGGAAAATTGCCCCATCATGGAAACTGTGGTGCAACTCTGAATGTTGCTTGTTTAGTAAGAAGTGGTAGTGCCTAGTATGGTTACCAGAAGTAGTGATTCATCAGTTCTGAAAGTATTCTCTTTAAAAGAAAAAAAAAAAAAGCCAACAAAACAAAAAAAAAGAAAAGAAAGAAACCTAAGCAGAATGTTTAACGAAACAGCAATTGAGGAAACACGAAGCCTTTTACCTCAGTTCCCAGACAGCCTAACAATACGGTTACACTTTGCTCATGGCCAAGTGAAACAAAAAAAATCAAGTCAAAACCAACCTCAGAATACAAGGATAACCAACTATAGTAGAACACTTTGTAATAGCAAATGCAGATGAACTTTAAGTGAAAAAGACATATAAAGCAAGACCTGTGCAAAAATGCTTACATCTCCCCTACATTATACAGAAAATGGTTAAAAGCATCAATTAAGCTTATTGTTAGCCTATACACACTACTTAGATTAAAAAAGTTGAAGTCTGCACAAAAAATCTTTCTTCTCCATGTCTGTGATATTCATGCAGACCACAGACACTAGGAAGAAGAGCATTTTCCATTCACAGCCATCATCAGCAAACAGACAACTAGGCCCACAAAACTAAGGTGAAATACCATCACAGGTTTTAAAGCAGTTAAATCATTTACCTAAATTCAAATGCTAAGTCAAGAGTAGAATCACGGCTCCAATTCAAGACTTCCCAGACTGTCCTCTCACCTGGCCGTTCATCCCTCTCAGTCCTTCACTCACATTCATATTATTTTGCACAATTTGAAAACAGGCGAGGATCTCTTGTAAGTTACACTTACTACAAGACGAAACAAGAAACAGCACAGACTTCATATGCTATACTTACAGCAACCAAGAGGCCTCATCTCAGCATTTTGCGTATAGACCTGAGAAATATCCGCAATCCTTTTACATAGCATATCCACGGGGATGTCATAGCCATACTTGTACTTCCAGTTAGCAGCCTCATAGCGGGCTCTCTGCACCTGGGATCTGCTGTCAGCTAGAGAAAAAGAGCCAATATTAACTTCACTGACTCTGTACCGTATTAATTCCCAGCATTGTTTGAGAACGCCAGGCCCAACTCTAAGTTGTCTTTAAATATTCACATCAGAACTAGACAAGTTTTCAAAAACCAGACTGAACGAAACAAATCTCCTTGAGCACAGAACCAGTTTTACACAATACACAGCTGATAAAACTACATAAAAAATACCAACACTTCAGATGCTTCAAAGGATGGTGAATTAAATACCTGTCATTCCCGTCATCACACAGCCAATATTTTCAGTAATGCTGAATAAATGAGTCACTGTGTTGGAATCCAGCAACTTGTCCTAAAGAGGCAGTAGAAACAGAATCACTGAATGTCCTGAGTTGGACACTTTTCTCTTCAAGAGAAATCAGAAAACTGACTTAGGATAACTCAGCCCTTAGAAGTCAGAATAAAGCAGTATACCAGACCCTACTCCATATTTTAGCTTTATGCCTTTGGCAGCTCTAGAGAAAAACCATATTGCAGTACTTGGTGATGAAACATACAACTGAGCACTAAACAAAGCTAAAACTCACAATAAGCAGAACGACAAGAAGATATTCAATGCAAACAGTTATATATGTCAGCGATACTAAATATCATCTTAATGCTGCAGTGCTACCCCCTACACTTTTTATTCCTCACCTCCTCCCAGCCCTCCTTCAAAACCAGGGTACTTACAGGTACTTTCTTCTGTGTTACAATTACTGCAGAGTCTTTCCCACGAACAGCTACAGACGTAAGTCCACCCTGGTTTATGGCCTTAAAAGCATATTCTAGAAACGTATGAAAAAGTTATTGAAAAATGCTGACAGATGTATTAGCACAAGTAACTCTGACATGTCTACCCCCCAAAAATCTGTCAGTGAGGTCTTTAGTACAATGCACAAGAAAACTTGTATAGTATAGTCTTGTATACAAGAAAACTGATGTAAACTAAGCCTCTTCTCAAAACCACTGTTACCACTTCCTTCAAGTACACAAATATATAAATAAATCTTGCAGAAGCTCAGTGTTCAATCTCCTGAGTGAGCACTGTGGCAGGGCTGACTGTCATGTATTTACAGCACTGTATTTATTGCTCCCAGGCTTCAGGGCATTCCTGGTTACCTAAAGATGCCATGCAGAACGCTCCCCCTCTCCCTCCACTAGGTGCACAATCTTGCTCACCTCTTCCCCTTGCCTTCCCAAGGACTATCTGTGTTAGCCTGCAGCAAAGCACAGAAACCCGTGAGACGTGAGCTAGCACTGCCTGCAAACAGGTCATGTTTGAAGCCCCAGGCCAAGGGTGTACAACACCTGCTTATTTCCATGTATAAATACCTGGAGGGAGGGTATAAAGAAGATGGAGCCGAGCTCTTTCCAGCAGTGCCCAGTGACAGGACAAGGGGCGATGGGCACAAACTGAAACACCAGAGCTTTCCTCTGAACATCAGGCAGCACTTCTTTCCTGTGCAGGTAGCTGAGCACTGGCACAGGCTGCTCAGAGGTTGTGGAGTCTCCTCCTTGGAGATCTCCAACATGGACCTAGGCACCCTGCTCTGGGTGTCCCTGCTGGAGCAGAGGCCGCGCTGGACCCAGAGGTCTCAGCCAGCCTCAACCATCCTGTGACTCTGCCACACAGGTACGACCAGGAACAGGTGCCCTCACAAACTGTTGCCCACAAATACTGAGAGCCAAGCTTGATGAACTGCAGCCCCGCTCATCTTGCTCCTATCGCTGCCTGCAACGCTCAGTTTTCAGAGAGAAGCCAACAAGTGAAGTGGTTCTTCCAGTGTAACAGATCCAAATAAACACATTGCTGGTAGCATTTAAGTATGTTTTCTGCTATTTGAGTATTTCATTATTTCCTTTACCTCTCAAAAGTCCCCATCCTGGAACTACTAGATGGCAAGGCAACAACAATTCTCCGAAGGATTCAAGAAATTCACATGAAATAACTGTTACTGTTCTATTTTGTGAACACTTCTAAGGCATATGAGCTCTCTGTGCTCTGGAAGCAGAAGACAGAATGCTGGGAAAGGCAAAGTGCTTAAGGCAAAGTGCTGGGATTTCAGTCTGGTAGCAGTACACCGGAAATCTCTGCAGGTAAAGACTTCTGGAAAAAAATCAAGTTTTAGGACAGCCTAAATACTCCCAAAAATACATGCAGATACTCCTCAGACATGGGCAAAAGATACAAAAGTGCTGCACGTTCCTCATATATTAGCTTAACTGTTGAATAACAGTTGATGGACATACCCAGGAGGCAGAAACCTCAATTCACAGTTTTCTGCAGGATGCAGAAACCATGCCCAGCAAGCAGTACTGCAGCAGGGCCAGAAAGGTGTTGCAGACCAACCAACATGTTTTAATGGCAACAGAAGGCCATAGCCTCTGACTCTTCCATCACACAGCCACTGACAACCACTGTGAGGAAGTGCTGTTCCTGCCATCCGTGTGTATAAGGCTTACTGTGCAAGGTGCATACAATCCCTGTAGGCACTACAGGTACTAATAAAGCACCTGCATGCAGGTAGCTAGCACAGGTAACTTTCTGCCTGCACAAACATACACGTGCACTTTCACAGCTGTACCTTGCAAAAACAACTGCCCAAGGCTGCACTGCCTGCCTCTTCCTGAGGAAAACTTAAGGGCAAACACAAGAGAAACTACTGGCTACTACTGACAATTTGTGCAGCCTGGTCCCATCTCCTTTTCTGGACATACAGATGTGCCATGCAACACTGCACAGTCAGGCTGCTGCATGGGGGAAGAGTCACTGGAGTCCAGGGGGAAGGCATAAGGATGGCACTGCCAACCAAAACATCTCATCCGGCCCAGCCCTGAGGATCCTTCAGGCACACTCTGCACGAACCCTCTTTGCCAGACTGAGCATTGGCTATGCTGTTACAGGGGATTCTGTAGAAAGGGCATCACGAGACTCCTCTGCAGAACCTGGTGCACCGTAGAAAGCATAGCAGACTCAGTGACCTAGAGATGAAAATGAAGCTTTGCTGCAGCTCAGTTGCAGAAGGTTTGCAGGTGCCTGGAAACAAAGGATAGCTGCTGCTATCTCAGGGGCTGTGTATCATGGACTGTGCATCTCATGGGCTGCACAGAATGCCTGGTGTTAAGGCAGTGTGGGTTCTGGCCAGGCAGTGCCTCTGTTGCTGTGGCAGGCACGGTCTGGGACAGCTCAGCTCCCACTCCCAACAGCTGTGGCAGCTCTCTGATCCAAAGCATGGGGCTGGGAAGCTTGGCACCATTAACTGGAAGAAACACCTCAGGGGACCACACAGCTGTCAGCGCGGCCCTCGAGCCCCTGAAACGGAACCGAGGGAACCCGGCGCCGGAGGACCTCCCCCAGGGCCCGCCTCGCTCCGAGCCCCCATACCGCCGGCAGGGCTGCCCACCCGGCCCCCACGCGTCACCGGACCGCAGCTGCTCGGCTCCCCGCAGGACAGGCCCCGAGCCCCGGCCCCGGGAAGTGCCGCGCGTCTCCCTCCCCAGAGGCAGCGGCCGAGCGCGGCGGAGCTCCCGGGCAGGCCCGGCCCGTGACGGGGCAATTCGGCGGCGGCACCCCGGGATGGGCACCCACCGACTTGGTAGAGGCGGCCCTCGGGCGAGAAGATGGTGATGTGGCGGTCGAAGCCGGCGCTGGAGCCTCGGGACATGGCGGAAACGGGAACGGGAGCGGCGCGGCCGAGGGGCTGTCAGCGTGCTGGGCCCCACCGCTACCGCAACGGGACGCCGCCGGAGCGCTTCCGGGTCACGGGCGGCGCGCAGGCGCCCGAGGGCTCCTGGCTCGCGCACAGTCACGCTCCGACCCCGCCACTGCGCATGCCCGAGACCGGCGGCACTCTTCTGCCCCGCTCTCTCCGTCCTCTGGAGAGCATGCGCAGCAGGGCGCCCGGGAGGCAGCAGGGCGCAGGCGCGGCTCCGCCGTCCGGGCCGGGGTGAGGGTGTGGCGGTGCGGTGACACAGCTCGGCGTGGCACATCGCCTCCGCCCAGAGCCGCCCTGGCGCTGCCTGCCGGGAGGAGGTCCCGGCCTGTGGGGAGCGGGAGGGGTTCGGAAATACCCGGAAAGCGGAGAAAAAAAGCTTCAGTGCGAGCTGCGCGGGCGGCGGGGGAGAGCACCCCGCCTCCATCTCCAAACAGAGCGGCTCCCCGTGAGCGCCGTGTCACAGCGGGGAGGCGCTGCCACCTCCGCGCGGCCGCTGCTGCCGAGGAGCCGCGTCGCAGTGCCTGCTCTGCGGCCCTGACCGCGGCCAGCGCCGGGGGGGTTCCCCACGCCCAACCTGGGGAACACACGGCCGTCTGTCAGCATGGAGATCCCCGCTCTGTCTGGAGGGTTTTTTTTTTCTCCCCCTCTCAGTAGAGCCATTAAGAAGGCTGGGAAAGCTGCGTTTTGGTGCTCACACCTTCATTTAACAGTATTATTAGATTAAGCTGTGGTGAGCTGGCAGATGGCAGATGCATTTTGGAGCACACTATGTATGCCAGAGGTAGCCATAAGTCTGCTGTAGTTTTTCAGTATTTCAGTGTAGTCATCCTTGCTTCTTAATAGAATGGGAGAAAAAAATGTGTCACTATGTATGTTCTACAAGAGGCAGCTTCTGTCCCCTTCCTCCTGGAAGAGCTTTGTGGGCAGATACAACATGCTTGAAGCTGTGGAGGGAAAGACTCCAGCCCCTGCCCCACCGCAGGCTGTGGCCAAAAGCCCATGGAAAAGTACTAAGACTACAGAGAGCCTTTAATGATACATTCCCTGAATACTCTCCCAGCCTCCAGCATCTGCAGGGACTTCCCACGGCAGAGATAGCATCTGGTTATTCAATAGCCCGTGCTGGAGTTGTCTTCCACGAACTTGCTGCTCTCTGTGTGCATGGGTGTGACCCTCCTGCATCCACAACATGCTGTGCAAAGGGTCGCTCAGCAGAGCTACACGTTGTGCATTTCATCTGGAACTTCACGTCTTATCTGAACCTTGTATCTGCCAGCACCATTTCGTGCTGCTTTTGTACTGGAAGAGACAGCAAGCAATTCATCCCTATGCATTCCCTCCACAACTTCTGCTCCTGTCAGCATCTCTTTTTCTCTGGGCTGAGGGTGCTTAGTTTCCTACTCCATGCATGAAGCTATTCCATACTGTAACACTGGAGTTCAATGTCAGAATTACTTTTTCCTGTAAGAGAAACGGAATGAGGAAGTGGAAGGAATAATCAAGCATTCTATCCAATTGCCAAAAAGTAACCAAGCGAGGAAATCCTTGACTTTTAAGTGTTTGGCATCAGAGATTCAGTATTTGACTTAGACCAAGACGGAGACGAACAGTTGCTCAATACCATCGACATGACAGAGTGGTTGGTAGTCATACTACTTTCAGGATACAGCTTCTAGCAGTTTTCTCCATCTATGTAGCAATTTCATCAGCTTCCAAAAAATGGTTTTGTTTCACAAGACTAATCAAATTATTTTCAATGTAGTATTCATCACCTCTTATCAACCATATGAGAGTCAAAGTCTGTGTTGCAAGATTCTGAGGAAGATTGATCTCACATCTTTTTAACATTATAAACAGTAAGTGGGCGAACTCGGAGATGAAACTGCTCCCAAAATAGCTATAGCAGGGACTGAATCAGTTCCCTCTTCCTCCAGTCTGTCTTCCCAGCACAACTCTGTCCCCATGGCATGCTGAAGGCCAAGCTGAGCATTCGTTCCATCTCACTCGCCTTCTCCTCACTCTGTGGGCTCACAAAGGGCACCGGTGCCATTTGCTGTGGTTGCAGGGGTACCCACTCCTGCCACTTCTGGAGGATTTGCCAGAACTGGCCCTTCTGGCTTTAAACGTGGGCTCATCAATTAATACTGGGAAGACATTACAAATCCTCGGGGTGGTTGTTTGTTTTACAGTACTACTCTTCTAATAGGTAGCAGATGTCAAACAGATCTGGGTGTGCTGGCAGATTGCTTTGGTTTAACTCTCTAATGATACATCCAAGAATTCCTCTTACATATTCAGAAACAATTCTCCATCGTTATCTCTAAATTCCTTGTTTCAGTAATCTGAAATTTCCAGATCTATGGCCAAACAAAAGCAATGTTATTTCGCAAGTACCTTAAAGAAAATGCAAATAATTAACCTCAGCCAGAACTGAGCCTCTGGAGTCTGCGCACATCTACGTGAACAGGTGCCATTCAACTGAAACTGTCTGTAGCCAGGTCACTTACATTTCCTCTTCCATTCCATTCCTTATAAGGATCTACAATAAAGTGCATTAGCAGCAAACACAAAAATGAAATTGTAAGAATTCTGACACTAATCTTGGGACGGCTTCCTGTTGTAAATTCCCAGACTCTGTCCCCTCTGGCTGATATGTTCAATACCTGCTCTGAGATAGCTTAATGCTGTGATGTTTGCTGGCATTAGTACTCTGCTATTGCATCACTGTAGACAATGCTAATATTAATGTAATGTAAAAAAAATAAAGTTTGAAGTTTTGTACCATTTTCTCACATTCTCTCAAAGAAAATTTTATGTGTAAAAACTAAACCCAATTACTACAGTATTTTCTTTGTATGGGATAACTGCCTTTTGATACAATTAACCAGCATATTATACAACTGGTAGCATGCATTCTGGTTGGCACTCACTGGTTTTAAATAACTGGCTCATTCCCCAAAGTGAACATGGTCCCAGTCAAAACGACCAGAGCCCAACTCTATGACTGCAACGGCACTGGGGGCTTCAGGATGAACTCCCTGCAAGAGGGAGTTTGTTTGTATGGGGAAGGACTACAGTGACACCCCACCTGGTAACATTCCTTAGGCTAGGCTCTCAAAAGATCTCAAATGATTCAGGGAGCTCCTGCACTGCAACACACTCTGAAGCACCTAACTCCATGCTCCCTTTCATCCCATCAGTAACGGTTTCCATCCCCTGAAGTAAAAATAAAAAGGAAGGAAAGAGAACTGATAAAGGAAGGACTTCATAGCTTAGTGGTGAATTAAAATTCAGTCAAAAGGAAGTGCAGGATGCATTTATTCCAGCTAGATGTAGCTATTATGTGTGTCTACCAATGACCAGGGAGAGACAGGATACAAGCCTCGGGGGATGAACATGTCTCACAGCAACATGGATAACCCAAAGGTGGTTTCAGCCAAGCTAGAGGTGCTGTAAGGCAGAGCTGCAGGGGCCTGCTTTGTGCAGCCTGACCTGTCAGCCCCCCTCCCTCACACCCCACCAGTGGTGTGCAGTGGTCCTATTCCATTCAGCAGTGCCAGCTCTGGCCTAGCCAAAACAATTTCAGTAGGGTTTGCATTCAGCTGCCTCAGCTCTGAATTGCTTAGGACTGCAAGGCAGGCAAAGCTAGCAACAAACTGGGGCCATAACGGCACGGATTCAGATCAGCCTGTGGTGTCGTGGAACTGCATCAGAGTAACCCTCTGATGCAGCAGTGCTAAGCAGTCACTGCAGAAGACACCTGCTTTAACAGTGCAGTGTCTGCATTTTCAAGATGTGGCAGCTCTTGGACTTCTTAGAGAATTGCAAAACAATCTTCTGACAAATTAGAAGTCCATCAGTTTAAGGAGCTAGAGAAGATCCAATCTCTCTGCATTCCCTGGAGGACCCCAGGAAGCAGATGGAGCTGGCTGGAGGACAAGACTGCATGCAAAACAAATTGCTGCTTTACAAACAGGTACCAGGAGCAGAAGGAGTGACAAGATAGCTCTCTGATGTGAAGAAAAGCAACAGGGAACACGCCTGAATGCTACCAGTCACGAGGGACCTTGTCGCTGAACGCTACAAAAGCTCAGAACTGTAAGCAATATGCAAAAAGATCTGCATGATTCAGCTCAGTTTCAGAGGACTTTTTAGTGTGCAAGACAAATGTGACAAAAATGTGATCTTCCATTAATGTGTCATTTCCACTGTTTTGGGGGACAGAGGTTTGCATAAGAGTGGTGAGTGGAATCAATGAACACATGTACCATACAAACACAAATAATACAGAATACTTTCCCTGAAACGTATACTATCCTTATTGTTTTGGGAGAGGTTTTATAAAAATGTCTGCACAAAATTCAATTCTGTTGTACTATTGCCTATAAGAATTTCTAGTTATTGCCAATTTTTGTTTAGAAAACTCAATTATTTCCATAAGAAAACTACTCCAGTGACATGAAAAACTGTCAGAAGCAGCAAATTTAAGACTGTGAAAGAACAACATATCTTGCCAGTTGTTTTCTAATTCTTACAGACAAAATCTTAATGTATGTTGCCACAACAAATCTTTTGCATTGCATGTAATCAAATGAATTCTAATTAAAGTGAGGAAATATGAGAGCTGGGTGTGCCTGACCAAGGACAACCATGCCATTTGCCCCAGTGAGCTCCATTCACTGGCCAGTGTCCAACATGGTTGCAAGGCCAGCATGCCAGTTTTGAAGGTACTATGGAAGTCTTGCTTAATTTTTTTTTTGAAGTACAGAGTTCATGAATTTCAGTGTCGATGAAAAGCATAAGCAAAAAAAAAAGATTTTTTTTAAAGAAAACTGCAGGAAAAAACCCCCCACAACCTCAAATTCCTGGAGGGAAAAACAAGTTTTAATTCAAATCACATTTGAGAGGCTACAGAAATTGCCTGTAAAGATGGATATAACAGACCTAGTTCATCCACCACTGATGTTAACAGATTTACAGCAAGAATGAGTTTGACAAAATGCAGTTACTGAATAGGCCTCACACATTAATCCCATAATTGTACTACTGAGTTCTCCTAGTCAGCAGCAGTGATCTGAAAAAAAAAAAAGCCAGCAACACAGAAGAAGCTTCAGCTTGTGCAGTTAGATTCTTCCGTATTCCTGCTGAAGGCAGAGCCATTTTCTTGGCACTCGATATGAATATTTTTCCTCAAAAGCGTCTTTATAGGGGATATGCCACATGTCACCCGTAGTCTGAACCACACAGTCATAACAGAAAGCAGGCTGTGGGATAAAGAAAAATAAAAGCAATTTTTTAGACTTTGCCCAGCACATTATTAAAACACCAGTTATAGCTAGTTATAACTGCACCTCTACAAACTGGTTTGTTCTGTGCCGTGGAGGCTGTAAGAAAAGGAGTTCTCAGTAACACTTTCAAGAACAGCCAGTTGGACAAATGTAATGACCCATTCTAGTCTACTGTGTTACAGCTATACTAACTCAACATGGACAACACAAATACAAAAAATTACTGGGTTGCAGTTATGGTTCTCAGAGCACATTGTCACTTTGTATTTTATACTCTTGGAATTCTATGATTGGAAATGTCCAACATCCAAAATCATCCGTATGGGAATTAAAATGTGAAAATTACTAGCCCTGCTACTACAAAATAAGTGCAGCTAGAGTGGTGTTACACAGGTAACCCTACATCCAATATTTGTTTCCATGAAAAGAAACGCTGGATGAAAGGCTGTCATCCTTATAAGCCTGTATCTCTGCAGTCTGATTGCAGTGATGAACATTCATTTACAATTTTAACGAGGGCAGCAAGAAAATGAATCTGCATATGTGCAGTATTCCTATAAGTCAGCAGGAACAATGGAGGTAGACCCGACATCAAGAAACTGCATGATACGGAACATCATGGGATGACTTTTTCCCTAGAAAAATCTGTTCAAGGCTCACAAGGACGTTTGTCTCCTAGACAAAAAAAAAGTACAGTATTCTGCTGTAAGATAATATTGTGCTTGGATATGATTTCAGTAGCTAAATACAAACCTGACTATTCTGGGCTCCACTTCATGAAACTTTATAGATATGCTAGGATAATCTTACAAAGAATATTGAAATGCATGTATTTTCCTATGGCTTCTTCTTTAACTTAGAATCATGGAATGGCTCAGGTTGGAAGGAACCTTAGAGATCATCTTGTTCCAACCCCCTTGCTATGGGCAAGGACACCTCCCACCAGACCAGGTTGCCGAAAGCCCCATCCAGCCTGGCCTTGAATACTTCCAGGGAAGGGGCATCCACAACTTCTCTGGGCAACCTGTTCCAGTGTCTCACCACCCTCACAGTGACCCTCAACATAAAGATGAAAGGAATTCTGTTACACAATTAGAAGCATGATATTTTATAAAAGTGCTACAGAGGAGAATTAGATATTTCAAAGTTTAAACTCAATTTAAAAATATTGGCACTTAAATTTTACAGCAATGGACAGACTTGTATACACAAAAATATATCTACATCTACATTTTAAACATTCAAGGAAAAAATTGCTTGCTTTTTGACAGTTTTCATGTTTATGCCATGCTTTGTGAATATAGTGAATTTTCAGTAAAAATTGAAGTTTTCAGCCCACAGGTACAAATCCACATCTTATACTCCAAGAAAAATCTTTTTGCTTACTGAGTTAGAAACTGTCTATATTTAATGAATATGCTTTGTGTACTTTCTGAATGCAGCAGAAAACTTACCAAAAAATTTATATGTTTTCCTCCTGAAGAAGGGGAAAACGCTATTTGGTGCCCACGCTGCCACTTACGGAACAGATGCCGCGTCAGACTGTCAGAAAGACAAGCTTTGTGATCCCGGAGGAAGTCTCTTGTAACAAACTTGCAATGTTTCCCTGACCGAAGAGTGGCATATAACAAGAAGGCATCATCTTCAGAGCTAAACAAAACAAATGGAAAAGACAGACATCATCCACAAGGTCGTAACTGGCTGCAGGAAATGAATCAAATGCTGATCTGAGATTTATTCATCAGCAACACCGAAAATTCCCATCACTACTCTAGTTCCCCGATTAACAAAGAACTTCTGCTTACCGCAAGGCACAAAAAGAGAGAGAGAACAATAGAAATCACACGCTATATGGAGCACTCTTCCCTCTTACTACTGTCCTCTGTCACAAAACTTAACAATACAGTGCTATGTGGAACAGAACTTCTCAAACTAGTAAGGGTAGCCCCAACTAGTAGATGTGTATATTTGTTGGAATACAAACAATAATCACCACTGGTAATAAATCATAATGTAGGCAACAGCATGAAATCTGTGAGTCTCTGTAACATGGGTAAGTATACTTCCAAAAAGGCTTGGTGATTATTTGCAAAATGTATTCAACGTTAGCTGCTGTTAAACAGAAATAGATTTAGGGAAAAATCTCTAAAAATAAATTTATAGTGGGCATGAGTTACCTCATAGCTGAAGATACCGAGCAGATTTTTGCTTGAAATCACTTTTTGATTGCTGTGGATTACTCTAACAGTAAGTGTCAGGACAAGAGATCAGTGAGGCTCTCCATGGAGGGTAACAGAGTCCCCGTTGCTGGCACTCAGATAGTAAAAGGTTAGCAATGTGGTTCAACAGCAAAGAGAAGGAGAGCAAGAACTAGAAGGGTGATGAAGGAGAACAGATCTGAAAGAAGGAACCAGACAGAAGAGACTCTGGCTGTTGAGATGAGGAACCTGGTCAGGAGTTCTGGGAGCTGGGATCACAGGAGGAGCAGCAGAGACAGGTACGTGATTCTAAGTGGTGAAACTCTTCATAATGCAACTTTTAGTATGTGTTGTTTTCTGAAGTAAGTATAGCAAAGGGTAGGTTTCTTTTTCACACACGCAAACTAGAGATACTAGTAACAGTACGAAAAACTCCAGTTGTTAATACTGATTAAAAATGCCCATAAATCAGGTGTTGATGGCCATTACATTTAGCTATTTTCTTCAACTTACATATTTTCAGCAAAGAAGAAGTGTGCCTTATTCTGCATCTCCTTCATAATCTCTCTTTTCCAGTTTGAAGAGTTGGTCAGCATGTGTTTGCGGCCCAGCACAAGCAGCCGGGCATTGTTTTTTGCCAGGCAGTTGACAGCCTCAAATAACTGCAGAAAAACAAAGCAAAACAGAAGATTTCCTTAGCTACAGAAAAACCACTTGCAGGAAACACTTTCATATCTGTGTGTCAGCAAGTGGGACTTGCGGCATACCCTTATTTCCTACAGCTCTTACCTGCAACACAAATTAGGTAGATAACTAATTTGACTCCCTAATGACAAAGTAAAAAAAAAAAAAGCAATTCCTTGTAGGAGGCTGCTCTCAAAGCACAGAAAATGCATTGCTATTATAAGTGTTTCCCAACTCTTGTAGTTTAGCACTGACGTGGCTGTATTCAGTAAGAGTTTTATGGAGATTTCAGAAATTCAGAGCTAGCTGAGGGACCTGAATCACTTTGGGATTTAAGTAATACCTAGTGCTGGAAATGATTTAGCAGAGAAGCTCTTGTTGGTATCAGAGAGGACCAAGCCCTAAACCACGCTGCTTTTCCAGCCCCACCTGTTGTCGAAATGACAGAACTACATTTGATCTGGGCTGCCCTATGGGGAGGAAGCAAGCAACAGTAAAAGGAAATTTATGACCTCAGGATGAAGGGTTTATGAAAGCCACATCCAGACTAGCCTCCCACTGATGAACCAACATCCTGAGGTGGCAAATTCACTGCTGCGTCAGCTTCTCTGCAGAGGGACTTTCTGCCAGCCTCCTGGAGCCATAAATGGTGCTCAGGGCAGGCACCCTGCTGTCCAGCTCCCTCCTCCAGCTCTGTTCTCCTTCAGCACCCTTCCAGCTCCTGTCCTCCCTGGCTCACGCTTACGCTCACGGCGGGCGAGGATTCTGCCATTCAGCATACACGTCGGGACCAGGGCTGTCACAAAGCACTGCCATGTGAGTTCTGCCCAGGAAGAGAGGAAAGCTGTTTCTTGACCCTGCAGGCTGACAACTATATGCCTGACCTCCAGGGAAAGGGGTTTCCTGGTTTGCAACTGTTTGCTGCCACTGTTTGTAGATATACAATCTCCTGATTTTTCTCCAATCTCTCTTCCTGCTTTTCCAGCCAGCTACTTCCCTCTTCCCCAGTATCTCTTCTCCCCGCTGTACTTCCACTGTCTTGCTCTTCTTTCCTGTCCTTCCACTCTCTCCCTCCTTTTAAGCTCCTTCAATTAACTGGGCTCATGTTAAAACAAATCAGAAGCTCCCGCCTGCCTAACAGCACGCTGCTCCTCCTCCTCTACTCACCACAAAGATTAAGCTTTACTTAGACAAATGAAACAGAATACAAATTGTTTTTCATTGCACAAGACAAAAACAATGTTGTTCTGCCACGCTGCCCTGCCTGACACGACTTTCCTAGAGAGCATTAGGCTCCTAGGCACGCTGGGCTCGGGCACTGGCAGGGGTGGTCTGCAGAGAGCCACAGCGGGGACGTGGGGGTTTCCTAAGCGAGGCTCCTCCCACGCCCAGCTGCTTCTCAAGAAAGGAAAACATGAGGTAAGTAACACTTGCTTTAGTCAGGGAGGAAAAGGAACATAATACTGTTAACAAAGCAGCAGCAGTAGTGAGAACTTGCTTAACAAGAGAGAGTATTTTATTAATCTCGTATTTCCAAGAGTTACCTAAAAGTTACTGCTGTCTGCCACGACATAAAGCAAACAGGCTGTGTGCAACAAGCCCTGTGCAGATGCACCCTCTGGATGCTCCCACACCAGGCAGGCAGCAAACACCACGCGCTCAGTAAAACAACCTGCACAAAAGGCAACGTGTGGAGAACAGCATACAACACGCGCGTTCCTCACGTCACTCATTTTCTAGAGAATGAGGATTACAAAACCAGAAGAATTCCTTCGTACAAATATCCATTTATAATGTATTACAGAATCATGGAATCATTAAGGTTGGAAAAGACCTCTAAGATCATCTAGTCCAACTGGTATGTAACAGCATATATAACTATTTATAGAGTATTTATAAATATTATCTTTCCAATTTGGACAGCAGAGCAAATAAAAACCTGATTTTCTCTGGAATCACCAGCTGCTGTTCTGCAGAGGAGAGAGAACAGGCAAGGCAGACAGGCTGAAGCTCAGGGCAAGGGGCAGCTGGTGCGGAGGACAAGCAGCAGCTGTGCACTGCTCTGCCCACAGCACCGCACACGAGGTACTGGGAGTGCTGCTGCGTTACAGAAACAGCTATCGCCGCATCCACTCTTGTTTGCTGTTCCTCTGAGGGCCGATGCAGACACTTTAATCACCTGTTTGTGGAGATCACTGGATCCTTCCCCAAGAGACTCCTACCCATTAGAACCTGCTGAACAGGATCGGTTTGCAATCCCTTTCATTTATCATTTTATCAAATAATCTCCATGCTGTCCCAGTCGTTGTTTAATGAGCCCTTTCTCAAGCTTCTTCTCAGCACTTCCCTGATGACACGAGCAGTCGTGTGCTCACAGCAGGTCAGTGAATGGCACCGATGGAGCTGGGGTGCAGCCACAGGTTAGTCGGAAGATCAGACTTAACACAGACCAACACGGGAGTGAAGACCGCTGTTCACAACTGCATGTTGTCTCCCAGTGTGGATCTCTGCAGCACTTGCTATTATTTAGTCTTTATAGGAGAAGCATAATTCAATGGATGCATGCATACAGTGTGCATGCTCTACCTCCTATTTCTGCTCCCTAAGCTGAGAATCAGAGGAAAACCAGTGCATTGCACAGCACCCTGCCTGAGTGCACACGTTTACCTTTCCCTGGGACAGTCCCAGCGATAAACGCATGCAGCTATTTCCCCACAAGTAAATGAGTTCTTTCTTGTCTGCAGCAGTGCTCTTTTATGGAATTTCCCCTCCACCACCCCACTCCTGCCCTCGCAGTGCAATGCACCTTTTTCTCCAGCTGTGCTGACGCCGTCTGTTTGGGGGGCCACGCTGTCAGCCAGAGCACAGCGTGGCACAGCTGCAGTCATGCACACGGGCAGAACTCCTGGGTCAGGAGCAGAGCAGGGAGGAGGGGAGATGGGCCCAGGGCAGAGCATGCACTGCGCAGCACCATGCTGACCTTCAGCTCCTTGTGCCATGTTACAAATGCCTGAGTTTTGCAAATATGACATAAAGCAACTGAAAATGCTGTTGCTTGTGATTTTACATGTTTAAAATCAGCAAGTTATACCTTAGAATGACCACTTTTCAGGTGAGAACAACCATTAGCAGTTTCCCATTGGAAGGGAATGTTCCAATAGTAATTCCTGGAAGGAGTTTTGCAGTGAATCGCATTCACAACAGTGCACAATTTAACAAGGATAAAACATGGGCGTTTAGCTGCGGGAGCAGACAGACCATGTCACACGGCAAGACGAATCCCCATTCCTTCTGTTGTATGATAGCCATATGACAAGTAAAGGCACCACTAAACCTCCATCTTACACAGGTGCACAGCGCAGCACAAGGAAGAGAGGTGACTGCCTCATACAGGGGACTTTGAGCAGGGCGGGATACAGATTTCCTAAGGCTTCACCGCCAGTCACCCCTGCTGATCACCCTGTGCCACGTCACGGTGTCAGAGGAGCTCACTGCACAGTGCCTTTCTCCTGGGACGCTGCCGGTGCTTTCCCCTCTGTCAGCATGGGAAACCCCTCGCCGCCATCCCTTGGGGGCACAGCTCACAGCCCCCAGCAGGAGCTGGCTCACCTGCATGCAGCTACAGCAGGAAGAAGCAAGCAACCAAATAGCTTAAATCAGACTTGATGTTAATAAATCACACTAGGCATCTTCTAGACATTTGGAGTTACTAACTGCCATCTAAAAGCAAAGCACACCTACAATCTGCTCCCTGCTAGTACCAGCAGCCAACTGCTCTTACAGCTGGTGCTGTTTTCCCCTGCTGCTGGTGCTGCCTCCCACCCTCCTGTAGCTGCGATACCGCGGAGGAAACGGCCACGCTGGCTGCAGGCACTGGGCCTGAGCATGCAGCCAGCTGAGGCGGAGCGTGGGCACCCCCAGGGTTACACAAGGAACCAATTCCCACCACCAACACATCCGTTTGACTTACAGTTTCACCATTCTTAGTTCCCTGTTTACAGAAGGCAGGATGCTGCCCACAGGAAGGCTGGGCTGTCCCACCGAGCCCGGAAACGTCCCTGAACTCAACACCTTTATCAAAGCAGCAATCACAATGGAAGCTTCTTCTTACATTCCCTACGTTATTACTGATGACAATGTAAATCAGCCTCAAAGTCCTCTTTACTCAAATGCAGAGGCTACATAAACAGTTTTTGATTTCCTACAGATTCTCTGCTTGTGATTAGCAAGGGGCCAGCTCCTTAGGAGAGGAGCAGTAACAGGTGAACAGCCAACAGCCACAAGCTCCATCAGCCTGACACACTGCACTGTTCCTGAGACAGCCAACAGCCATCTCTTGGGAACCACCCATACCACACTGAGCATTTCTGCAATGCTGCAAGTGCAATATTGCTGGGCATATTTGTATCCAGCGTCACAGCAGGGCTGTTTAGGTTGCTGCAAAACACACATCACTATGCAAAACTCTACCAGTGACACTGCTTTACACATCATAACAGCAATCAATCACACAATGTGCAGCGTGTTTCAACCTGCCTGCACTGACTCCACACCTGGAATTGACTTACCCTCTCAATCGCATTCACTGGAGACAACCCTTAGCTCCCTGCCACAACTCATTAAAACTTGCAGTTTACTTTTAGGGGCCAGCTTTTGCTCTTGACTTTGTGGTCAACTTTATTAATTAAAGGCAGGCTACTGACTGAACAGTAAAGCCACACCAAAGAAGCAAAGACACCTGAGCTGATGTCACACAGATCGAGGATGGTACAGTAGCCTCGGTCTTCTCCAATGACAAGACACACAAATACTGCTCCACTGTTTGCAGAGAAAATTTGTATTCAGAGTTATCCTGAAGATGCTTCTGCAGCCAAGTCTGACCTGTCTGTGTACCAAGACTCTTGGCATTTCATCACATCCCCATGTTGCCACTGACTGTAGGACTTTGCTCAAGTGCAGCACTGGATGAATGCAGACATACCTTCATCCAGGCCAAAACAGACTACAAGGACATTCTATGCTCTGCATCCAAGCCATTGTGCCTCCTTGATCCCTGAATTGTGCAGAGAGTAAAAGAGAGTTATCAAGAGCGGCCTCAAACAGATTCAGCTCAGGCACAGAAGCAATAGCATAATTTATGCTTCCCTGTATTCATGCTACCCTGGGTATTATGCCAGTAATGGAGATACCTTTAATTACTAGTCTACTTGACTTCAACTGAAGGCGGTGGAACCTGCTCAGAATAATCTCTGAAACAGCCCTGAATGCAGAAGTAGAATGTTTGTGATTAGACTGGCATTCCACTCTGCTATATAGGTATATCTTCCAATTTCAAACAAGTTTGAAGAACCACCTCGACAAAATAAACCTTTTAAAATTGCCTTTATGTTTGGAAAAACTGTTACAAATATCTTCCATGCAACATGAAGATAAGGATAGGTAGGTCCTTATCCTTCCTAGCAGAGAGGCGTTGGAAAAAAAGGCTTTGAAATAGGTATTTTCTATCATATAATCCAATTACAGCTATATCCTGCTCTTATACTCAAAAGGCATAACAAGTAGTCATGTGATGGATAGTGAAGTAGTATTTTCTACAGGGGATAACAGAACCAAGTGGGATGCACGCAGGTGCTAAGGAATTATATATGTACAACTAATACAAAAATTAAATTGTGCATATGACATGAAGGATGGAGAGGCAGGAGCAGGATCGTCAGCTGGAAGAGACAACAGCTTTTTGGAGTCTGGCTTTTCAGAATGGATCACCACTTCGAAAGACCTCAGCCCCTTCTCAGACCTTACACCTCACAAATCTTTTAGTGTCACCATACTTGCACACACTTACTGAATATCACTCTTTTTCAAAGATAATATTTTCATCATCATCATGATCTTCAGAAGAATAAAGGTCAACTATGAATAAATGAGAGAAATGGGTAATGACAATGGTTAGCGTAGCACGTTATTAAATGAACAATGCCAAGAACTCTGAAATGACAGCTAAAGGAGAGATGGAGAGCTTGGGAACTGCTCAATTTTATCGTATAATTTGCAGAATAGAAAAACAGTCTCATTCTCTGACTGTTACAACAACTCAAGAAATATGTGGAAATACAAACATTCCTTAGTTGCAAAACTGAATTTTTGAAAGTTGAGTTTTGAAAATCGCCGCAGTGCCAGTTAAGTTTCCCAATCCGCAAAATATTCTGTTATGCAGCAACAGGTTTAGAGTTGCATAGAAAAGTTTTTTGTTAATCATTTACAACACAATTTTTTTCCCAATCACTTAAAAAATTATACTATTAGTTTAAACATGCAAGCAGACTCATCGGTGTTGGATCAGTAATTATGAAGTGGACAGTAAAGATCAAGAGAAATGGTGAATTTGAAATCCAAAGTAGCATTCTGACAAGGCAACAACTAAAACTGGTATTCAAAAGGAAAAAATTGTCATCTGGTCATTTTCCGCTTTTGTCACAAGTGTAGCAAAGTGAAACTTCCTGAAGATTTCAGGAATACACAATGCTTATGTCAGCAGTCACAATCAATAACCTGAAATCCACAAGCAGGCTTTGACCTATGAGATCTCAGAAGCTGCACCTCTCTTCCCTAGCCTGCATCTTGAAAACAGGGCATGGGTGAGAAATACAAACTTAGGCCAATACGGCTCCTGTTATTTTGGCTTCACGCTCTCTACTTGGCTGCACAATTTTGAAGGGCAAGAAGGTTAGCTGTGTGGCTCCTGATCCTATGTTCCCACCTAACTGATTTCCCAACATGGGGTTTGCAACATGGGATGTGGAGACTTCTGCCACAAGGGAATCTGTGGGAAGCAGAGCTGCTCATCTCCATAAGCCTGAAAATTACACCCTATTAGAGGGGCTTCCCCTGAAAGCAAGACCGAGCACTTGTGTTGCTTGAGTCATTTCGGGAACGAAAAGATGATTTGTTGGAACACAACTCTAATATTGATGAGAAAATGTCTGTCATGCGTATGTTAAAGTTATAAAATATACAGTTTACTCTCATCCAAGAGATTAATTCTGCAGAAATAATGGCAAGTTTATAATATTATCATTATTAATAACAATTCCTGGGTTTTTCCCATCCTGGATAACTTCCTCCTAGGAGTTAAGTATCAATACCATAATTAAAAAGATGAAGCACTTTTTCCTTACACTGCAAATAAAAATTAAAAAAATATAGTGGTAAAAGAATAACAGAATTGTCTCACCTTGTTCTTTTCACTAGGTTTATTATGAAATCCAGAAGGTCAATTTACACAAGTAGAACTACTAAATCATGGTACAACACTCCTCCCAGATTTCAATTGTGGACTTTTAATCCTCTTCTCAAGACATTACTCAGGCTATATCTCAAGACATCAAAGAAATACAACTAGTTTTCTAGTCGTCGCATGACTGAACCTACCAATTGATGCTCTGGATCAAAACTGAAGTTCATGCAAACCAGTAACCTACCTCTTAAAAAACCAGTACCAAATGATCCCATTACCCTTACTTTAATTCTTTAACCTTACCTATCTTCCCTGAGATACTTTTTCTACATAAGTGATATTGTTGTATACTTTCATCTCTCCTCTTACTCATCTCCTTTCTTTCGATAAAAAATAAATGCCAAGATCTTCACAATACTCATGGGTCATTGTCGTGGCTTCAGCTGGGATAGAGTTAATTTTCTCCCTAGTAGCTGCCATGGTGCTGTGTTTTGGATTTAGGACAAGAATAATGCTGATAACATGTCGATGTTTTGGCTGTTGCTGAGCAGCGCTTACATCAATTCATGGACTTTTCAGCTTCTCGTGCTGCCCTGCTGGTGAGGAGCTGGGGGTGCACAAGTTGCTGGGAGGGGACAGAAGTGGGACAGCTAACCCAAAATGGCCAAAGCGATGTCTGATATCACCTGGCATCATGCACAACATGGGGGGAGTTGGGCAAGGGGGCATCCGCTGCCTGGGGACAGGCTGGGCATCGGTCGGCAGGTGGTGAGCAACTGCACTGTGCACCACTTGTTTTCTGTATTATTTTATCATTATTATTTTCCCTTCATCTTCTGTCCTATTAAACTGTCTTTACCTCGACCCACAATTTTTCAGATCCTCTCCCCCATCCCAGTGTGGTGGAGTGAGCGAACGGCTGTGTGGTGCTGAGCTGCCTCCAGGGTTAAACCACAACAGGCATCTTATATGTTTTGACTTTTTTTTTTTAATCCAGAAATCTACTAAGCACTTACTATTTTGTACCAAAACCTGAAGATTTGCAGAGTATTAAAAAGAGCTGTTGGTATCCATCCTCCACACCCAGGAAATGAAGTGATTCTGTCTATCAGTCATTATACAACAGGAGGAAAGTAAGCATGTCCAAGTTCAAAGGACACAAAGTGTCACGGATTTGTTTCCACACCTCAGTACTATCCTTTGCTCTCATTCTTAAATTCTTCCTGCCTGTGCTGTTGTTTCCTCAACAGTTACTTTCTTATTGTTCACTACAGACACAGCTCAATGGCACCAAGCCCTGCAAATACATCATCTTTATTTTCATGAGGAAGCAAGTTTTATGAAAATGAAAAGGTGTAGGGTTTTGCTTATTTTGTATAGGGTACAGAAGTGGAACTTTATCTATTAGAGCCACGAACTGTAAAGGGATGAACTGTCCCAACTGAAGTCACCACTTCGGGGGTCTGCATTTTTGCATTTCTACTATTATTGTAGCAGCTGTACACAAAACCTGTAGGTCATACGAGAGTTTCTGTTGTCATTTGTCATTTTAGAAAGACTGTAAAAAATGAGCTATTAGAAAGGAATATTTGTGAATTAGATGCAGCTGTTCCAGGCTTAGATTTTGACAGGTTGGATCAGAAGTTACATTTAAGAACTGAAAATCCAAAAAGCGAGCAGGATCTCTGGGTGGTGGTGGCAGCGGTATTATGAAAATGAAAGTACAAGCTTGACTGATCTTTTCCATAGATAGGAAATAACCTGGTGCAGGACTGAAATCAGCTTTGTAAGACTGAAACTGACAGTTTAAAAGATACCAGTGCTTGGGCTCTCACCACTGTTCAGTGCAGATGTCTGTACAGCGTCACTGACCCAGTTTGATGGTAAGTGTTTTCTCCCTCTCCAGTCTGTGGTTCAGAAAGTCCCAGGCGGTACTTTTGTTCTCTGAGGAAAGGTGCCACCCCAGCTGGGGAGATCAGTGGTTGAGCAGGCACAGACATGATGCTGGTCAAGGCACAGTAAGCCTGTGCTTCTGCAGCAACAACCTACCTTTTGATAATGTTGAGAATTACAGAAAAACTTAAAAATATAGACTGTTTCTGTGCTCACAGGTGAACGGGCTTGAGGGCCAGGTAGGATGACATGATAACCAAGGACACTCATCTGTAAATCAACTGCTTGCAAGCAAAAAAAAAAAAAAAGAATCAATCTACAGCAAGCAGCAAACATTTGTGACAGAATTTTCAGTTTTTGTTCTGTTGCTTATTACTACTATTTTCCAGCTGCCTGCTATGAATTCCTGTTCAGAGCTAAAGACACCACCTCCAAAACCAGTTGTTCCATTAAGAACAAATTTCCACTCCTTTACACAAATAAGCACATGATTATAGTCAACACAACTCAAGTCTGGTGATTTCTCTTTGTAACGTGAAAAATTTGTTTAATATGACAGAGAATGTACCAAATGTTTTTCATCATCAGGGCAAAAATTAGCAGAAGCAAACTAAAGCACAAAGGTCTGAGGTGGAGGACCAGCTGTGTGGCCAGAGCCCGGCCCACCTGCCCTGCACACATACCAGCTGTCTCAGAGACCATGCACTGAGGCTTTCAGCAAGCAGGGACCAAGGAAGCAATCTGTTTAATACTGAAATAAGCATAACTGGTATTTATCAGGCTACAGAAAACTTAGGGGACTTCAGTATTTATGCATTATTCTTATTAACGCAGCTATTAACTTGGATTGTACAACACTGCAGACTCATGCTGTTTTACTACCAGTATCACTGCTTCCAACATTTGAGGCTGGAGATCCCAGGCAGCGAAGGTCTGAAAGCCCCCACAATGGCTAAGATCCACAAGATCTAATTTCCTTCAGTGCTTTTAATATAAGTTCATTGATAACAGTCTGAAATACTCAATAGCTGAATACTGGGCACGTCAGTGTTTATCTTAAGTATTTTTCTTTAACTCAGGAGATAAGATACAGTAATTTGACAAACTGATAATATTGTCAGCTCCCACAAGTTAATTATGGATGATATTTGGCATTTGTCTAAAGCTCCACTTCCTGGGAACAACTGGTTATATGAAAATCTTTGTCTATTTCATCACTTTTTGCCCTGTACTCAGAAAAAAAAGCTTGAGAATATTAAAATATGCTCACTAGAAAGGTTCAGGCAACAGAAGCAAGATAAGAACATCCCACCCACTATTTCACGGGAGGATCTATCTTTTTTAAGCAAATTTCATTTTGGGGACTCAGCATTATGGTTTCTAGTATGTGACAAAACCAGTCAGCCCATTTGAGGAATTCTGCTGCATCTTTCCCTCCTTTGCACACTTCAGTGGAAAGAATGCACACACCACATAACATCCCATCCAAGACCAAACATCTGTGCTCAAGTGCAAGGGATAGCTGTAGCTTCAGAAGTATTTTGTTTACAGACAATATGGCTGAATAAATCTGATAATTCACTGTTAAAACTGTTCCGTGTTACTGGTTATGTTTGCTAGGCTGGGAGTGAAGGTGCTTGTGGAAATGAGAGTGAGTGGGATGAGAAAAAAGAAATCCCTATCCTTTACCATTAGCATTTCTGAAAGCCCATTTGGGGATGCCCATTCAGTGGAAAGATAGAACTTTCCACTCTGAGGAATGAAAATATATAGTATGACATACATATCAACGAGAAGTGAAGAAGTCAAAAGCCAACAATTACTTTATTTTAAACTGCTTCCTCTAACTGCTGAGTCTTAGGGCCATGCACAAATGGATTTAGGCAGTGCAATACAGAGTTTTACAGGGATATAATGTGTAAACAGAAATGACTTTAAATGCTGAAAGCAATTAGTAAAATTAACATTAGAAGAGCCCAGGATAATGACTCCTAATAAGGAGGAGGATAAATCAACATCATTTAGACTGCTTGGTTCTGCTCTGTGCCTATGCTCTTGCAACCCTCTTACTACATCATCATTTATTTATTCAGATGTATGTTAACTTAGGGCTGAAGTGGAAGAAAATTCCTATCAATCAATCAATCAGGTAGTACTACAGGTAGTACTAGCACTTAAGGAATACCTATCTTCCATTCAGCTTTCCACAAACTTGCATTAAATGTAAAAGCTCAAATTCCAATGAACCACAACTCTAACGAGTACCTACATCATGCTTCTACTTTTTAATTTTTTCATTGCATAGTGTAATCAGTAACTAGTTTTCAGACAATATCACACAATTAGGAAATAAACAACGAGAGAAGGCATCAGCAAAGTGGATTCTTCCATGCAGATGTATTACATGAGTCAGGAACTGAACCAGTGGGACTAAACTGGAACAGTGGAACCACTGAACCAGTGGAACTAAACTGGTTTTTAACTTCTGTTGGAGAGCTCATGCCACACAGTATACACAACTTGCCCAACAAGCCATGTCAGCATGAATTCTGGAAAGGACCTTTCTAATCAAAAAGATTAAAAATATTACAGAAAGAATAAATATTACTGCCAACTCATTGTTTCCTTTTTAATGATCATAGAAACGAGCAGGTAAATAGATGAATGCAGGAAAGCGTTGAGGACAGATATAAGCACAACTAGTATTTCCTTATTTACATCAAAGATAAGCTGGTGTCATCAAAAATGTGACAGATGCACAGGGTTCACTTTTAACAGTCACTACAGGAAAAACTGTGCAAGGACAGGACAACACAGCAGTTGGAAACGTCATAAATGATTCAGAAAAACTAAACAGCAGCCAGTAAGTATTAGTTAATACTGATAAAATTGGTTGGAAAATAGAGTATATGATGTTCACATAGTTTTGACAACATCTTTAGTTTCTGACTCACCTGACTCACTATAACTTGAATGCATGTTTCCAGATAGAATTGTGAAATGAACTATTCAGATAATTAAAGAAGTATCTGGTGAATAATAGATCAGAAGGAAACAGCATCACAAGATAGTACCTCTGCGTGGAAAGGAAAAAACAATAGATGCTTGTAAAGATTAATATGAAATATGTAAAAATAGAACAAATAGAAATAGAGAATTTCTCAAGATGAGGTAGGTTTCCTAAAAATATGAGGCTGATCAGTAAGTACAATGTCAGAGATTAAGTACTCAAAGAGATTTAAAATGTGGTTTTGGGGATCATATTTAGGGAAAAAAGTCTAAAGTATTCTGAGAAGGTAATTAAACAAATGTATCAGAAAATTCTATCAATGACCCTTAAATTTGCCAGTCAGGATGCAACTTCTTAATCCACAAGTTCCTAAATCAGTAACAAAATCTGGGAGATTATAATAACAGCAATCATCCCTTCAAACTTGACAGAACTTGAAGAGGGACAGCCACTTGCCTTTCACCTCTGCCTGTATCTGGTGTACAAAATCAGTAAAGGAAAAAAGTATGTTTGCCATAGTAAGAGCCCCATGCAGGAAATCACCTGTAAAGGGCAACAGTATTTTGGATAAGGATTAAGTGTTCTTACAATTCTTCAGAAGTCTGAAATACGGATTCTTGTGAATTGGTTTTGAACAAGCATACTGCCAGTGCCATCACATTCACAGTACTGAATCTTCGTTCTGGTAAAGCTGTTCTTCTGGATTCAAATGAGAGTTTGTAAATTATTTTTTTCTTGTTCCAGACATGAACAATCAATTTATGAAGAGATGCAGATTAAAAGCTGTGGAGAACTCTAATCAATTTTTCTAGAAGATCAAAAAAAAATTAACTCCAGTTTTAAATTTCGTTGCAGTTTATAATCATTTCCTAACCTCAATTTAAAGATATCTATCTATACAAATGTCTTTTCCACTCCAGCTCTACAAGTAGAATTCAACTAGAGAAATAACAATAAATGTGGCTGAATGACTTGTTGAACCAATCAGCATGTCAGTATACTGAAATCTCTGAAAAGAACACACTGTGCAAGAAAATCTAGGCTTTCAGAACTTCATAAATAAATCCAAACGAAATTTAGACTTTTATTTCATTGTACCTTTTCTCCCTTAGATAACACAGCTTCAAAACAGGTGTACTGTCCTACTTCTGCTTAAAACAGCATATCAGATAAAAAGCCAAGTGTGAATTAAAAATTGATTGCTTTTCAAAGTACATAAATCCAGATGTATGTAAATGAATGCAATCATTGTTCTGACGATTTTACCTACATTACCTTTAAGATGACACATACACAAAAAAACCCCAACAGCATTTCTCAGGCTCAAATCAAATATGTTTTTACATAAAATTAGCCTACAATTAATCAAACACCACATTTTCTGACCTGCTCTCCATATTTTAATGGCGCTACTCAGTATGGGGTTTTCACACAAGAACCCCTTCTAAAGAAGCAATTCAGTTCCCTGAAGACCAGGTTTCCGACCTGGAGGTACAGCACACCTCTTTATTGCCACACTGATAACGGTTCCCTAACTCGATGAATCAGCTGGGCTGCCCAAAGCCAGTTCATCTTGTGGTTTTCAAGGGAGAAGTGAAACACCAGGACTGAAACTCATCCACTTCGCAGACGCCACTTGACTTTATCACCCAGGTTCCAGTGGGACTTCTCTACAGCACAACAAACAACCTGTTGCTACAGTTACAGAGTTCACTGGGACATGAATCACCAGGCCACATTCATTCTGCTTTCTTGAATTTCAAGCTCATATACCTAGTGATGTACAAGAATTTTTGTTATGAAAGATGATGCAAAAAAGGAGTGCCTGGGTGCTCCCGTACTTAACATTTGATTTCCTGCTATTGCCAAATACAGAGGCAGAAATAAAAATACCAAAGAGGAATCAGTAAGGATCATTAATTTGATCACATTCTTTATTCACCAGCAGCCGAGGGTGCAAAAAGTAAGGGGAGGCACCACCAGAAAGTATCAGACTTTGGCAGAAAACAACAGGGAGGGGTTGTCAAAATGCCTGATAGTCAGATTGCTTAACCTGCTCAGTTTCTGCTGCTTTATTCTTCTATCAAGAAATGCAAAACCAGACTGGGCGCCTCTGAAAGGGAAGTGGAAGCATCCTTACTACCTGAAGGAGTGTTTCCAGGATCTCTGATGCTCATGACAAATATACCTTCAATTATTGCTATGTGTGTGAAACTGAATATATTAAATGCCCTTTTATTTCTCTTTTAGCCGCAAATGGAAACTACCAGACCTTTCTGAAGAACTGTGAGAAGAAAGACTCTTCAGGCCTTTCCTCCAGGTTTAAGGCAAACAAGCCTGGTTTCCTTCACCTCTCCATAGGAGCCTAACAGCTGTGCTCTTCTGGATCTGGTGACCAAAAATTTATCCATCATCCATCTTATTTAGCATGGCCCCAGCACAAGGGGAGTAAGATTTCAGCACATCAGCCACATGTGGCTTAGGAGAAGAAACTGACCCAGTGCATCTGCTGAAATACTCAAGGACCCTCAGAAATTAATTGAGGAGAGATGAACGCAATGCTGAGTACACCAGTCACGTACCTCTAATACTAAAAACAAAGAGTACCTGTTGGTACTCCTTTTCTAAGAGAAAACTTGAATGCCAGGAGAGGTGGCAACTGATCAAATCAACTGATGATCATGTTACACAGAGGCTGTAGGTGATTTTCAGCGAATCCATCAAATATCTTCATCTTAATGAGCTGAGCAATACTCAAAGAAAATGAAAGCACAGTTCCAAGTACTGAAACAGATTTTGCAAAGACAAAAATTCCTACAATATTGAGTAATAGGCTAAACGTTCAGTTATCATGGAAATGTAAACTTGGACTATCATTAGAAGACAGGAAAGAGAGAGATGGAAAAGGCTGGGAGCAAACGGACAAACACGTCTGACGGCTTTGCTGAGTGGTAGGACAAGAGATGGTGGGAGGAAGAATTGATGAACTGTCACAGTATGACAAATAAGACCTCTGTTGGATGTATTGATTCTGAACAGAGAATGAGTCATGGATCTACTCAATTTTCGCTTCATTTAAAGGCACTAAAGTACTTGAACAAATCACAGATGCTGCTAAATGAGTCAAAGAAGAAAAAAAATTGTTTTCCATGCATGACTTGATTTGGGGCAAATTCATTAATAAACGCTTGTTTTGCAGGACAGCTCATACAGTGGAGCTCATGTTTTGTACCAAGAATCACTGTCTCACTAATTGCGCCACTGACATCATACGTACATAGCACGACTAGGAACAGACTTAAGACTGGGAAAAATTACTACATGCAAATCTGGGTATATTAGTGCATGCATTTGTCTACTATATGTATGCACAGGCTTTACTTGCTGTGCTTTTTGACTCCAAAAACATTTTTAGTAAGTCAGACATGCAAGAGAAAGTTTTGCTTATTGCTACCCCCAAATACTGTAAGCTCCAATAGCTTTCCTTTTTCCCCCCCCTTTTTAACCAGAGGATTTATAGGTGCAGGAGACTTAAAGAAACAAAATTATACTTCAAAATTGATTGGGGCTTCTAAAGCAAGAGAACGATGGGTTAATGTGGCCCTGTATTTTTCCTTCCCTTTCTTTTTTCATTTTCTTCATTTGAAGAGCTTTTTTTTTTTTAAATCCTTATATACGGAGAAAGAGCTGAATAAAGTTCATATCAAAACAATGGTTCTGAGCTGAATTTACAAGGAATAATTCTTCAAAGGCCTTCAATTCTGAAGGCTTTTTTTCAAAAATGTAATAAGATCGTTCACTATTTTCCTGTAGACAGGTATCCTACATCCTGTTTTACTCTTCTGTCCTGATGCAAGTCTTCTCACCATCAGCTTTCCCTTCAAGGCTGCCACCCCTCTCTACCCTTTTCCATACTGAAGTAGTCAGAGAGTCCAGCTATAATTAACCCAGAGCCACTAGAACAGCTAAAACTATAATACTAGTTTTGAACTTTGAATCCCCTTGACAAAAATACGCAGTAACCGGTGTGGTCACAATCACAATGCCATAGCAATCACAACTCATTTAGTCACACAACTCTTCTTCCACTGCTGAACCTCCATTCAACAAGTTTGCTACCTTCCCCTGGAAGAGAGGGAAAATATCTACAGGCAAGTCTTCTCTGCCAGTCCCAGAGCACCCCCAAAGACAGCAGCCACAGCCCTTCTTTCGGTGGCAGGCTGTGAGAGGAGCAGGAAGGCAGCTCTGCTGGCTCTGCCGGCAGGAGCTACTTCCTGCTGAGGGGAGCTGTGGTGGAGCTGGCTGCCAGCTGCTGCCACCAGGCTGGGATGGGAGGGGACCAGCAAGGGTCTGGCTTTGTCAGCTGTTGTACAGGCCTACTGTAATTTGCATGGGAATTATATGAACTCGTGTAGTCCATTTATAGAAATGCTGATTAAGTTTGGGAGCAATCACTTTGAACTTCCCACCAAGAGCGAAAACTATTCCTTTGTGCTTAAGGAACTCAATCTGGAAGTATTTTACCAATCTTTTGGATGTCTGCGTTTAATACAGAGATTAGAGAGAGAAAAGTTAGGGCTGAGCAGGCCCCACAACTGCTGAACTGTTTGAAGAAGGGAATTGTGAGTTTACTTTGATCTATTCCAGCACACACTTGAAATACATATGTTCAGTTATGCCTAAGACCAGCTGGGTACAGCTACAAAAGGAGCTGGCTGCATACCTCATTTACAGCAGACTAATCTCAAAGTAAATTAAAAATAGCAAAGCCTTGTTGTTGTTGTGCTTGCTGATCATGCTCCCCCACTTCTCTCCCTCACCTCCTGCTCCGGCCCTTACAACCCAGGGGTAGCTGGAAAGAGCTCAGCAGAGCTGCTCCACTCCCCACCCACAAGCAAAGTGGGATGCTTCAGAGCCTAGATATCCCTGCTTGCACTTAGATGCCCCTTGCTTCCCAGGAATACTTCTACAGAAAATTGTGATAAACAGGAAAAAGAGCATTTGAGAATTATGTAACAGTTTTTGTTGAATAAAAAAAAAAAGAGCCAATGTCTGGAAATTCCCTCTCTCGACCTTTGCAAGGTGAAAGGCAGGAGCCCTGCAGGGAGTTAGGGCAGCATGGGACAGGGAGTTCCAGCTGTCATTGAGCTCGCTGAGGATTGATGTAATCAGATACATCTGGAGGAAAGGATTAACTCAAAGTCACAACACAGCCCAAATGAACTTTGCTTAGTCAAACTGCAAGGATACCTCAGTTTATAAACTCCCATGTTCGCAGTACAGACTGTGACTGACTCATCAAGGCAAATACACATCACAAACAGTCCTAAAATGGAGCAAAATATCATGCCCAGAAGACTGCAAAAAAGACATAACTATTTTATTGGAGTTTGTTTCTATTGTTTGGATTACACAGCAAAAATAATTTCCATTCTACGATATCTTTTAATTACAAATCAATTTTAATGTCTAATTTAAGATGATGCACTAAGTTGCAAAGGGTTGAAAAAAGATACCAGCTAATAACTAGTGCTGTAGTTTTACAGTGACTGCCTTCAAAACGAGGATCTCAACATTCCATTCCTCTCAAAAATGTCTGATCCCACCCTCATGCTCCCTCCTCTTTTGCCAGTAATTGATGCAGCCACATGGCAATTTGTACAAGGAAAACAGCTCTAGTTCAAAATCAGCCTGGCGAAAAAATGGATTGTAATTACGAAGTGATTGTGTCATATAATAGAGAAATTACCAGGGAATATTCCTGTAAATCTGCCACATCAATAAGATTCATGATGATCTGCTAATTAAGTGCTGGCTGTGAAAATTGAAGGTGCCTGGGGCTACTGGAAGTCACATATCTACTTTTCCAGAATGTCAGAATACTTTTGGGATTAAATGAGTAAAACTAATTCCTTCAAGTTCTGCTGCTTTCCCTTCTCATCCCACAAGGTACCTCTGCCTTCCCCACACACACAGCCACTTTCTAAGATGCTTATGGAATGCCTAAGTGGAATTACAAATAATAGGTTGCGTGAAAAACAAAGTAGTATTTTACCAATGTTGTCTCACTTTAATACTCTCACTAAGAGTTAGGTAGCTGCTCTTCAGAAACACCTGTACATTTCTTACAGCTAAAAGTGGAATAATACTTTTTGTTAGATTTCAATAAAGATGAGAATGCATCAAAAGTGTCACACAGATCTTATGCCACTTCCCGTGTTTAGTAGTGACCTATTCTGCTGTTCTCTCTCACCTGTGTAAGAGGTGGTACAAAAACCTAACAATTTGCATACATTAACATTTACAGTTATCAGTGGAGATCACCAACCTCATTTGTTCTTTCAGCCACCACTGCACACTCATGGTAGGCTGGGAACAGATCTACTACACAGTATCCTGACTGGGTCTAACAGCTGTGGTAACAAACCCTTGAAAAGAGCACAGATGACTCCCACCTGGAGACTTGAAATAATTCAGCTTTTTGATAAGTAAAACACATAGGGTTGTGCAGCTTTTAACACAGGTTCTTGGAAATAAACTCCTATGTTATTATTTCTCAAGATGAGCAGAAGAGGTCACTAAAGAGTCACAACGTGCCCCTCTTCTAAGCCGGCCAGTCTTGCTGTCCCAGATAGCCAGCTGGACCTCAGCAGCCATCTCTGTTAGCTTTATCCTTCACGCTCTTCCTCCAGCTTCTCCTCTTTATCCTCCCAGTCCTGCACTTTGAGCCCCAGACCTGCCACTCTGCACTTCCCATTCCGCTGCCTGTGCTGCAAGGACAGCAGCCTCCAGAGAGGACATGCTGGTGGCAGAACAAGTCCTTGAAGGGCAGACTGCAGCCAGGTCAGCAGTCACAAGTGGAGAAAAAGTAACGGGCACGTTCATCCCATCTCATGTAATGACTCCACACTCTCAAAAATAGGATCGAGATAACAGGAGCAGCAAAAGACTAGCTGGCAGAAAACTTCAATGATTAATATATCTGGTACGTGACAAGGTGCAGTAATAGCTAACAGCAATGTGGCTTGCAGAACAAGTAAATTTTAGCTAAGAGAATCTTTCTCCAGAGGTAAAATGCGTTAAGCTACTGTTCTGTTACGCAGGACAGAACAGCATACATACTCTCCTAATTCGTAAGTATGTAGGGCTCATGAGAGATTCAACCTGTAACTATACTGTAACTATTCTGTAACTATACAGAATCATCTAAATGGAAGGGTGATGCCTCCATACTGTCCTCCTGGAACTGCCTGGCATCATGAATCCTAAATTCCTTCCAATGAACACAGCAGAAGCTAAGAAGGAATTCAAAGGTAGCTCATGCTGCTCAACATGCTAATATCTCCTAGTATGATTTCTGACCAGAAATCAGCAGTAGTTATCCCACAAGACCAGGCTGGCTCTTTGCTCCATTGCCTCCAACGTTTACCAAATACTCAGGACCTTGTTCAGAGTTCCCGCACTGGGACAGGCATGCACTGATGCAGGATGTCAACAAGCCAACAGTTTGTTTCTCTTCTCCCTTTGGCAGCATAAATCTGTCTTTAGGTCTTAAAATATTGTGCCACTGCGTACTGCCTGGGAATCTTCTCAAATGATCAACACTTCCTCCACAATCCTAAGCAAACAACTTGTAAACTTCCTTTTCCATTTTCATACTAAGGAAAGTACCCTTTTCATGAGCCAGTGTCTCAAGAAGCTTTACTGCAGCTCTCAAACAGACGTCTTTCAGCAGGTCTATCTTAGCTCCCTAGCTTGGCTGCTTTTATCTCCACATGAGAGGATATCCTGACTCTTCAGAACAGTTTTAAAGCAGTTCTAAGAACAAAAATGCATTTCTTATAATTACTAGAAGTAAATTACTTCCTTTTTTTTTTTTTTTTTTTTTTTCCCAACTCAGTTTTAATTTCAAGAGCTTGAAAATTTGAAGTCTGGCTTTGGAAGACGTGAGCAGCTGCTTTGCCATTCCTAATTTAAAATAAATATTTGATTGGAAAAAAACCCCACAATATTAAAAAAAATGAAGCCATTTCTCAGTGAAATGCTCAAAAGGAATACCAAGAATTGTCAAAAACAGGTACTGGTAAAGAAGCAGAACTATTCTAAAAATCACCAAGTGGAAAGAACAGAAGCTAGCTTGCCCTTGAAAGAACAAGGACTCAAAGGCTTAAGACAAAAGAAAGTGAAATGAAGTTTAAACTTGTACAGGATGTGGTTTGAACTAAGGGGTTATTTCAAGAGAAAGACTTACCAGCATAACTGTCTTAGACCATACTTTCTATACGGTAGATTTATTCTGCTCCCTATTGTTATGAAAACAGACAGACACAACCGATATCCTAATAAAGTTACCATCAATAACTCATCTCTAACTATGAGCATGGCATGCAAGGGGAAATTTAGGTATGATTTTATTTGACTAATACAGTCACATACGTAAGAACCACCATCTTTTCACCGATCACTTTAATCTGTGAAATCTAGATGAATCGTTGAATTTCATTGTAAGATATGCTACAAAAATGTTTGATCAATTTCTCAAGAGGGTAACTAATAATGAGGCACTAATTGTTCTGCCATGAGCCTAAGCATACACAAAACTCTTAATTAATATTTAACCAGCACTTACATTTTCACACTGCATCTTTCTGGGCATTATGTGGGAAACATTGAGTCCATCAATAACAATATCAAATGGAAGCCGATTTTCCACAAATGTTTGAAAGTCTTCAAATTCCTGAAATAAACAAAAGGGTAGGGGAAAGAACAGGTTTAGTTTAACAGAAACAGTTTTTATTATAAAAACAAACAAACTACCACTAAACCTCTCACTTTTCTTACTCGCATATTTGCTAAAACAACCACACACACACAATAATTCCTTTTAGTTTTTTCACTACTGAAAACCAGAACTTTGCGGTCATCCAGAGTTTAAAAATTATAATCTGAACTGTACACTTTTATAGATGCATGTTACAGTCATTTTTATGGAAGAGATTCAAAACAAAGCAACATTGCAGTCCAGTAGATTGTCACACTATCACTAACTTTGACATTTCCAAATGTAGAATAAGCATCATACCCAGTTTCTCTGTTAGAATCCTGAAATCTCTGAATGCCAGTCTTTGGATAACAGATTTACGTTTACATAAACATTCATTTACAAACACAACCCTACATTTGTGAGAGATGCACAGTTTTAAGCCTAGCAAAGCAATGAATTCCTTACTAGGTCAGAAACATAACACAGCGATAAAGCAAACAAATAGCATCCATCCATCTTTTTTTTTTTCCTAACAGAGCAAAATCAGACCTGCTTTAGGTCTGAGACCCCAAAGGAGGAGAACAGACTAGAGAATTTTAGAAACAGTCTTCAGGAATTCGCCTTTTCATTTTTAAGTAAAGACTGAGTGTTTTTAGCATTACATTACTTGCATTACATTTCTACCTTCTGCTTCTGACTGCTTTTACAGGCATAGGAACCTTAATCCATCCTGGTGGGCAGTGACCTCTTTTCATAATACATCCTTCTGTTAACAGGTAAAAGTTCTTCATTGGGTAATAGAGGTTTCAAGTCCATTGCTGTAAATGAACTCTCACAGGAGCTCATGACAATTGCATATTTCACATCTTCTGCTCAAAATCCAAGAATCACTCCTCTAACATTGCCTTCTCCTGTGTTACCATACAGCAATATGCAAGTCTGAAGAATTACAAGCCCCCTGCCCTCTACACCAAAACAAAAACCTGTATGGCACATACAATTCTTCCTCAGAGAAATAAATTATTTATTTGCTCAAAAAATACACTGCTGTCAGTCAGTAACATAGGATCACCACCTCCGATTTTAGTTGGAATGCTTCTGACAAATTGCAGTGGAGAAAGGCCTATTTGTACTAGGAGCACAAGCAGACCAAGTGAGATAAGAAGGCCTCGTTCAGACGCTAAAATTTCAGGTATAAATTCCAAGTGAAGAAAGCTGTACCAGTCAAAAGCACTCTGATAAGAACACAGACAACACACAGCTCAGTCTGGCACCAGACTGATTCTGGCACCAGAATCAACTGCCTTTCAGGTGATCCTTTACTTCTCCACAGCTTAACGAAATATTTTTGAGTAAGTATAAAAAGTAGGGCAAGAAAACTATCGCCACAAACAAACAGAAACCACTGGCATGTGTGAAGTGTTTGTCCCCTCCCAATCTTCGAGTATTTCATGCCGATGAGTAAATACCCCCATTGCCATCACAGGGACACGAGCACCAAGACATAGAAAGGACATCACTGCAAAGGCCGTGGTGAGGAGAGGGAAGAGAAACAACTGAAAAAAACAAACAACAAGGATTCCTGGCTTCTAGAGGAGTCATCGCTGCAATGCTGGACAGCTGTCTGAGATGAGGGAAGAGAAAAAGAAGGAAAAAACAAAGACTGAAGGAAGGTTGAAGCAACAATGACTGCAGTCAAATAGATGTTTTTATAAAATATGGTCTACGTGTAATCTTGTCTTGAAGGGCTCTGTTCCATACAAAACAAACACTTTGTGAAGGGGTACACTTTCAAGTGGCAGTAGTTGCTGAGCAGCTCCCAGGTGGGTGGGACTCCCCTGACGGGCAGAGCACTTTGCCCAGGAAGCACTACAGCACAGGCATGGAGGGGCTGGGTGCTCCCCTCGCACCCCATGCTTTGCTCCCATTCCTCTCCCAGCAGGGTGGATGGAGCAGGAGCTGCCAAGATGGGCTCAGTGCCTGTCAGAAGCTGACTCTGGCCCTGTGGCTCAATTTTGGAGCAGGAGGGAAGCTGCAGCCTTTAGGGTCACCCCCTCACCACCCCACCCTGCCATCTCCCCCTGGGCACCTCTCCCACTCTGATCTCAGCAGAGGCCTGAGGCCTGCCCCTGCCCACCTCCAGGCCTGCGCCGCTCTTTTGCCTCACTACCAGGAACCTGTGCAATGCAGCAGGCAGAGAAAAACACTCCCAATACCAGTAAGTGATGCCATGCAGCAGGAAGAGAATGCTTGCTGCCACAGGAGACTGTTACCCACACAGGGGGAGGTGAGGAGTTAACAGCAGCACAAGTGCAGGAGACAAATGGCCAAGTTTAATTCATGTCACCAAATTCAAAAGGCCACAGTGACAAGCCCTAGAGAGATTAAAAATCCCCAAGGATCTGATCATTTTCTCCATTCCATCTACATTTCCCAAGCAACACAAAAGACTGCTTCTACAACAAACACCTAAAAGAACCACACAGAAGATCATCCAGGTCTCCTTCCCCAAGAGAGAGTTTCTGAGTTGTCAAATCTCCCACCCTCTCCAGACATAGGGACGGAAAAGGGCAAACCCTGGGAAGAAGCAGCTGGCTATGCCATCCAGATGCAGTACAACGAGTTCTTCAAGCACGCACATGCTGACTTACACTATAAGAGATAACGTTTAAAGTTTGAAGGATGCTGATCTTTCAAAGATCAAGATTTGTCTGGATTTATCCAGCTCTTAGTTACAGCTACAGTAATAAAGAGATGACTCATCCACAATTCTCTAAAGATGTTCCTCTCACAAGCCATCTGGAAGAAGAAATTGAAGATCTTCCTTATGAAGAGTGATTAAGCAGAGCACGGCCACAGCCGTGGCTCTACCAAGAGCCAGACAGAATGTTCACCAATGCAGCACAACTACATGAAGGCCAATTCAGGCAGAAGGAATTGTGCTACTCAAACAGGCTTCCCCTTCCAAACTGAGAACGCACTGCTGATCTGCATACACCACTGTTTGCCAGACAGGGAGATAACAAACACAGGGAGCCAAAAAGGAACACTTAGATGAAGTTGTCCCGCTGACCGCAAGAGGGGCACTCCTGCAGAACTCCTGCAAGTGCCAACCAGCAGCACAACATCTCTCTTCACACAAGGACACTCAAACACACACAGCAAACACTACGCCAATTTCTAATGCGGGTTCGTCTCAAAAAGTTGCTGAGGAAAAGGTTATCTTAAGGCAAGGGAGCTACAGGAAAGTGTTGCAATGAACTGTGCAGCGCACAGTCGCTGCCAGATGTCTTGCAGCAGTCCGTGCACCTGGGGAACACGCCTCGCTGCAGCAGGGCTGGGGGAGCCTGCAGAAGGGAGGTTCCAGCAACAGCCTCTTGGACGCTAAGAAAAGGGAATTGGAAAAAAACACCTGATTTCATTCACTGCCTGGCTGGGAAAAAAGGGAAATGCCAACTACGCAACTGTTAGAAATGATTCACTCCTACTAAGAGAACTTGCGTTTGCAAATGGACACCACACAATCAGCTCATTACTAAGCCAGCCATAACAAACCCAATATGGAATTTGTCCTTACATGAAGAAGACATTTAAAATATGTTTTTGATTCACCACAAGCATGTGGGTAGCTGAAGTCCATTCATATCTCAGCAAAAGCACAGAGTGGTCTCATTTTTTTTCGGTACTCCACACCAGCTGGATGTCTCATGCTCCATTTCACCATCATTTTTAACTGGTATGTGCTGATGCTGCCACAGAAATAGGCACTTCTGCCTTCTACCTTCTTACTTCCCTTAGCCATGCTTTCCCAACCCATCTCTACCTATGCAAACACATTTACTGGTGCAACAAGGAAGACAGGAGCGGATTAAGAACTGATCCAACATGAGCTGAGCCAATGGAACAGACTTCAGCCTGCTCCTGTCAGCACACACTGGCATAACAGTGCACACAGACTGGGAGCAGGTGAGGCTACTGGGATCACCACACTGACTGTGCTCACTTACTGGATTGTGAAACTACAGAATTTTAGGAGATTTTCAGTGATCTGTCAATCTGAGGTATTGGAGTGAAAGTTTAAGATCACAGGGAGGTTAGATCATAGCATTTTTCTGCTCAAGCCTAAATAGGAAATATGTGGGCAACTAGAAATAAAAATTACGGTCTTTCTCAACTTCTTCACCAATCCAAAATGGTCTCTGATCTAAATGCTAAGAAAACAAGTAATATAGCATGCAAAAGAGATACATGAGCAAATTCAGAGAAGAATTTTAATACAAAAAAGGCCATTATGTTCACGCAAAGGCATGGAATTTGAATAAATAAATGAGGGAAAAAAAACCCTACCAAAAGCTGTTAAAATCACTGCAGAAATACTATCTGTCCTTCCAAACAATAAAACCTGTGCTCACTAGTAAGGAGTGGTGGAGTCACTATAAGTTAATTATGAAGTACAAACCTACAGTTATTGATGTATCTTTTTCCAGAAGCTTTCACCATATTCTAAGCTTTGAACAACAGAAAAAGCAGTGCTTCCCCCCTCTCTCAATATACTCCCCTTGAGAATACTGAATGGCAATATACTCAAGTGCAAGAAAAGAGTAAACTATATTGAACAGAACATTATATTGCACTTAAATGTTGTGCAACCCTACCCTAAGTATCAGTGTTTTTCAATACTGTGAGAGCAGCTTTTAGAGAACTGAAAACATTCGCTTTTTATCAGTTTCATAAAACACAAAGTGATGGGGCTGCTTTGTTTTTGGCAGTGTTTTGCCAGAAGAAAAACACAGGAACATCAGTGTGTGAGAAATAAAATACAGCTGTCAAGCTGAAATCCAGCCAATTTTTTTTTAAGGCACCTTGTGTTGCAACTACTGGAGCACCCTTAAGTCTGTTGTTGCTATGTCTGAAGGCTTTAAATATTTCCCTTACAGTTTCAAAGCTTGGAAATCCCCTTCAGCCCATTATAAGCAGGAAGGCTTTTCTCAGTATTGTGTATGGTATCACTATGTACTCTGGATTGCACACGGTTTGTTTGTCCTCTGTTATTACGCTTGCAAACTTAACAAATAACGCAAGAGGCTCACACTGCTGTGCCTGTAACCTCCAGAGACACTGTCACAAACAAGAAGGAACCCAGAGGCAGTCAGGAGGACTGCCAGGCTGAGGTGTGCTCCCTGCTGCCAGCTCATGCTCCTGCGTCAATGGCAGGCAGCGCTGCGCAGGTCTCGCTGCTGCCTGAGGTGAGTCAGTGCCACGGCCCCACCACCCCAGGCAGGGCACTTCCCCAGCACACTTACCATGGACTTAGCAGCACTTCGTGCTGCTGTCCTCAATGGAAAAATACCCTCATCTTTGCAATGCTGCCATCTTAGATGGGCTTGAATGCCTAATAATACTGTAACAGGCATTATAGAAAGACAGTGGAACAATACAGAAGCCATGCATCACAAACTGCACCGAAGAGAGAGCACGCCAAGTACGTGGGGCAGGGATGCACTTATTTACGAATAGTCCATAATCTCCATGGGGAAAGATACTACATGAAGATCAGAAAGCCAAGTACATCTCCCTGCTGCTTACTGTTATGCTGGTACAAATGTTTGAAGTGAATCTATGCTAGGAAGTGATCTAGCTGAAAAAAAGCTAAAAAACCACCCATGACAAAACAAAACCTTATTTTGTCATCTAGGTTTGTCCCCTTCTCGCTACGGGGCTATGCTCACTTTTTTTTTTCCCGGCACACTTCAAGGAGGCAAAGGGGACAGGAGTGAGCAGGTGGGAGGGTGGCAGGGCCAGTTACACTACTTTGGAAATCACACTGCCACCAAACGCACATGCTGACTGATATTTACAATCTCAACAGAAACAGCAGCCACTGTAGGGACTGAATGGCACCAGATGTTCTACCTCTATTTTAATATTTCTGGAAACAACCCAGGGAACTATAAGCCTATGCACCCAGCATCTGTACCTTGTAATGTGATTGAACTGATAATTAAAAACGGTACAAAACCTCTGGAATGCCTCTGGATCTACTGGAGTTTGATGTGCACACCTTTTGCAAAACGATATCTCAAAAAAATCTTTCCATGTGTCAATATAAAGGGAGGTAAAAGAGAACCAGGAAACATTAATTACATTTTCAAAAAAATGCTAGCTACAGCATTTTAAAAATACAAAACAGAAAAGCAAAGGGTCATGCTAAATAATTAGCATAATCTTTCAAAGTTCTGTACTAATGTCCATATATAAGAAATATTTTACAGATATTTAGGAAAGGGAATGGCAAGGAAGAAACCAAACCAATAATGAATACAAAACCAAGTTAAATTTAACATTGAAAAGATGAAACAATGCATACGATAGGGAAAAAAAAGTATTCCTACACTTTACAGATTTCTGGAGGACCTGTACCAATGTAAAGGATCATAACATGTAATGAATAGGGAAAAAAAGGAAATACTTTATTGACATATGGCATTCTAAAACCTTAGTGGATTTTTTTTGGTATTTCTTTCTATTTCTTCTGATATGCTCTAGCGAATGAAAGGAAGCTACAAATCTGAGAAAATCACTGCATCAGCAAAGCAACTCTGTATGTTGCCTAGCAAGATCGCCACTTCATATACAGTGGAAACTGTGTATCATTAGCAAAGGCCTTCTAACCAAGCAACTGGTACTCAAAAAGATTAGAAGATTAGAAACAGATTTTTCTGACTTGATTGCACTAACTGGAACATGAAGAACGTATCACATTAGGAGAATTTCCAAATACAGAGGTGACAAAGGAGCTGTTTAAAAAGACTGCGGGGGACAACAAAACAGGTTTAGACACTGGACTGGAAGAAAGGAATGTTATTTTATTGCACAGTGATCTATTTCTGCTGCACAAGCAGTTAATACCAAAGTAGACAGCGACCTGCACAAAATCTCAATTCACTCCTTGTTAAATGAACCACAAAAAGGAAGAGCGGACCACCCCAGAAGATCTGACCCAACCCCAAGAAAAATTCTCTAACACTGAGGTAATCAAAGGAAAGAAATACATGATAAATGTATGTTTTCATCTAGATCTATTTCTTGCTACTAAGGAAGCAGCTTAGTCTTTATTCTCCTGCCAAAGAAATCTCTGTGCTTCTGTTTGCTTCCACTATCAGGAGCCTCTGCAGTAAGAGAAGACGCAAGAGAAGCCTTAAAAAAATTCCAGCTGCCTTTGTCCCTCACCACCCATTTCCCCACTCTGTCTTCCCTCTTCCCCACCTTTTCTTTCCTTCCAGAGGTTCTCTCCTCTCTAGCAGATCATATCATAATAAGAATCCACCCTGAACTAAATGGAGGCAGGAAGACAGAATGTAAGCAGGATTAGGCCTGCAGCTTGGGCTGTAGTGCTCTCAGACTCTGTCTGGACAGTCTAGTATTCGAATTATCTCAACATTCACCATAAAACACTATCCATCTTTATTCCACGCTTACTGGCCCTACGAGATTCAGTATTGGATCAAGCTCTGAAGCTAGTATTCTTCCTAACCCCCAAACTAGCCTTATTCCCAGCCAAAACACTGCGACCAGAAGAAACCTGCAGCTAATCCCAAGCCCCACTTGAACCAGCTCTCCTCCATTCCTGTGGGTGTTACAACAGCTAGCAGCAAACCTGGCTTTTTGAGGCCAGGATTCTGCTGCACCCCATCCTGACCAAGTCCAGTGACTCATGTTTAGCAGAGAAATGAAAAAGAAACAAACAAACAAACAGAAAAAAAAAAAATCTGTTCAACCCTATCTACAAATGGAGCCACAGCAGGCCCTGCTGAATTAACCACTCTTATCCTTCTCCCTGAGAGGATCAGGCAAAGAAGTCATGGCATCCAGGTGTGAGATAGATGGCCATAATCATCCAGGTGCAAGAAAACCGTAATCATCCAGGCATCTCAGGGCAGGTAAGAGTCGTTGACCTTGGAAGCAGCTCAACTGCAATCAATTTAGGAGACTTTGGCCATGGATTTGGAGTCAAGGAAGCAGGTAGCAGAAGCAGATGATGCCATTGGAACGAAGGCTCTGTCAGATGGGGTTAGGGCAGACTATCTTAACAATTTTAGGGTATGTAGGTTTTTTGGAAGCAATAAACTACTCAGTTCCGAACAGGATTGACATAAGGAATGATAGAATGTTTTGGGTTGGAAGGAAACTTAAAAGACCATCTAGTTCCAACTCCCTGCGATGGGCAGGGACTCTTCTCACTAAATCAGGTTACTCGTCAGGTTACTCCCTGAGCTGCAAAAATAACAGCGACATGAATGGGTCACTTTCTCTTCCCCCTCCAGTCTCTTACATTTCATAAGAATATGTAAAACCCCTCTACACACTTAGCCCAGACCTAGTGCCGGGACTTCACATGATCACAAACCCATCTCTTCCTGCCTTCCTTACAGCACATGCACATCTGCCAAGCACTTCCTTCCCCCTGCACATCAGTCCCCCCTGCACATCAGGAGTATGAAGTAGCTGCAAAGGGAATGAAATTACTGCATCTGTGTATTTGAGAGAAATATCTGAGAATAGCTGAGCATGAAAGTCATCCGGAAAAGATGATACTGTGTCTCAATACAGTGACTGTACCACCTCAGTCCTGATAGCATAGTCAGAGTCAATGGGCATCCAGCCGAAAGTATCATACAGACATCGGTGCAAAGGTGACAGCCTTGGTACAATTGTTGTCTTCCTACAACAGCCTATAAGGTTTCAACTTGCTATATCAGATCATCATCAGACATCCTAACAGAGCTTTTGGTCGCTGTGTATAAAGATCTGAATTTGTATTATATATGCAATAGGTATTTTCTCATCAAAGATAATCCGTTTTATAGTTCAGGCAAGCCATCTTCTTGAAAATATTTGTAAATATTGCTCACTGCCACTCTTATAATCCTAAATTGTTTGATTTTCTTTGCTATAGGAGTCTAATCACACCATCTGATCTTTTTTTTAAACAGCATAACAGATGACTTTCAGAGGATCCTCAATAAACCAAGCCTTTGTTCCTCATTTACTGCTCTGATTGCATTTGTGCCAGAGCAAGAGAAACAAAATAAAAGCAATGATACTGTTGCAATAGTAAGACAAAAGACTGCTCAATGAAGAAAAAATAAAATTACAAATGCATTCTAAATGCAATTTAAAGTGGTGCTGGAATAAAACTTTTTAGAGCTCAAAACTAAAACTGTTTGCCTCATTAATTATTTTGTTGCAAGAAACACCAATGCACTAAAGAATATTAGTTAAAAGAAAACAGGGAATAGAAAGCTGAAGTGTTCTCTATTGTGGCTGCTACAAAAATGTGACTGAGTGGAAAATGGAAAATCCCCTCTCACATATGCTTGCCTACATTGTAATTTCAGCCTCTTCACCTAGTTTCCCCTCTGGAAAACCCTGGCTGCAGAAGTCACACAGTCTGGCATACCTAAAATAGGCAGGATATTTTCATCACCACGTGTCAGCTTTCACAGCACAAAGGCAACTAAAAAGTCCCAAAGTTATTTCTGGAAGCCTCCAACACCTCACAACATTGCTTTGCCTCTGCCACACATCCATGCTCAGCATTCAGAGAGGGAACAGACTTAGCTGTAAACACACTGTGCTTATTCCCACTCAGCCAGTCAGTGCCTGCCTGCTGCTACAGAACTGGACCAAGGTCAACTCCAGACTGTCAAGAGGGTGGCCCTGGAGCCACAAATGGCAGAAATTCAGCTATCACACAGGTCGGAAAGATCTGTGGGCATCAAAAGTTTATGCTGATTCTTTGTTTCATTAGACTGAATTAATTTGATCAATCAGGTCCTTAGACAGCGAGAACATAATTTCCACAACTGCTCAAGGTGGGCATGGATGTCCCATTACCAGAACTGCCTTCCTAGATCTTCCCCACTCCAGCCGGTACTGTCAATCTAGCCCTGTACACATCTGAAATTTTCAAAACAGCAGTCACTGTACAGAATGCAAATGGAGCTTCACAGACTAGACAGTAAACAGTTCAAGGAATTAAAGTTTTATTGTTGCCTTCTATAATAGACCTACCTTAACCATAATTTTCATGTTGGCTTTCACAGAATAGGTAAAGTTAGTTCTACAGCATGCAATAAAACACTTCCTTTTATTTATCATATTACAGAACATCACTGGATACAATACCCATAGGATACTTGCTATTGCATTATTGCCACATTTTTTAAGGATAATTTCACCACCCTCTACCATTCACAGCTACATCAGCCAAAAGTCCTGAACTGAGAAGAATATGTACACAGAAATTAGATGTCTCAACACGCTTCATGTACTACAAGCACTCTCACACCATTTCAGGTTTCTTTAACTGTTATACACCCTCAAAGTCTGTGTCTGCAGAAAGCCTGAAGAACTAAAGCCAGTGTCCCCTTCCATATTTTCAGAACCAGGGCAGAAGAGAGGTGCCAGCTGCAGCTAAATGACATCAAAACTTACAAGATAAAGCAAAACCACCCCAAGATGTGGTGTGGGCTCCATCTAGTGGAGCTCAGCTTCATTCAGTACCGCTAGCACTGCATCTGCACAAAATGAATGATAAACAGAACTGCAGTATACAACGGTCCACGGAAATTATGTCCTTGCTTATGTTTACAAGGTCCTTAGAAAAAGCCTGATATTCCTGATATATATTGTAATTATAAGGATGAAAGTATATCTTTAAAATCAAGGGGTATTTGTTTGTTCAGATGTGAAATTTGAGTGAACAAAATGAGAATTGGCTCCTTATTGTTTCTGGCAAACTGCAATCCAAACAAAAAAATCAAGTATTCAGCCCATCAACAAAATATTTAGATATGATACTAAAGAAATACAAGGGCTTCTATTTTTTTTGCAAGTTCAAAATGGAACCAATCTTATTTTGTTCTAGTTACTGGACTTAACACCATATTTAAAATTTAGCTTTTGAAGAAGATTTCTACAGGTTTTTTTTTTTTTTAAATTACTTTTTCCAAGCTTCCTGTTACATTTTAATTATCTCAGTATCCAGTAACGACTGACTGAAGATGTAAGAATAAAGACTAAAGAGGTCAAAATTTAGACACATTTTACCAATAAAACTGAAAAAAAATATAGAATACTTCAGTAATAATAAAACGGTCTATTAATGTTTAAATCAAAACAAAAAAAGATTCGTTGTGTTTTGAAAGTACTTAAACGTCAATTGTATATTGCTCTCCTAGCCTGACAGCATGCAAGACCTACCTGTGGACTTGTCTTTCTAAAAGTGTCTGTCCCATGGATCACGTCTCTTATTATTCTTTCTCGAAGATTATTGTACTCCTCTTCAGTGAGCTCACTATCCTCCAACTGATGGTTGCAAACTGGGCACTGCCCACTGTAAATAGTGAAAAAAGAAGATAAAAGTAAGGCTTTTAAATAAGAACTGAGTGTCTTGACTATAGGCACATTTATTTCCCACAAATCCAATACAACAAAATCATGAGAAAATTAGTAGTACTTTTTCTGGGATGCATCCAAAACCCTAAAGTCACTGTGGCCACTTTTAGATTTTTGTACGATCCTCCAGAACTATGCCATAAGAATAAGAATTTTCTTAAAGATCAAATGTTTTTAAAGTTGTTTCATGCCCCTCAACCAGAGTCTCTGCCCTAACACATATTCTGAAGAAAATCAAACTGTGTCATTGCTCCCAAGTACCACTTGTTCATATTCTTTTATTTCCTAATTGTCTCTCCCTTCGCCCCTTCAAACTAAACCTGTACAGCAATACAATGCACAACTCCATACCCAGGTCAAACACATTTATGCCACACATCACTACCACAAACCTCTGGGCCCAGCACAAAACCATGAAGGAAAGTGCAGGTAGCAGTGTAGAGGATTGTTAAAAAAAGAAAAAAAAAAAAAAAAAACCACCCATGCATCTCAGTGCTTCCCCTAAAAATCTTGCTTTGAAGTTTCACAGATAAACTTTCTAAAGACCAACCAATGAGATAAAAATACACATACATTTCACGGTACACTTCTTAACTTGCATCCCTGTAACAACTATTTCAAAAATGAAAAAGAAAAAAAAGAAAGACGTGTGAGATAGGACACCAAGGAAATTCACAGTCAATCACAGCTTAGCTCTCTTTAAAATTGTTAAGAACTTCTGTAAAGAATACTAGACAGGAGATCCTCCTTGCCCCTTCACCACCAGACTGGACACTCCAGCCATGGCACCAGTAAAATAAGCAGAGTCCAATGGTTTGTTCAGCAGGCAATAAATAAAATGATGCTAAGTCTGAATGGGTCTTTGATTCTTCTTGGCTGCTAAACAGTGAATTTTTCCCTGCTTGCTTCCACTTAAGCTTCTCTTACATGCAGGATATGTTGATGCTTCACATTTTTCCTTTCTATCATGCTCTGTTTAGAAGCTTATATTCACCCAGCTGGGCATACTTTGAACTGAAGGAGAAACCACTCTTCTCCAAACCCAGCAAAGTAACTCGCACAAGCACAATCTCAGAACTGAATCGAAGGCTTTGAGCTTCAAGTGTTCAAACAGAATGGGTTCTTCTTCTCTGACTGATTCTTAACCCACAATAAAATGTGAGGTGACCTAAGTCAGTTTAGCTCTCAAAGTCTGTAACAGTTTACAGACAGCAAGAAAACAAGCTACCTCTTAACCAAGATGACTTCTGAACATTAAAACTGTGAAGGCTGAAAAAGGTTGTCCAGAACTTAGACACACACATTCATACACAATAATCCATTACATTACAGTCAACAACCCCTACTCAGGACAGTGAATGATGCCATCTTTCATGGGCTTCCAAAGCAACAGTCCCTACATGTGCTTTCACTTATGAGTAGAAGTGTATCATTATGAACAGTGTTTTACTATGAATCACCAAGAAATCATCATCTATTAGAAGCGTTCTTATAATGAATACATTTCCAGTTGCCACACTGCTACAAAAACAGAGAATTAGTTTTCAAATGGAATGGTAACATTTAAAATAGGAATTTACAGACATTAAGAAAACTGTGCCTTAATAGAAACATGTATCCAAGCTATCTTTATGAAAACCTAGCATAAAAATCACTTATTTTGTCTTCGCCAAAAATCAGGTGGGAAGGGAGAACCCTTGCATCTGAATAAATTATTGCAGGGTGTGAACAGTAAAAGAGTTTTCAAGGAGACATCAATTTACACCCCAAAACTGCTGTGTTAAATATCCTGTTACAGTATTATAAAGCTAACCAAAGTTAGTCTTCAATTCCTAAACATTAAACAAATAATCCATGCGCTAGATCTGCAGTTTTTGGTTTTTCCTGTGGAGTGGGTTGTGGGTTTTTTTGCTCTTCTTAGCATAACTTTTTTCAACTGTGTATCTTGGGCCTTCTTTCATGCACAAGCATGAATTGGAAATTGGAGCGTGGGAATTCACATGTACACAACTAAAGTTCAGATTGTCAAGGATTAAAATTTTCTTACATGAAGATTCAGAGAAAAGCTATTTTATAACTATGAAAGAAGAGTTCAAGGTTCATCAAAAGACAAGAGCTCACTTTTAAATAAAATGCTGCATTTACCTGTCTTTAATAGTGGTCAGGTTTCCTCTCCAGTTCTCTCCTGGTATGCTAACACAAGCATTGGGAAAGATAAATGACAGCATTAGATTCTTATTTAGCTATATCTGAACTACAGATAAAGAACAATTCTATCTTGGTTAATATTTAGAAACAAAATAGACCAATCACCCTGCAAAAAAATCATATATAATTCAACAATGCCCCTAAATATTATATAGTGAATCTGTGTTTAACATGCTGAGAACTAACATCAACTTTTCCAGTTTCCTCTGTCCCCAAATATTAAGAACTGTACAAATAACAAGACAGCACTGGCAATTTTCAAGTTGCTGCCCTACACATGTATAAAGCACTCAGAACACATTCATAAAGCACTCAGAAATCAGATGGGAAAGCGGCAATCAAGAATTCTACGCAGCTGTCATCCTGAGATTTAGAAAAACACTCTGAGAGTAATGCTGCTTATACCAAAATGCTGCATTGAGACTTTTTGATACCACATCACCACCATCACCTCCACCACTCACACTGGTGTCTCCACACTGGTACAAACGTTCCTTTTTGCCCACAAGATCCAGAACAGAATAGGCTATATGCACAACAGCTTGCAACTGCAGACACCTCTTCTTTTGTCACTGTGTTTACTATCTTACACACCCTGGGCTTGGGATAGCCACTGCACTTCTCCCCTCTTTTCCCATTCCATACAAGGATACATAGAGGCTCTTCAGTTTGTTTGAAAAAACAAAGGCAATAGGCAGCAGAAAATACCATGATTCTTTGTTGCACACTCAGATCTCTATTGGATCTGGCTTTACTCACTATGAAAAGTCAGTGCTGGTCTGCTCTTCAGAAAAATCGTTATTTAAAAGAACACCTTTTAAGGTACACTCACAGACCTCACTTCTGTGCTTACTATACCATCAGTTTCCTCTCTCAGCAAAAGTTACCTCCCAGTCTGCACTATTTTTGTGAGGTTAACAGAGCTACAAGTTATCAGACTATTTTTGTTTGGTAACTCCACCTAAACTGCTTATTTATTTTCAGCCATCAGCATAAACAATACATTCAGGGACGTTATTAGATCTGAGGTGTGGAATAATCAAAATCCCATCCTCAGGAACTGGAGTTTGCTATTGAAACATTATTTACCTTTCAAACCATAGCTTTATGCTCCGCATAAATGTTTTGTGAGGGTATATTTGGTTCTCTCTCAAATATAAGAGGATACCAATCAGCTCTTTTTGTAATTCTGGATCTTTCATACCCCTGCTGCAGTCGAAAAGGGCCTGCTGGACATCCAAGGTTGGCACCAAGTCCTTAGCCAACATTTCACGGTAAAGTTCACAAGCGAGGGCCGTTTCCTGGTGCTGGCCGGCCGCTTTGATGCAGAATTCATAGTTTCCTCGTGAGGGAACCGTAAACGTTTTTATTTCTTCCAAAAGAGTCAATGCCATTCTCCACTGATCTGAATTACTCAGCCCCCTGATAAGAAGGCTGTAAGCTCCACTTTCTAAAACCTTAAATCTGATTTTCAATATATCATACATATCAAGAATTTCTGAAGTTTTCCCTTGTTGGACACACAATGCCAGATATTTCAGCAACAAGTTATATGCAATGTCACCATTACTCTTTGCCACGTGAGTCAGCAAGGACTTGGCCACATCAATGGGGCTGTTGCACCTGACCATATTGTTAAGCATCACTTCTTCAAATATTTCAGGTGAACAAAAACTTTCCCTCAGTCTGTTCCATTCCTCAGCCTGCAAAGGTTTTTCTGGAGGCTGCACTCTGGCAAGCCTATGTCTTGGCAGAGCATGATTTAATTGTTTCTTCTGAGCTCCAGCAGAAGGAAAGTGGAGTTTCCTTTCAGACAGTTCTTTAGTCTCCTCATCCCATATTTTTTCTTCTTCATAATCCACTTCGGACCTTTTCTTGGAAGGACAGGCATCAGTCCCTTTGGGATCTGCTGGTAAAGCAGTGCTGGAAGATGCCATAGAACGGCAACAGCTCACCTTTTCTCTGTTGGGGATGCCAAAAGGGACAGCACACACTTGTTGGCATCTTGAAACAGGCCACAGTACACGGCATTTCCATAGCAAGGCCTGCAAGCCCTGCTGACTGGTTTGAGAAAAGAGTGCCATCACCAGATAAATGATCTCACTGTCAGCTCACTGTGCCGAGAGAAGTTCTGGGGTGAAAAACACAGTTTGCACGGGAAAGCTAATTACAAAAGCCTACGGGCTGTCGAGCTGCATGCTCTACTCTCAGAATGCTCGCTCTGAGTCTTCTGTACCTCTGACGAACACAAAATATGGTGAAATCTCTTTCAGGAGAGGCCAACCACCCCTTGGAGCTAGGACCACGTTCACCCGAGCGAGGGTGTCCTTCCTCCTGGAGACGTTCTGCAGGACTGCAGCCTGTGGCTCTGCAGCCCGTCGCTTCTCTCCCTCAGGCGCTGTGGTGCTGAGCGCTGAGCACACCGCACACAGCCACGTAGTGCTGACACTGCAAGGTGCAAAGCACAGCTTTCTGTCTGCTTGCCTTCACCCACGCCAAGGCACAAGGCTTCCTAGAAACAAAAACCACACAACATCATGCTTCACCTCCTCCTTTAAGCACATCTTTACCACCACATTCACACCCCTAGGCTCGCAGCCACAGCGCTCCAGAAGACTCCGGGCCAGGACCCGCACTGACAGCTCTGGCAGCCCCGGCACGGGCTGCCCCCAGCTGCTCGCCTCCCTCGGGCCTTTACCCGGGGCCACCACCACGCGACCCGCGGAACTACACCTCCCAGCGTCCTTTGCGCCGCGGCACCGCGCTGCCTACCGGGAAGCACGATCTCTCCCCTTCTCCCGCCTTTACGCCACCACAGCGTTGTGTAGCGCGGTCCCGGCGCGGCTCACGCCTTTACCCCGCAGGGATCACCCACCTCGCTCGCTGCGCAGCGGCCATGGGCTCGTGGCACTGGGCGAGGCCGCGCGACCGCTGCGTGGAGCACGGCCGATCCCGCACCTCACACGGGCTCACCACCCCGCTCTCACCCGGAAGCGCTCCTGGGCGCTCACCACGCGCTCACTGCCAATCGCGCCGCGCGGGGCTGCACGTGACACAGCGCGACCTATCAGAGCGCATCGCCGTACCCCGCCATGTTAGGTGCGGGCTGGGCGCGTCGGGCGGCGTACGGCGCGTGCGCGGGGCCGCTGTGACGGCGGTGAGGTGCGGCGCGGCGCGGCCATGGACTGGAAGCGGAGCCTGAGGGAGCGCCTGGCTGCCCGCCGCGCCCGTGAGTGCGGGACCGGTGCTGGGGAGGGAGCGCCTCAGCTGGGCAGGTGGGAGGGAGGCCTGGAGCTGCGCTGCGGTGTGTGCGCGCCCGTCGCCTCCTCACGGCGCTGCTGCCGATCGATGGCGTCAGCTCGGGGCCCTGAGCTCTGGTTGCGTGGAAGCTGTGCTTGGATCCCGGTCTGAAGGTTCTTGTCTGTGTTAATCAGCCCAAAGGAGCGAGCAGGAGCTGAAGGATGAGGAGATGGAGCTGTTCACAAAGTATTATGTGGAGTGGAAAGGAGGAAGGAAAAGCGCTAATGCATCATATGCGAACATACCGCGGTTTTACTACAGGGTGAGCGGGGGCTGTTGGGCGTGGGGTGAAAGTGCTCGTCCCGAGGGGCTGTCAGCTGCAGAAGGGGAACAGGATGTGCAGTGCTCATTGTAACTCTTTGGCTTTGGATGCTTATGAGTTCCAGAAGTCTCTGAAATCGCTGAGCGCCCTGCGAAAGGCCGTGGAGCAGCCTCCTGGTCAGCAAGAGGCTGGGGTGCTCACTGAGGGTAAAGAGTCCTGCTTCCCTTTCAGAGACACTTTTCATTGCCTTGTTTTGGGGCAGGTGGTCTCCTGGACTGAAGATAGGACCACTGTTTGCATCATCCAGAGGAAATACTTGGTCAGGCAACTTATCTGTGACATAAATCAAGTTGGGGTGGGGGAACGCGAGAGCAAAAGTTTGACACCTTTGGTATTGGTGGCATTTGTCAACTTGACTGCTCAGCAGCTGTCTAATGTTGCATCATCCCGTATTCCTCAGGATCATGGGTTTCTGCCAATAGAGTTCTCAAGTACCTGTGTTTCTGCTGATAAATATACACTCACCCAACAAAGTTCTGATAGCGCTGTACAGTTTTCCATGTGAACATCAGCAGAATTCTCATGCAAAGCATTCTCCCATCCATTTTGCTGACCAAAAGGTGTCTGGTAGATGTGCACGCTTCTAGGAGTCAGGCTTCCTGTGAAATAGAAAGTGCTGCTCTCTGCTGAGTAAAACCACAGTAGTGAAAGTCTTGTGCACAAGCCCTTCTGTCCTGCAGCAGTGGGGAAGTGTTTATCAGATGGGTTATGAGGTAGGTCTCTGTCTCATTATAAAGATACCTTGCTTCAAATAAACATGTATTGAAATTGCAAGTCTAGAAGTACTCCTGTAGAAGAGGCAGGTACCACACAGCATTCCAGCAGAAGGTTCAGTATTTTCTGTCAAGTGAACAACTTCATCTGAGGTTATGAGTCGGGTACCTGGGAGTTCTTGCTAGCTGTGTAGTTTTTTAATAGTACCACCGTACAGAAAATTAAAATGCCCCAATTTTTCTAGTTGCCAGCTGAAGATGAAGTCTTGCTTCAAAAATTAAGGGAAGAATCTAGAGCAGTCTTCCTGCAAAGGAAAAGTAGAGAGCTGCTGGATAATGAAGAGCTGCAGGTAAGAGAATGTTTTGTGTTTGCCTTGTGATGACTTCTGACAAACTTCCTTTTTCTGAAGAGTTTGAGCATCTCCAGTTTTTCCACAGGATCTCATGTGGTTGGTGACGTGCTTTGTATTTGTGTAAGCTGACTTGTTGAGAAGCACTACCTAAAGCCAAAGTGCTGAATAGTCTAATGCTGGTAACATAAGTGTAAAACTTCCTTGTTGTGATGTACCTATGACATAAAGCAATGGCTTCTGCTTTTCCAGCACATCATGACAATTTCCTGGTGGGGTCAGAAAAATTAGTAAGTTCTGTTTCTGTGTCGCTAAGGGAGACTCCAAAGACTGTTGAGTTTACTGCTGTGCAAAGACAACGGGATGTGACCGTAGAGATTCTAGTGACGTGTATGTAACACCAGTTAGAGTAGTGGAAGTACTCCTTGCTTGCTTTTCTGGCTGAAGTGATGTTGTACACCAATTAGCTGAGACAGCCTTGCAGTAAAAACACATCTTTGTCTTTCAAGAATCTGTGGTTTCTACTGGACAAACATCAGACATCACCAATGATTGGGGAAGAAGCAATGATCAATTATGAGAACTTCTTGAAAGTTGGTGAAAAAGCTGGACCTAAATGCAAGTAAGGCTTTTGTTTCTTTCTTTTGCTTACTCTGGCTAAGTTTAAATGGTGCTATAACTTTTAACTGCCCACATAAATGGCAACAGTTTAATGGTGAGAGACTTCACGAAGTTGCTGGTCAGCTAGTTGCTTTGTATCTCTGCAGATACTTTTGATGGGCATGTCTGCAAAAGAGGATACTGTGTGCTTTTGAAGAAGAAATTCTCATCAGCATAATCATTTTTATGATGTTAGTGTGGCCAGTAAATTGCACATTTTGTACTTAGAGACATGATTTCCTCTCCAGCAATATTGCCCAGCATTCCCTCCTATCTTTTCATGGAAAGTTTCCTACCAAATGTTCTGTGTATGTCATGTGATGAATATTGCTTCTTTACGCTCCTGTTGGAGACTGCCGTTGTGCATGTGGCCTTGCAATTGAGTTTTCAGCAGAAGCAGATCAGTTGTCAGTACTGGCAGTTCCTTTATATCACTGTAGAAGATTCAAAGGTACCAAATATGTTGTACTGAAGAGAAATCAAATTAAAGAAAAACTCAAAATTCTCAGACCAGTGAAGAGTCTCATGTTTATAAACAGCAAAGGCTGCTGCTGTTTATTGAGGTTACCATTGTTATGTGGTAGGATTGCAACTACGTGCCTACTTGCTATGAATACACTCAACATTTGCTGCTTGTAGCTTAGTGAATTAATATCTTTGAAGACAGAACACATTCAATATTGTTAAAACAATCTTTTAAATTGTCTGGAAGTTTGAGGGACTGGAACCGCATCTATCAGTGCAGTGTAATCAGGTGCATAGAAGTAACTTTGTGTTTGTTTTACAGGCAGTTCTTCACAGCGAAGATTTTTGCTAAATTACTCCATAATGATCCTTATGGGAGGATATCTATCATGCAATTTTTCAATTATGTCATGCGAAAAGGTTAGTTGAAGCTTCCTCTGTTTTAATGAGAAGCTGTTTTATTTTCAAGGCTATTTTAAGCCTTATTAGTAAATTGCCATTCCCAACAGCAGTAAGATCTAGCCCTTGATTGCTAATGCTGGTTTCATACAGATTTGAGGGGCTTTTTTTGTTACTGGGAGGTAGGAGTTCACCGTACCTCTGAAATTCATCAGCCATTGAGATCACTGATCAGTTTATTCTATATATATTATCATTCTCATTTCCTTTATTCAGGCAGCATTGCGAAGAATAAAACAGTGAAGTTGTGTCCAGTGTGATCCTAGCCACTGGGATCAGACTGTCCAGAAGATAGCTTTGTTTACCAGCTGATTGCCTTTTTACAGAGTTATCTGAGTTTTCTAACTGTACTTGTCCTATATGTAAATATGTTCTTGTCCATGTCACTATAGCTTTTCAGCTATTTTGATTATAATAACCATTTAGACTGGAGAAAAAAAATGCATATTTATTTAGTCTGTGTTAGATTTTAAAAAAGATTAAACTGAATAGCAAAAAGGAAGGTGGCCTCAGTTGCCTTGTCCCAGTTGCCTTCTAAGGTTTGGTAGAGCCTTAAGGAAGGGAGAACAGCTTCTTTCTTTAGAGCAGCTCAGCTTGTTTAACTTACAATCATCAGGTGCAAGGGATGAGAAGTGCGTTAAACAGGAAAACCGGTAAGTAGAAGTGCAAATTATACAAGTAGGTCTGTGGCAACTGTAGGGGAACTGTTAGATCACGACTTGAACTGGTGATTGAGCACCTGGTGAAGGGGTGTGGCTGGCTCAGGGAGCGCAGGCAAACTGTTTGCACCTGTGCTCCCCATGTGACTGGGAGGGGTGGACCAAGGGCAGAGCCACCCTGGGCTCATTTAAGGGCCACCACTGAAGGCAGAGCATCCTTGGAATGAGGCTGCTTCTTGAGAAGGAGCGCTGTGTAGCCAGAGATTCCCCCTCACCAGTTGGGTGAGTCGAAACTTGTGTGAAACCTCTGTGTGTGTTCATTGTTAAAACCTATACTTTGCCTGAGATCATGGAGAACTTGTCTGCAGCAATTTCATTTCTTCATTTGTGAAACAGCAACAAACAGCAAACACAAAAGCTGCTTGATACGAAGAGGCTGCTTATGAAGCAGAATTTCCTGTGGAAATTGTGTACTTCTCAAAAAGGCCTATCTGGATGGACACAACATAGGTTATTTCACGGCTCTCTGTTTCAGTTGTTTTGTACAAGTTCAAAGTCTTACATGTTTACAGCAATACCTTCTTCCCCCTGCAAAATGAAGCAGTTAGTCACAAGGATTCCTGCTTTCAGTATGTCCCATATCAATGCAATTGCATTTTCAGACTCTATCCAATGCCAGGTCCCATTGCAGTTTGTTAACAAGCCTTGTGTCAGTTGAATAAGGATCCTTCTTTTTGCTAGCTTTCAGCATTAGGAATGCCTAATAAAATCAGCCCAGCAACATGTCTGTTTTTGCTGAGATCACTTCTGCTCTCTATTGTATGGCATTTCTTGTGAGCTTTAAAGACCAGGCTAGATCTTAAAAGAAGACTTAAAATTCTTTTAGGAAGTTTCAGTTAATATTTTAGATTGGAATTAGTAATTTTCATCTATGTTTACTGCTGAGTATCCTCAGGTGTGGCACTGAAAAGAGGGAAAAGCAACAGGTGAAGGGAGTTGCTTCACAGCTCCTTCAGCTGATCCAGATTAGAGCAGTGCAGTCCCACATCTCTCCTTGTTTTGACGGAATTCATGCAACTGAGCAGTCTGCCTCCAGAGTAATGTTGCAGCAGGAAGAGGCCTTAACACCCAGAGCTGAAATATCAGCTGAAATTGCCGTGATTCAGATACCTTATGGTGCATTCTCTAAGCAATTGAACTTATTAATGAGCTTTTGTGGGTTCTTTATATGCTTGTTAAAGTTTTAGGAAGAGCTGCGTACATTCACACACTTGTCCCAAATGTGTAGCATTCTGTTTTTGTCTTTCCTGCCTTCAACTGGAGGATTTCTTACAGTCCATGGATTGCAATCTTTCTTCCTATTTCTTAATGATCTGTGCAGCCTTTCTGGGAAGGACTGAGAGAACAGTGAAGTTAATAGCTGAGTAATGATGAAGTGTTTCCCCAAGTACTGTCTGACTCCAGAAACAGACCTTCTTCAGGAGGAACAGTTGATTTTTGTTGGCTTTGTTGCACAAGTTGAGCCAAATAGAAGTGTCTTGAATCACTTAAGGGTGTGTGTCGCACTTACCTTTAACTATCAGTCAACGATAAAATGCCTCACTGTACAACCTCTGGCATCTTTGAGTGATACTTAGTACACCTTGACAAGCTCTTACCTTGAAGAGATTAATTTTTGTATGAAGTACAGCTCATGCTTCATAAAAGAAGCTTTTAAACTGTTTCTTCATGAAATTGAAGTTACATTTAGCATGGAGTATGTGAATCATGGTTTTCTATGCCTAATCCATTATCTGTGTTCTAACAATAGCAGGGCAATTGGAAGATGCAACTTCTGAAGTTGTGACCTTAAAGGTTTCCTGGCTTATCTCTTTCAGCTCTAGGTATCTCTGCCATCAAGCACATAATCCTCTAGACTATCTGGTTAGTGTGCCTTCCCATTTCAAAAATACTGGTTTTTATGGTTTTGATGCAGTGAAAATACTTCTAGTTCAGTGACAGAGAATAAATGCATATGATTCCATGTACCAGGTAAAACATGATACCTGCTCAGCCATTTCTTAGAGCTCATTTATTACAAGGCAACCTTGGCCACAGCATACCCCATATCACTGGTGACTCTTACCAAGTTGAAGAGGTTTCTCAGCAGGGCTGCTTAAATCTCATAAAAACAGGAAATACAGAGACACTTAACATTCAACAGTGCGTTGTGCATTTTAGAATAACTTCAAATTTTGGTGAGGCCTCAAAGAAACCTCTTAGGTTTCTTACCTGTAATTCTACTTTCTGTTTTACAGTGTGGCTTCATCAGACAAGAATAGGTCTCAGTTTATATGATGTGGCAGGACAGGGCTACCTCAGAGAATCAGTAAGTACATTCTTGATTAACTTAACGTCCATCTTAACTTACATGGCAGAGCATCAGAAAGGGTCTAGATTTTTTCCAGTTTTGTCACGAAAACTGAATCGTAGATTTGGATGAGGCATGTTTGTTTGGCTAAATAGCAATCTCTGCATGTTAAAAACTTGGTGAGAGTGCTGCTAGCTTTCTTAGCTTATGGAAATTCTCTGAAAAAGGTCGCAGATACCATGGTTTTATGTGATTGGCTCTTTACTAGCTTTGTTAGGATACAGTAGAAATCACAAAAAAAATTATGTCCAGAGTGAGTCTTGGTGAAATTAATCGTCTATTCTGACAAGAATTGATATTATAAAGTAAATGACAACATTGCAGTTACTGCTGTACTTAAAAAGATGTGTTAAAGAACATCCAGCAGTAGGATAATCCAGTTAGGAGTTACAAGCTGATATTTGCAAAAATTGAATACATTCATACTTAGATGTGAATATCATCTACTTTTTTTAACGTTTTGTTTTACTTGCAGACCATTTCAGTCATGGCACTACATGTGCATGTTATGTGTCTGATCTAAGATTTCTTGCACACTGATATTAGCTCTTTTGCCTGAATTTATGCTCTTCACTGCATTGTTGCCAGGTTGCATTTTTAACTAAGTATATGCGAAAGTCCTGGTGGAGTATAACAAACAAATATGCTTTTAACATAGGTATGTATGTTCTTAATTCTGCAGGATTTAGAAAACTATATTTTGGAACTCATTCCTACTTTGCCACAGCTGGATGGCTTAGAAAAATCTTTTTATTCCTTCTATGTCTGCACGGCAGTTAGAAAGTTCTTCTTCTTTCTGGATCCTCTCAGAACAGGTAGGTCCATATTTTTCGATTTCTAAATATGTGGGAATATTTTTCTCCTTAAAGTATTTCTACTGAAACTACTTCAAAGTAATGTATTGTTGGCTTTGTAGTCTCCCATCCAGCAGTATTGTACTTTTAATATTAGTCTCCCGTGGAAACATAACTCTTTATGTGGGTCTGATAGTCTACTTGCGATCCATCAGTCGTGGTGCTCTTGAGTTGCAGAAACTAATGAATAAGACATTCATAGTAATAATAACTGTTTAGAACAAATAGAAAACGCAGTAACTAACAACAGGTAACTTGGAGCTGTGTGGAAGGATATCCACAGAGCTGTGGAAACTGTCAAAAATGCTTATTACTTATTATTATGCTTCATGATTAAATTTGTGTGCACCGTATGAACTCACTACAACAGGTTTGCAGTTACAGCTGCTGATCTGTCTTGTTACAGATGTACTTTACTGCATTTTTACTATGCGTTTTCAACATTTAGCTATGCCACTTGAAGGCAGCAGTTGTGCAGGCAGTAGCCTCCAGCAGAGGTGGTAACAAGCATGTAGAGAGGGTGTACATGGAGTTCCAATGTCACTATTCTGTCCAGCTGTTTGTGCAGTGTCACGCCACTGATTAAAGCTACAACAGCAGAAGTTGTCTGCCACCTTAGCTTTGTCAGGTCTGTAGTTTCTGAAGATGTAAAAAAAAAAAAAATCACATTGCTTAAGAGACACTGTTCTAATAAACATTTTAAGCATGTGATTTGTTTTTTTTCTTTGTACATCGTGTAAAATCAATAACATCTATAATTTTATCTAATTTTCTCGCTTTCAAGGTTGTAGGATAACTTTTCTGCTACCAAAATCAGCAACCTTTGTTGATTTTAAAAGCTGTTTTATTTAATTGACTGCATTATCATTGATGGAAGTTTTTTTTTTTTTTTATTACAAATAAAATGCTGGGTTTTTTTTGTTTTTTTTTTTGCTGATGTCCACCTAAGTGAGAACAGGCAAATAAATGTGTTGGCTGAGTGACTGTTAAAATGCATTTTCCTTCTCTTGCTGCAGGGAAGATAAAGATACAGGATATTTTAGCTTGCAGCTTCCTGGATGACTTACTGGAGGTAAAGATCTCTTAACGTATACTATTGTATTTCACTTCACTCTTTGCAAATTCTAACTTTATATTTCACTTAGTTAAGGGATGAAGAGCTTTCTAAAGAAAGTCAGGAAACAAATTGGTTTTCTGCTCCTTCTGCATTAAGAGTTTATGGTAGGTTCCTTTTATGTGAATGCTTTTTCCTCCACCTTGTATGACTTAATCAAATTCCTAGTGTTATTTCCTGTTATTTTGTCTTTAATTCCTCCTGATAACCTGTCTTTTCAACTCCCCTAGCCATCCTTTCAGTATATCCTCCTGACTTATTTTTTTTAAAGTTTCTGTTCTCTGATGCTGTTCTTTACCTTGCTTTTATTCTCTGAAATTTTGTGCTTTTGCACAAGGTGTAAGACTTCTGCTCTATTGACAGTTGTATTCATGCTTTTGTGTCACCTTTGATCTCTTTTTTGTTCTTAGTCTTTCTCAGTATATGAAGCCTTTTACTTTTGAGCCATTACCTGATATTGGAAGTATTAGCAGCCCCTTCTGGGGGTTCTGCCCCCCGCCCCTTTGCTATACTTATTTATGATGCTCTATAAATATTTTTTGTGGATCTAGCATACTCCCACTTAACCACCCTCAATGATGAAAATGAAATGTTAAACGTGCTAAATTTTCTTTGTCAATTGAAATGCGTGGGTGGTGGTACAGGGATGCTGCATTTTGTGCTGTCTCCTCCTCCTCCCTAGGACAGTATTTAAACCTCGATAAAGATCACAACGGCATGCTCAGCAAAGAAGAACTGTCCCGGTATGGAACAGGGACTCTGACCAACATATTTTTGGATCGTGTCTTTCAAGAGTGCTTAACTTATGATGGAGAAATGGTAATTGCATATTTTTACATTGCTAGCAATATAGAAGCTTTTACTTATAAGGAAAATGTCTCACTGTCAGTACCTTCTTTTTTAAAAGAGTGGCTGGAGGTAAAGTAACTTTTGTCATCATTAGGTTAGAAAATTAGTTTTCCAATACCAAGGTGATTGCAGTGTACTTGGAAGACAAGTTGCTTGTTTTGAAAAGCAGAAGTGCTACAAAATGCAGATAGCTTAGGATAAAACTTCTACTTGTAGATTCAATAACAGAAAGTGCACATTGACAAAAATGCATAGATGTAGCCATAATTTTTAATTACATATTATTTTTTAAAGGGAGACAAAGGCAAGTGGCACACTTAAGACTATTGGAAGTCAGCTAAACCTGTACACTTGTCCTAGATATACTACATTCATCATGAAGACAGTGGCTTTTTGTTGTGGGCTTTACACAGATGTGAACTATGGGAAGTCTAACTAAATTAGTTAAAATTAAAAATATCTATGTTGTTTATTTTGAAAGCTTTATGTAGTATACCACTACTTTTAATGTCTGCTTTCATATGACTTAACTCTCCAGTACTTTTTGAGCTAAACTACAGTTTACTATTACAGCCCTGCTGCTGCCTTAGCAATTTTTCATAGAGTCACTGAGTCATTGAGGTTGGGAGGAATCCTCTTTGTTTCCCTTTGCTGGGCATCTCTCTCTTGTGCTAAGGAGTCTAGAGCAGGACCCAGCACTCAGATGTGGGCTAACCAGTGGTAAGCAGAGTAGCGTTGCCTTCACTGACTTGCCAGCAAAGCTCTTCCTCAGGCAGCTCAGAATGCTGTTGTCAGCTGCCTTTGCTGCAAGGGCGCGTTGCTTGTGAACGTTCAGCTTTGCTGCCCGTCAGGTCTCAGCTCATTCTGTGCAAAGCTGGTTTCTGGCTTGTCAGCCCCCAGCATGTTCTGGTGCGTGTGGATATTTCCTCCCTAGGTGCAGGACTTTCCATTCCCTCTGAACTCAGTGAGATTCCCATTTTTCCAGCCTGTTAAGGTCCTTCTGAGTGGCAGCACAACCCTCTGGTGTTTAAGGTAGACAGGATTTTTACATGCACAGGACTATAGGCCTTCTATCCTTAATTGTCACAACTGTATCTTGATCAGGAAACCAAAAATCAGTATGAGCAAAAAAAAAAAAAAAAGGCAAGAAAACTGTAAGAAACATGCATATCTTCGGTGATTAATAATGCTTCAAGTACATGAGTTACTTGCTTGGTAACATGAGTTACTAAGCTACCTACTCTGGTCTAAGGATTGTACTTCGGTCAATCAGATAGTTCACTCTTGGATGAGAATGGGCTTATTACCACTGGACACATCTAATTTGTGCTAATGAAAACTGTTGAGTTTTCTTAACTGATTAGGAATGCTCAGCGATCTAAAGATGTAATAAACATTGCTTAGAAGTATATATAAGCTGTTTAATTTGATTTTATGCTTGGAATCCTGTTTTACATCTGAAATGGCAGGATTTCCTATCCCCAGCAGTCACTAGAAACTAATTTTGCTGTTCACGTTGGTGGTAGCAGCCATTTTCCATTTCACGTTGTCTTTCTCAGAAAATAGACTGATCCCCTACGATGAAATAGCTGCCAATTATAATGTTCCTGCTTGCAAAATCAATTTGGAAAGAAGACTATAATAAACATGATTGTATCTACTTTTAGGACTATAAAACCTACCTGGACTTTGTACTTGCATTAGAAAACAGAAAGGAGCCTGCAGCTCTGCAATATATTTTCAAACTGCTTGATATAGAGAACAAAGGATACCTGAATGTTTTTTCCCTTAATTATTTCTTTAGGGTAAGTCTCTTTATACAGGTAGGCCATTTTCTGCATTTATGGTGTTAGAGCCTGTGTGCTTCTGCATGCACATCTGCAGGGAATCACTTTGAATTACCAGTGCCCACTGGGAGGCTAGTAACTACTTCTTAGAAGATTTAAAACATTAAAAAAATATGTATTCTAAAACTTAGAATTCAAAAGGTATTTAAACTTTTATTTCTGCTGTTGAAATTAACTGTTTTGATTTTATCTAGGAAAAATATTCTGCTTTAAAAAAAAAAAAATTCCTAGGGATTACCTGTTAAAATCTCTTAAGATGGTTCTAGTTGGCTATTGCTTGTGCTTTTAGTTTCTGCTGTAATCCTAAAATTCAGTACAAGAAATGAAAATACTGAAGTGCAGTGACGGCCTCTATGGCTGTGGGGTTTTTCTTCCAGGGTACTCATTGCAAAAAGCTTCTCATATGTTTCATACTCCATATTATTTTACAATTCTCAGAAAAATTGAATCTTCTGGTTTGAATATATTCCTGTCTTGAGTAATGAGGGATAGTATCCAAGTGCCTGCATATCCTGCTTGCAGAACGCTCAAATACTTGTTGTAACAGAAGTAGGATTCTTCGTATACTGAGAACTGTGGACCTAGAGATGCATAGCATTGATTATGCCTTAACTCACCACTGCCTGACTTATGGAAGAGAGCTGGCTGCAAGCTGTACTGTTAATGCTTTGTCACACGGCAGTACAGCTTAACATGCAGAAACGTTTTAAATAATTTCATACAGTATCAGTATAATGCTGCACTGCTTATTTCTAACGTTTCTTTTTTAGGCTATTCAGGAACAAATGAAAATCCATGGACAAGAACCAGTTTCTTTTCAGGATGTCAAGGTTGGTTTTCTTGAATAGAATACTTTGTGAAATACTTGAAAAAGCATCTCATAATTTACTTATATCACGTTGTAGTTCCTAGGTTGCTGTGTATTTACTTGCAGAGTAGTGGAGGTGAATCTGACTTGTCTGTCTCATAGATTTGAAGATGTCTTTCTATTCAGCAGTTGCTGTATCAGAAAAATCTGGTATTCAACTATACTGATAGTTTGCGAATTTAATAGATACATTGTCTATTAATGTATACTGCTGTGCCATGCAAACTATCTTTAAGCGTAAATCTTGGGATCATCCTTTCTTGGGGATTGAGGGGGACGGAGTTGACTAAAAACTGCTGTCAATAAAATTTTCTTCACTGCTGCCTACTTACATTTAGCAGTTTCAGTACTAAAAGTACAAGATCTTCAATAAAGCTTAACTCACACACGTGAACTGAGTTCCATGTTGCCACTTGGAGCCCAGAGCCTCCCCAGAAAAGCAAGCTCTTATTTGAGATGTGGGAGCTGAGCACACTGTAGCTGTTATTATGTTTTGTCTTAAATAGTTAAGAGACGTAACGGCTTGTTTTGTAAATCAGCGTGGATGGCACTAGTTACCCCAACATCATTTTGTACGGTATAAAGTAGCCATTATACTGCTCATTAATGCACGGGGGCTTTTCTCTGCTGATTTTGACTTTTTTTCTTTCACAGGATGAAATCTTTGATATGGTAAAGCCAAAGGATCCTTACAAAATCTCCCTTCAAGATTTAATCAATAGCAGTCAAGGAGACACTGTTACCAGCATTCTAATTGATCTGAATGGGTTCTGGACATATGAGAACAGAGAGGTCCTTGTGGCGAGTGATAATGACAGCGCTGCTGACGCTGACGATACGTGACTTTGAACGGGAGTAAACTGCATCCATTGAGATATCTCTAATGGATGCATTCATTAACTGTTGGAAGCTGGAAACATTCATCATTTGAATCCATGCTACTTCCATTTTGCTGCCCTGCCACCTTTATCTTCCTCAAGCGTATGATCTAAAATGTGGTACATAAAGGAACGGCACAACTAATTTCTGAAAATAGCAAGTCTTATTTAAGAGGTAACGATGATCTGTTGTGTGGTTTTTTGTTTTTTTTTTTTTAAATAAATGTTTTTGGACTTCTTCCTTACATACTGAGCCTTTTTTTTAAATTTGTATATTCTAGAATGTGAATTTATCTTGAAAGTAAGGATGTGTTTCTTGAGCATCCTCAGCACTGGCCTGTATCCAACTCAGCCACAGCATTCTGTATGGCTTTGTGTAATGACAGCACAGTTATGCATCCTGTTGTAAAGGCAGAAGTCTTCAGTAAGAGGTAAATAGCATAGGCATTGTCCTTATTTATGTGTCCGTAAGCATTGAACAGAAAGCTAACTATTCAATCAATAAGCAGTTAACAGTTCAACCAGTTGCTCATCTACTTCTTCGGAGGTTCAGAGGAAAAAACAGAAGGGTGCTAGATTTAGGTATGAATAAAACTAATCCAAACACCTCTGTAAAGGCTTTCACCAATTTAACCTCCTGTGCAAGTATTTTAGGGAATTTAACTTAATGATATAGCTGAGCTACAGCAGTAGTTCAAGAATTAATGTTTTAAATTTATGTAAATGTTTCAACTTTCAGATAAAATTAGAAAAGGTGCAGTCCAGAGATGGTTGGAGTTTTGTGCTATTTATCAGTTTGAAGTAGTGCTGAAAATGTCAAATACATGAATGAGTACTACATGAAGTTGTGAGGAAGGGGTAAGGGTACTATGATGTCTTGGATGTCAGTGTCTGGATATTCCGCCAGTATATGTGACTCAGGAAAAATGAAGCTCCACCTGTGTGCAGAACAGTTTCAACAACCACAGTTTCAAACAACAAGCCACAGCCAACTTTCAGTTGAAAAATTATATTAAATATAAAATAACCAATTAATGCATTTACAGAAAAATTAAACCATTATGAAAGTAAACACTTTCATATAGTTTGCAAAAAAAACTGAAGGAAAGATTAAGTTAAGGCACAGTGAGTAATACAGTATATTATACAAAGAAGTTCAACCCCAAGGCAGTGAGATCATTTCAGGTAAAACAGATAGTAGAGATGGAAAAAAACACAACTGACATTAATTTCTTGGCAGAAAAGCAAAGCATCCTTCAGCTGTAAAGGTTCTACTCTTGACCTATGTGAGACCTTTTTTTTTGCCACACTATGAGAGCTCCCAGTATTATTTTTCTGTGTATTCCCCAGGTGCTAGCCTGTGCTCTCCCCTGCAGATGTTCAGGGCTGTGAGATGATTTTACACAGCTGTCAGCACCCTCTATATTACTGTTCAAAATGAGGTAAAGAACAGAGCATCAAAACAGACCAAACAGAACTGATGACTGAATCTTCCTCTGAAGATCCGCTGTAGTGCTAGAATGAATGCTAAGGGGATATGAGAGGAGAAAGAATTTGTGCTGTGTGGAATGCTAACTAGGTCAGAGAGCTGTCTGAAATGAGCAACTGAGCTCTGCAAACTTAAGGCTGAGGTTCCTGGCTAATTGTTCCAACAGGCTCCTTGGGTAGCTGCTAGTGGGACCAAGGCTGGGGAAGTACAATGATGCCCAACATAAAATTTCACTGAAGCCTCTTGAAATTTTTGCTAGAAGTCTTAAGGACAGAAAGTGATTCATGTAGTTACAAGTTTTCTGTTCTTTTACAAATATTCTGCAAAGAAAGTGACTGGGACACAGTTGTGTGTTTTTCTGCCTGCAGCAGTGACACCTGATTGTCCCAAAGTAAACCATTACACCTTTTACAACATAGAAGTAGGATCACAGACATCACAATACAATTCCTTTAATTGGTACTTGGGGCTAGTTAAGAACTGGAGGTACCTGCATTTCACTTTAAAAAAAAAAAAAAAAAAAAAAGTATTGTTTCAATATTGAAACAAGTTCACTAAAAAGAAGATTCAGAAGCATGGTTTTGTAATTTCCAATTATTTATGTATTCTGCATTAGAGGGGGAAAGATACCTGTGATGGCACACTCCTTACTCATAATTTCAACGCTAAACAAACTGCCTGTTTGGGTTAATCAAGTACAGTGATTCAGGTAACCTACGACAAAAGGTTTTGTAGTTACAGGGTGGTACCATACACACTGTCTACTACATTTGTTACAATTTAGCAAGACTTCAGTTTACTTTCTAGGCCAATTCGGAGCACATAAAGAAGTACTTGGCCAGGTGGGTCTCTGTTAATTCTTGAATTTGGAGGGAAAGCATCTTAAGATTGATGCTTGTTCTGTACTTTACTACAGCACTAAATGGAACAGCTGAATACTGTTAGCCTCCAACAGTGCTGGTACTAGTTCCTAAGCGCTTATAGGTGTTCACAGCCTCCTCTAAAGTTTAAAAAAAAATAGTGTTTAGTTGGGTCCTTCAATCTAATTAACATTAAATCTAACATCTCTTGTGTCAGTAACAGAAAAAGATACACATAGTAATGACAATAAATAGGGGAATTCAGAAGCTATTATAATGACTTGTGAGTTACAGGACATTGGTTCCTATTAATCTATTCATAGAGAGCCAAGTTGCAAACAGCGTACAAATCAGAAATAGGAGTTCAGAAGTAGGAAACAGCACCGCATCTGCAATCCACAGTGCCAGACAGCAATTTAAAGTAACAATGGTTTTACTTCCTTTACAAGAAATTCAATTTTAGACCAAATGTTTGTAGTGCAATTTTCATTTTAACTGAAGTGCCAGTTTGGCAGAATGCCTCAGCCTCTGTTAGGCAGACAGACTGAAGAGACATCACCTAGCTCTCTCCTGATCAATAAGAATGCTAAAAGCTGTATCACACTGAACAAGTATAATCCTATTTTTCTTCTAGCCAGATTGTGACACCTGACACTTCCTACCTCCTACAGTATACAGAACCTTTCACTTAAGTGGGGACAGGAACTACATCTTGTTGATTTTCCACAGCAGGCTGGCAATCTTCCTCATTTTCAAAGTTTACATTCACAAATGAGGTACATGTTGTTGCTTCAGGCTGGTCTGTCTGGACCAGAGCTTCAGCCTGCGGCTTGTTCTGCTGCTCCTGATGCTGTCTTTCTGCTTCTTCTGACATCCTGTTTTCCTGTTCCTCCTCTTCCTCCTAAAAATAAATAACCAGGTTCATAAGCTGTTGTTTACTTGAAGTAAATAAAACTTACATTCTATAAGAACACTACAGTTCCCAATACAAGATAGGGATATTTGTTCTGCTTTAAAACAGTCACTAGTTTACTGTAAGATGAGGTATATTCCAGAATTCCCATTAAGGAAACAAAAAAAATCACGTAAAGGATTGAACTGTGTCACATCAACACAGAAAAAATGATACATGTCTAGATAAGCAGTTTTTAGTGAACAGTAGTAGTGAGAGGTCCACTTTCTATAAAGCATTTCAATGCTTTCTTAATAAGAAAAAGCTATTTTAAATGTGTTAAAGCTTTAAAGGAAGATAACAGTTTTTAGCAGAAAGCACGGGTTACCTATGGTTTATTTTCAGTTACGGTTTAGAACCAATGGTAACATAATGTTCGATTTACCCTTGAATTCAGAGTTGGAAGTACATCTACTTTAAGTGAGCAAAGTGAGGCAGCTGCCTCGTTAGGGTGCCCAATAACTGCTCCTTCAGGCTTTCTCACACTTTTGACCTTAAAATGGATTGTAGAAGAGAAGCAAGTAGAGCACAGTGGTCAGAACCTGACCAGTTCTAAGATCCATAAGCTGGTGAGAAAATGCTCACGGGTAAGCATACATAAATCATGCATCAATGAAAATTGAAGGTGAGATGAAACAGAGGTCCTGAAACTTTATTTCAGTAATTAATGCAGGAATACAAGTTTTATTTTTGAAAATGGCAGGGAAGATAAGTAGGGAGAAAAAAGTTGAAGAACTCTGCCTCACACACATACCTCTTTCTTCATTCTGTAATACTCATCAATGGCATACTGGTATTTTGGTGTGCTTATCCCCAAAACAGATGCAATCTTCTCCCCAAGAAAATCACACACTGAAAACAGAAAGGTTTATAAATGATGAATATCTAGAAGAAAGTTGCTGAAAGCAGCTCTGTTGTAAAAGGAGTCCTGTTTTCTGAATGGTTTTGCATAGTTGTAGTCCACCCAAAAGACAGAATCTGCTATGCTAATCTACTTATATATAGTTCTTAGCTCAATATATTAATAATTGTTCTTTCAGAAAGAGAATGAACAAAAAGAGAACGTGGAAATCAAGGGAAACCTTGATGATGGTAGTGGTTGCATTCTGACAGTTAGCTTTGCAACTAGGTTTGTTTTGCTCGGGCTTCAGTTAAAATTTAAGCTTTTAACTGGACTTTGAAAATTAGGATTAGACAAAAATACATGGCTACAAACTGTACTGGCACTTCAGTCCAATGGTACCAGACAACTGAAGTTCTTCATTGTCAGATGTATACTTCAAGCCAGTATCAGTTTTAATACTGCTCTGTGTTGCAATACTGATGAATTAGTAAAATTTTTAGGTTTCAGCTGTCTCAATTTTCAAGCTGGAGGCTACATGCAGGACTACTGAGCTAAAATAGGTAGTGCGTGGAACAGGTAGGCTTGGGTCAGTTGGTTGCTTTACCAAGACGATGGCTAAAGCACTAGTGCTTCGATACAAGCAAGCAAGAAATCAAATATATTGCACTTCCAATCACAAATCTGCCCTTAGGTTACAAATGAGTTACTCAGTCATCTCCAGTGAAAACAGAAGTCATCAATTGAATGGTTCAGTGAGTATTCAGTCATTTGACAGATAACCTTACAGCCAGAGCTCTTTCAAAAGACCAGTTCAAATGACAAATACAAGAGGCAAAGCTGAAGTGGGAAGAAGGAAGGATGTAGCAGTCTTCCAACTCATGAAAGACTTCTGAAAAGAAGGAGAGCAATGTCTACCTTGGTGTATAAGGAAAAGATACAGCCATGAACAAGATTGCACTGTACATTAAAATGTTTCTAAAAATAATAATAGTTTAATCAGTAGGACAGGCTGCCAGTAGTCTTTAAAGATACGATCAGGCTGTACAATGATGGAAATTCCACAAATATTTGTCAATATACAATACAAAATAGTTTACACCTTGGGAAGAACACAGACTAAGACAAGCACTGCTAAAAAAGTAGCAAAATTTTATGAAGACCATACATCAAATACACTTCTGTGTCGTGAGTTTAAGACTCTCAACAATAGTCCTATTTTTATTTGTTTTGCAACCTCAAGTCTGTTGTAAAGTACAGGACTAGATATGCTCTTAGGATATTTTCCAGCTGTCTTCCTCATAAAAGCTGATGATTCAGTTAGACCAAACATTCTTTCCAAATAACATCACTCAAAATGGTTCCATAAAAAATGTAATAGGAAGCTGATATATTCCCTCACCAACATCACCATCACTCCATAAGGAGAAAAATAAATAGAAAAATGAAAGGGTTCAGCAAACAATTCATTCTTCATTCAACAGCTGTTGATTGGAAGTAAATGAATAAATAAATAAAATTACTGCTTAAAGCAAGAGATTCCATCTGCACAGGAATAAACACCACAATCTCATTCATATTTTTGAAAAAATGACCCATAGGCTACAAAGATAATTCACAGTCTGTCAAAGTGACTCAATATTCTTTCATGGGTTTATCTAAGAATTAAATAAAGCAATACCTGATAAGGTTGATGTGGCAACTCTCAGCATATGAAACCACAAGTAGGGTCCCCACGTGAGCGTTGTCTGCAACAACAAAAGCAGTATCAACATGTATAGCTGTACGTTCATGGTGCATAACAATACATGCAAAAGCTCAAACAGATGGAGAAGATCTGCAATGGTGCCTGTTTGCAGCTACCACAGTATTTCTGCTTTAAAGTAAGTATAGAACAGACATACATGAAGCAAGGTATCACTGCAAGATATAAAAAACGACTGTTTACATCTGGGAACATTGTTTTCACTGTGTTTTTCTTCCTGCTCCCAGACTTGGGAAACAACAAGCATCCAGTTCAATTCCAAGACATTTCCTGTAACTATAAAGACCTTTTCATAATGTTATGAATTCTGTCAGGCCAAGCAGAAAAGTGGGCTAACCAAATATTCCCAGACTATAATAATGAGAGCACAGCAAAAGACAGTTTAAAAACCAAACAAGCAAAAAAGCCCTTCAAAATGGTCTGAGGAAAAAGATGGGGAGCTCCACCTGTGGATGGGTCAGGAGCTGAGAGCTTACTGGTAAGGATTAAGGAGCTGACTACAGGTAACATCGTAGTGTGTGCATGCTAAAGGACAAAGGATCAGGAAGAGCAAGTGGATGAGGCCTGCTACAGACAGATGGAAACAGCCTCAAGTTTGCAGGCCCTGCACCCATGCTGACACCTGCTGGAGGAGCAGCCCAGCAGGGCATAAACAACCCAGCAGGTTCCTGATGACAGCTTCTTGACACAAGTGACAGAGGTGCCAGCAAGGAGAGGTGTTCACAAATGAGGAAGGCCTCACTGGGGATGTGAAGGTTTGAGGCAGCCTTGGTTGCAGTGACATGAGATGGTGGAGTTCAGGATGCTGAGAGGAGGGAACTGGGCGAAAAGGAAAATCACAGTCCTGGGCTTCAGGAGAGCAGATTTCAGCTTCCTCAGGGATCTGCTTGGAAAAGCGCCATGGGAAAAGGCCACAGAGAGGAGTCCAAGAAAGCTGGCTGATACTCAGTCATCTCCTCCAAGCTTATGAGCAATCCATTCCAACAAGTCAGGCAAAAATGCCAGCAGGCCTGCGTAGATGAACAAGGAGCTCCTGGCCAAACTCAGTCATAAAAAGGGAGTATACAGAAGGTGGAAGCAGGGACAGGTAATGTGGGAGGAATATAAAGCAGTCTGAGCATGCAGAGACATGATTAGGGAAGCCAAAGCGCACCTGGAGTTGAATCTAAAAAGAGATGTAAAAGGCAATAAGAAGTGCTTCCATAAGTACGTAAGTGGCAAGAAGACACAGGCCCACTGCTGAAAGGGGCAGAGGCTCTGGTGACACAGGACAGGAAAAAGGCTGTGGTAGTCAAAGCTGCCTTCACCTCACCTTTACTAGTAAGACTGGCCTTCAGAAATCTAGAGGACCAGGAGGAAGGCATGGTATGAGAAAGATAGTAGGAGAGGATCTGCATTCAGAATATTAAAGCAAACTGGACATGGGTAAGTCCAAGAGCCTTGATGGGACGCACCGCTACTAAGATGGTGAAGGGACTGGAACACCTCCCACATGAGGGAAGGACAGGAGAGCTGGGGCTGTTCAGCCTTGAGAAGAGAAGGCTCTGGGGAAATCTCATCCATGTGTACAATCTGTCAAGCCAGAAACTCAAGCTGGGCAGGCAGGAAAAAAACAGATGCTACATACTTTTGGCAGTGGGTATGGAAAATGTCCTGCCAAGGTAAAAGTGTAAGCAAAACCAGCTGCTATCCTGCTTATACAAAAGCACCTCCAGCTTGCTGATTACGTACACAGTTGGCAGACAGGCTAACGACAATCATTTCTCAGTTTGTTCAGTTGAAGAAGTCAAAAAAAGTGCTGGAAAAGCTTGTTGCCACAGGTGCAAATAATGGCATTGACAAGCCTCTGTACAATCCTTCGTAACAAGGTGACAAGGTTAAAAAGCATTCACACAGTGCACAGGACAAACAAAAGCCTGCTGTGCAGCACTGAACAAGAAGCTTCAAGAGCCCCTTTAACATTTCAGGATAAAAAGAGACGCTGAGCTTCAACGTGACAGAAGTCAGACACAGAATATTCTAAAGTACGACTGCAGTACCACAAACATAAAATTTGAGTCTCTGCAGGCACAGAGGTGCTTCCTACTTCTGCTATTGTCTGACTACAATTAAAGAACAGTTTGGTATGTTAGAAGTAATTCCAAGTTCAGCTTTGTAGAAGCCTCTGTTTCCTACAGCATGCGTCTCCAGCCTAGCCAGACACTTCAGGCACATCAGTACTGCTTTGCCAGTCCTGGTACTTTCTTTCAAGTGTCTCGAAAGCCAATATAAAACCAGAAGAAACTACTTAATGAAAATTCAACAGTAAAATGAAATGTCTTGTAAACGTCACTGAGAACAAGCAGGAACATGGGAACCCATCCAGGATAAATAATTCTCCTCTGTTTTTTCTTATTTCCTCGGGGTACGTTTGGGTAGCTCCTCAAAGCACCTCGGACAGCTAGGCACGAATGCCATATGAGAGGTGAGAAGAGGTACTGGAGAAAACAAGAGCCTTACGGGTGATATGCGCAACATAAATGTTATGCAAAAGCTCAGTGCAAACTAATCCTGCTATACAAGGTAGCTGTAATTCCTTGAACAACGCAGGAAAATTGTACCAAAGTCAGGATCTTACCAATGTTCATTAAGAGCCTTAATGTTCAGTCTAATCAAGACAAGGACACAGTAATACTGTATTTCTTGAATGGAATACAGGACACCAGTTTAATATGAGGGAACAGTATTTTTCCTACCATCATTCTCTTAAGTATATGTTTCTACAATGCTTAAATATACTATTCTGCTATAGTGACTTCATTTTGTTTTTTAAAATGGAAAACATAATGGTTATTACACTTGATTTTTAAATTACAAAGCATCTTAATGCACAATTCTAATCTAAAATTCAGCTATAGTATGATCTGCCCAAGTCTATGTAAGGAGGTGTTACTGCACTGCATTTTAAGTAGGAATTAGCATAATGAACTCATCCATTGATAAAACCAAGAGGGCTGTGATTCAACAGCAGAACACGATCTTGTTTCCTAGTGTGGGGCTGCTGAAGGGTACAAACTGCTGAGCTTCTGAATGCACCATATAAGCAATCCACATCCATATTTATTTTTGCCAGATTACGGTCCCTAGTAACATTTACTGAGATTTCCAGAGAACGTTGGTTTGCTGGTTTGTTTGTTTTGTTTTTTTCTTTCTTTTGTGTTTTTTCCTCAGAGAAAATGGCAGAATGAGATGAATCATTATTTATTTAAAAAAAAAATCAAATTATGTTTTTGAGAGCTAAACATTGCCAGATAGATACTTTTCCATTGTTTGCTGTGCCAAGATGCAATTTTAACAAGTTACATTAATGACTGACTAGTCATTGCTATAAGAGGTCCTTCAATGAATGCACCAGGTGAAACTGTGCTAACACAAGACAGTGAAAGCAAGATTAAGGAACACAAAAAAGCTTCTGTCATATTATGAATAGCTATTACTGAGTCATTGACTATTTTTCTCCTTCCTAAATTCTTAAAATAAAACTAGAGTTTGAGAGTTCTCAACAGCATAAAAATAATGGTGGTTGTTTTGGTTTTTTTTTTGCTGTATGAAGTTAAGCTCCTTTTAACTACAAGATATCAGAATAATCTTCCTGTAAGGATATGTTTCAATCTTTCCAAGCACTGAAGGTGAACAGAATTACATCTGTTCTAGAGCTCTGTTGCAGAAACGTTCTCAGGATGATTTCTAAGGTTACACTCAACAGTTCTATATTTGCTTATAGCTGCCCTCCAAAGGCATTTCTGCCTACTCACATAATAGGTGAAGGCAACAAAGACTCTGTAGCAAGCGGCGCTCTAGGGACAAACAGAAAGATTATCTTCTAGAGCACCTTACAGAAAGGTTTTGGTGGACAGAATCAAAGGAGATTTACAATGCGAAGTGCAAGCATCAACATTTTTGGACAGGCAGTTCAGTTAAGAACAAAGCATTTACAAGCATCAAAGAGGCGAAGGAGAGCACTGATAGTGAATGCTGCTATCTTAAAAAAAAAAAAAATCAGGGAAAAATTTAGTAAGCATACCCTGTGTTCTGGATTCAACTCCCTCTTAAAAAATCACCACAATTGAATGGACACTCTGGTCCAAGAATGGCAATGAACTGAACACTGATGTACAGAAGTGTCAGAATCACTGTTTCAAAGCAAAACTTCAGACTCAGTATTTTATGAGAATTTGTTTTGTTTTGAATGGCATCAGTTCATCATGGTTCTGAGTTCTTTAGTTATCCTATTACTAGAACAGAATACACACTTGTTACTTTCCTTAGTAAGAAAGACATCATCGTTGTCTGCTTAGCTCTACAGCATAATTAGGCCAAGGTCGTCAGTGAAGAAGTTTCTTCACAACACAGCAAAATACTTGTTTCTCTTAAACTCATTCAGAACCTGCTGGTATGCCAACACCAGCTGAGCTTTGAATTTTCATGATTTAAAGTTTCAATTCAAAATATTAATGTGCTTTTTCTAAAATTAAATTGGACCAGGAACAGCTATTATTTGCAACATACTTTTTTTTGTATCCCAACTGAGATAACAAGTTTTAGACATGCTGGTCCCAGCAAACTGACTACTTAATTGCTTTTATACAAATCCTACAATAAAAACATTTTTAAGGCAGCTGTTGGCTAAAACATCAAAGCTCAGCTTGGACTAACATTTCTGCAATTCACTGGCTCGGTTGGGATACACAAAGCATACAGCAAATAAGGTAAACTTCACTTAATGGCAACCCTTGGTCTAATCAAGTTCATTCTGCAAAGGTAAAAAGCAATGCTTAATGGGGCACACTGTGCTCCACAATGAAGTATTCTGCTTTAGAACGTCCTTTTATTAAAAATGTAATAAAAATTAAATATTTCAGGAACCATAGTGGAATAAAGCAATTTTAACTCTACCATACAATGCACTTGTTGGTATTCAGAATAAAATCCCTGTTAGGAAAGCAGGAGAACAATCACACAGAACTCCTGGCTGTTGTGAATATTTGAGGGGGTTTTAGTTAAGTGTCCATTTGTACAGCAGTGTGTACTTCTCTGGCTTCACAACACACACATCAAGTCCCCCAAGCCTTCCATCATGGTAATACAGTGAAATTGTTCTACTGAGAGGAAATGACAGAGAAATTACACAGATCTGGTCCCCTGCTAATTATAACGTAAACCAAAAAAATCTCTATACATATCCATGGGTATCTAACATAACCCTCACTGTGAGGAACAGATCTGAGCCAGAAGATACATGAATATGAATATTCAAAAAGTTTCACAGTTCTTGCACTTCTAGAGTAAATCCTTAGGGAAAGGAAAAAAAGAAAAAAAAAAAACACACAGCAAGGCAGCTTAAAATCTATTCATTGTTCATAAGTTCAATATATTTATTTTCAATAACACTTTAATTACTGTATAAACTTCACCTGTACTTTTATACTGATACGCCTACTCTCAGACTAATGCTACTTTTCCTTGTCTACAAGAAAGAGATATCAATGCCATCAGTGCATCCAAGACTGAGTGCTACAGCTTTACTCACGAATCCCTTGGAGCCCCAATCCCCGCTGTCCCTAGTGTCACAGCAGCTCAATCCTCAAACTACTGCTTTTTCTTCAAGCTAAATTAATTATACAGAGGGGGGAAGAAAAAGGGAATTGACTGACGGTCCTTCCTAAAGCAAATCCCTCGTGGTCATACACTTCTTCAGAAGAGAATGAGCAGAAAGTCAAACTCTCCATTGCAATCCCTCCTGGGAAGGATGCACATATAAATAGTAACACAGTAAATGGCACGCTTCAAACACAACATTTCTTAGTCACGGATTCCCAAGCCATGGTGCACAAGTTTTTTCAACAACAATGCTTATGTCAAGTAGAAAACAGCACGAGTTTCTGTGCATGCAAAAGCTCTTATCTGAAGTGTGGGAACAAGCAGCTCTAACCAGGCATTTGCCCCCAGTGCACGACCAGGCAGCCTGGCTGGGGCACAAAGCAGCAACTCCCAGCCACTTGACTCCACTCAGCGCACAGGGAAGGAGCCAGCCAATTTCAGGGGCCCCACTTCAAGCTCAGCACAGGCAAACAAGGCTGTACTCCCAAGAAGGGGGTCCCGCAGGTAGGCAGGGAACAGCACTATAGACCCAATTTTTGGGAGGACAGAATTATAGGAGGGTACAGGAGAGACAGTTGGAATACCAGTCTGTGGGGCCGTCATAAAAGAAACATGAAACTGAAGATGTGGAAAGATGAAGAGATGGATGCGTATCTTCTCTGGGACTGACTGCCAGAGGGCAGGGAGCTGCTTCTACCAGCACACAACTGCTGGGTTTGCAAGTCTCTAGACTACAAAGTACACTGTCAGGCACTCCAACAGAATAAATTAGGTGACGTCTTTCATGTTATCCCTAGGCACAGATACTACATCATTGACAAAAGGGAAATGCTTTTTAATAGCCATCATGCGCGCCATTGCAGACAGCTTTAATCATCCAAACTTCACTTGGATTTGGGCCGACAAATGGAGATGCCATTCAGTTTGAGCAATTTCTTAACAGTCTAAAACACAGATGAACGTGGGCAAGGCAGATCCCTTAAAACCTGGTGGTTTTTTTTTTTAATCTATCACGAAGTTTTCCTATACTTCTGCAACTCATCTGTTTCCCGTATATACTCCTTTAATTGTTAGCATGCTAACACTAAATTAGAAGCTCAATTCTCCACTGCCACCAAAGACAAGGAAACAAATGCTTTCCCTACAGATTTTTTCAAGCAACAGTATGAATAAAAGAGGCACCGAGCAAATATTATTAGAACCGTGAAGAAATAAAACCCATTTCTGATTAGTAGGACTACTTCAGTGAAGGAGGACTGCAGGACAAAACTTCTCAGAAATACTTCTCTGAGATTTCTCAGTGCCTGGAGCCAATCGAATTACCTGAATCTTTTATAGACCAAATCACATTTGTGACATAAAAGTTAAAGGATAAAATGCAAAGCGTTAGCCAATAAACCAGAAGCAGCAATTTATCAAGTAAAATACCTACAGGATCTACAGGAGGCAACAAGTCTTTTTTCTCTTGTTCATCTTCCTCTTCATCTGTGCTATATTCCTCCATTGTTTCTCCACTTGCAAAATGAATAACCCTCCTTGGAACTTTCTTCTTCTTTCCTAGGACACCCAGCTCCACATTCTCAAAGCCTCTATCTCCATTTGCGAGTTGCTACAGCGAAGAAAAAAAAAATCATGATCTCAAGTACACTTTTATTCAGTAAGCTGCAAAACTGGGAAAGTCCCCCTTTAAAAAACTTCATGAGATATTTGAAGTATTTTAGATTGTTTAGCACATACAACGGATATTCCCGAGAGCTTGGCTGTACACAAACGACAGGACTGAAATGTTACTGTTTGCAGATACGTAAAAACTTACCTGTTCACTACAAAAAAGTGCCTTCATTTCATCACAGACAGGGGGTCTTAAAAAATATCTGCTCTGACAGAGCACTGAGTTACGTGAGAGTTTCTTAGCAGGACACTTTAAGTAACTTGGTGGGCAATAAGTGTCAGCGTGTCAACAGTAAGTGTCAATCTTTAAGCATACTGTTGGTTTCTGGATTAATACCCACTGAAACGAATCAAGTAATCCACAGGCTGCAGCCACATCTGCGCAAGCTTAGACAGAAACCCCTAATACAAAACAACACTGAATGGAAGATAACCAAGGCACCAGGCTGAAGCTTTAGGAAGGTGCACCAAGGCATCGGCCCCTCTGGGCTTTCATCAGCAGTCACGCTTAGTGCGAGGGGCTGTGGAAAAACAACACCACTTCAGAACTGAGCACGGACGGACGAAAAAGTGAAGCGTGGTTTTGTTCTTCCAGCTGCTGAATGCTACAGTGCAGTCTTCAAGTCTTAGAAAAAGCATTAGAAAAACTGTACGTCTAGTTCAAAGGCCAATCAGCGACTCTTTAGGACAGTAACTCCTGCAGACAGACAATTTTAGTAAGGTTTTGTCTCTGTCAGAGAACCTTCATTTTGGTAGAGCTTTTAAACACTACTGCAACAAATGCAGAAAGTGTTTTGAAAATACTTGTCATACAGAGAAGGACACAGAAGACAGGAAATGTTAGCCACGTGTTTTTAATGCACCATGCAGGTTTTTAGAAACGCATAAGCTCATGTACTTTAATAACATGTCATAAGGAACTTACGGAAGGAAATGTGTGTGTGCATACACAGAACTAAGGTTGTGTAAAATGGACACGTTCCACTTTTTGGCTACTCGCCTATACAACCTTGGCAGACTTCACAGATCACAAACGAAGATTATCAGTAAAAATCTGTAACACGCAGGTGTAAGATTACCCTTAATGCTGAGCACAGTATCACCCTCCCTGCCAGGCAGGCTGGGTGACACACGTCAGCCTTGCAGCACAAGAAAACCAGTGGGCATGGCACAGCGGGGCAGGCAAAGGGCAGAACTGCTTCCTTCATTCCAGGGAATGGATTTTTCTCATGCCCACAGAGAAGAGGGAGGGAATACAAAGATCACGTGCCAGGCCCAGCGATGCGGGGAGGAGTACGCGCATTCATCATCCTTCCTAGCCCTCGCACAGCAGCGTCAGAAAACTGCAAGTCATTTCAGCTTCCTGCAGCATTTCTTTAGCTACCAGGGCACGTTCTGTGCGTGTTCCTGGAGGAGCGGAGCAGAAGGAAGTGGAGAGTTTTCAGTGGCATAATCCAGCTGAAAGGGAGTTACATTTTCATGCAAACGCAGAGCTGGCAATCCTGGGCCTAGTGCATTCTCTCTGCTGAGTTTTAGTCCTGGAAACGCAGCAGCAGTAAAACAGCAAAGCCACAAAAATAAGAGTGCTGAAAAAAAGTGAAAAAGCCCGAGCACAGGGTGCATCCCTTGCTGCCGCTGTAAGAGCAGACACCACATCCTGCAAGCAAATCTGTTCCTGGAGCACAGAGCACCACAGAATCAGCCTCTTAGGAAAACTTCACACTCCTTTACTGGCACAGTACAGTGGTTCCATTTTTCATGGTCCGTCGCAGTACTGAAAAGCACTATTTCTTGTAGCTATTTATTGAGATTAATAATCGTGAGCCTCGCCTACGAGCTCCTGTAAATCCTTCTGCTGAATTGGACTCATTTAACTCAAATACTTGAAATATCTTTTAACTAGAAAAATACTGTAGATAACTTAAAGTTTAAAAAGCAAGCTTAAGTTCCCTGGCTGTGGAAACTGTGTGCTTCTCAAGGCACCCTGCTCTCCTCGTACCCTCCCTGCGGTGAGAAGCTCAGCATAGCTGGCGCTGTGCAGGGCTTTGGACAAACGTCGTCCAACACCATAAAGATCCACCAAGCAACGGTGACTCATTCCCCATGGTAACCTGGTTCAGAGCCCTACGTTATTAAATAAAACAAAACACATCAGCTGTTCCTTTGGTTATTACATGAGCAACAAACCAGGATGCTGCTTTCAGTCATCACTGTAGCGTTTGCCCCTTTAACTTTCACATGCACAACACCAACAAAAGCCAGTTCTCCCAGCTGCAAGCAGAAAGCCCAGCATCACCGCATCTTACTGATCTTCCCAGCAGTCTACCCAAAAATGCGGCAATGCAGACCTGTTCCATAGCTATCACCTAGGCTCACTTTGTAGCCAAACGTGACAGCATCTTCTGTCTGAGGCTTCACACATTTGATCTTTCCTCTCCAACACAGGCAGTCGTTAGGCGGATCACCCTTCTCGTGCACAGCTCTGCTCAGGTTGCCATCTCATTTTCCCCACAGGGCTATCTCCCCCCGCCTCGGTGTCACACAGGTCATGGAAGGCCCAGCACCTGACATAACCTCGTGCCATACAAGCGTGTGCTGTGGCTCCCACACTGCCAGCTACTGAACACGAAGGCCAGCTACTTCAGTGCTTTCTGCCCCACTAGCTAACACTGTAATGCTATTTCCTTTTCCTTTCAAAAGCCCCCTTAGAATTTTTCTTCGCTTTACGGCACCCACACAAACCTCACCTGTCAGAAGGTCACATCCCAAACTGCTGCTCCCCAGTAACCCTCCTTTCACCCCCTCTCACCTCGCCCTTTGGCAGAAGCACGCAGAGAGCAGGGAACACTTGGGCTGTGCTGGTACAATGCGCAGCACAATGGAATTTCAGCCTGCACTTGAAATGCCAAAACAAATAAACTACAATTAGGGATGAGGTGTGCCAGGACACCTGCAGCTACTGGGGCTCGGGACAACTAATGCAGGGCCATGCAACAGCCTGAAGTTTCATCGAGGAAGAAGAAAAGCAAATAGCAGTGAGGAGGACAGACTGTTCACTTTGTCACCCTTCGGTCTGTCGGAACCAGGTGTCACGTACAAGAGCTTCTGATCCAAAATGCCAAAGCCCATGACATCTGCTGCCCATCCAAAGGACGATAACTAACCCAGCTGGCACAGAGCTGCCGGCCCGGCAGCGCCAGTTACCGGGAGCTGGTCGGACTGATGGAGGAATACTCCTACCCTGCTGCCCTGCCTGCCTTACTGCTTCCACGCGTGTTACTTTTTTTTCTTTCTCTTTTTGGAGAGGGGGTTCTTTGTAAGGTGTAAGGCAGGAATGCTGAGTATGCACCCCAACGTTGCAAGAGGTGTCTGCCAAGCGGTGGGAGCTCCCCGGGCCAAAGTCTGCCCCAGAGCCGGTGGTGTCACACCCGCGTGAGGCCGGCGACCTCTCACACCTCGTCTCACCTGACAGCGCGGCTGGAAGCGGAAACATGTCGTCATCTAATATTTATCGAGCTCGTTTGTAAGAGGCGTAGTTCGCCCGGTGAAACAGAAG
>WBMW01000027.1:112066-132196 GCA_013396635.1 Penelope pileata
CGGGGCGGGGCCCCGAGCCGGGGCCGCCGGGGCCTGCTAGGCCGCCGCGTTCCTGCCCCAGGGCCGCGGCCCCAGGAGGGGCAGCCCCAGGATCCCCGCTCGCGCATTTCGCCCCCCAGGTGCGGGGAGCAGAGCCAGGGGAGCACACAGGGCAGGGCTGCCAGGAACAGGCTGCTCCGGCTGGGCCGGACTGAGCTGCCCAGCAACACCTTTCCAGCAGCCTCTCCTCACAGTGGGTCAGCAGGAGGCCGAAGCCCAGGAGGCCGAAGCCTGGCCCGAGAGCAGGAACTCACCTCGAAAGGTATTAAAGCATGCAGCCCTCCCAGCACAGGTGCCTGCAGACAGGAGGAACCATCCCACCTGTGCAAAGAGGGCAAGTTGTGGACCTGTGGAAGAGGCCTCACTGCAATACACATCACCTTGTCCTAAAACATTGTGAGAAGCCACACAAAAATAGAAGAATATCTTCAAAAGTACAGGAAAATTACATGGCAGCTGCCTTGAGCATCTAGGGATGGGGGTAGAAGGCTGCTCTTGCTCCTGAAAAGGAACCAGCTTGCTGGATACCACACAATCAATTGTTTTAGGCACTTCAGTGTGTTTTAACAGAAAAAATCAGAACAAGAAACGCAAACTGAGGGTGTCCTGTCCTCTGGGATTTGTCTGAGAAAATAACACATATTCCCAGCAGGCCCAGAAAAACATTTGTCCTCACTTAATTGGTTTGGCCTTAAACAGGAAGTGGAAGTCCTCTTTCTCCTAAATGTGTTACTGAAGCCTTCCAGTACTGCTATCCACCCTAATGAGGAAGAAGAGGAAGAAGAAGGCACATAGCCACTACCAACTAGAGAAAACAGGCAGAGAAGGAAGCACCCGAAAGATCCTGATTAGAGAATTGAGGAGTTGATCATTTTTTAAAGGTAGGAGTCAGTGGCTGTAACATGCAATGCAATTATGTACATGATGGCAAGAGCTATCCTTCAACTCTGTAGTGCTAAGTATGGCTTCCAAGCACTATGGTCTGGAGTATAGGCAGGCTCCTGGAACATTTCTGAGTCTTGCAACCTGGATACTGCTCCAATATGCCAAATTGAGGTCCCACATAGAACACAGAGGTACCAGAGTTACAATTATACTTGCACAATACAGGAAAGTTCCCCTTATGAAAGGGAATTACAAATGGAATATAAAAAAAACTTTATTACAGAAACACCTGAAAGAATAATTAGAATACTATTTTAGGCAGTATAGGACTGAGCATCTGCTTTGTACATTGTAAGTAAAGAGCTATTATGTAAAACTGCAAAGAAACAAACTAGTATAGGGGCACAAATACTTCTTATCCTTAGTAGATTTGAATTCTGTTTATTAAGTGCTGACTGAAATGTTAGCAGCTCTTAGAACAGCATTAAATTTGCAGCTTAGACAAGTTCAAGCGTTTTTCAAGTGTCAGTAGAATTCCTGATGAAAGGTAGAAAGGTATTATCAGCAAATAATGCAGTGTTCTGACAAAATCCTGCCTGTGCCTGTTCAGGGCTATTTGTATGTGCTAATGGAGTTATAACTGGCTGCTATCACATGGCTGTATATTGACCATCATAGCCATTTCCTCTCTTAGTATGCTGCTCAGCAAAGAGCTGCCATGGACTACATACCTCCTTTTCAATAGATGCAATGAAAGAATATTTATATTTGATCTGCTAGAGTCCTTGACTTCCTTGCAGGAGTGAAAAATTCCACCCAACCTGTTGTTCTAGGCCTGTGGGTAGGACTTCCATTTTACAGAGGCAGCAAACCAAACAAGCATGCACCGATAATACATGAATGATTATTCCACAGCTGGTGAACGTCTTCCACTTCTACAGAGCAGCAAAAATCATCAGAACTTACTGTTGGACATCCATCAGCTTCCAAACACAACACATCAGATACCTATTTCTACATCAGTGTGCCCTAATAAGCACATACATGCCAAAACTTAACATACTGCAGGATAGCATTGATTTTAAAGTAAAGATGCACATCTTGAACACAAATGAAAGGCTTTAAGCTTATTTGGAACATTGCTCTCTTGGCCATTAGCTCCCCCTAGTGGCCTTCTCGAGGTGCTACAATTACATGATTACCTAAACCCTTCTCTCAAATTCTCAAACTTAGATTTAGCAACGCATCCGCAGAACAAAACAGCAGACAAGTACAAGAAGCTTAATACACGAAAATGGTGCAAGGGCTTGTTAACTGTCACTTCCTAGCATTGTTTTACATAGCCTCTCTTGGCTTGATGCAATCAAAAATACCGAACTGACAGAACATACAGTATACAATAGCTTCTGATCTCTTACAACCACTGAACTTCTTCCACACATTGTGCTCTGCAGGACCCACATTTTATTTCCCACACTCCTTAAAAAAAATATTGTTCTCCTACTAAGCCAGGAGAGGGTTTTACAGACCCTTTGATAGAGGTGAACTTCAGCATCTCCAGCATGAACCTTCACCCACTTTTTTCTCTTAAAGACAACAATTCAAATCTTTAGGCAGTTGTTCCAAACAGGCTCCAAAAGACTGTTCTGCTTGGCATGATGGACTTCACCTGTGTAACTGCTGAGCAATACACTGCATTTGTTTATACCAGTGTACACCTTAGAAATAACAAATCACATCTTACACTAACAACTGCTTTCTGAACTTTCCAATTCATCCAGCTAGCAAGAGCTCTCTTCTTGTACAGTAGTAGTAGTTTGGAAATTCTAAAGGCAAACCAAACATGTGCAATGAACTGAAAATGGGAAGAGTTAACTGCTGATAACTTGACAGTCCAACTGAGCCTGCACAACAGCACAGCACTTCACTGTTCATCCTCAATGTGCCTATTCATGTATGATTCCCATCAACAGCATTCAAATTAACTATCCACTATCCCCTACTAACTGTGCTGCAAATGAAGATTTATTTTCTAGTCTCTGCTACATGGTTTTGTGTATTGTATTAGTTTTTATTGCTCAAGAACTGAGGCTACTATAAAAACAAAGCAGTTTCTGTAAACACACACCACTTAAATAGCTGAGGACGGGACCCACACAAGCTCATGATATGGAAGTATTCATTCCTTTGTTACATTTAGCATGCTAGGATCGACCTTAAGCAATCTTTCCAGACTAATTATGTGTATAAAATGCAGTGTTGTAGTGAACGGCATAGCTACAGATTTTTCAGCATTCTCTATGCATAAGAATAGACGTACCATTAATAGTGCAGAAGATAGTTCATTATAAATTAAGTTACAGCATGTTTCATTAGCACAAGAGCATAATTACCTACGTAAGTTGAACACTACTAGCTCTGTTAGCTGTCACCTTTTCAAACAACTGACTGACATTAACAGATGGACATACTTTGATTACTACATTTCTTATCTCATTTAGGCAACAGAAATGGATGTCCATTTACAGCCCAAGACTCTGCAGTACTTACATAAATCCATAAACACCCTTATTTTAAGGAAAGAGACTACAAAGATCTTACCATATTTGCTAAGACATGCATCAATTTTTAAGGTTCATTTGGCTTCCATAGTTTCCAAAGTGCCTGTAGAGTCCAACCATTTCAGACCAACACAGTGGACTGAAATAGTACAAGAGATGATATAAGATCAGATTGTCACTGAGTTGGTGCAATATGGTCTGTCAGATACAGACATCTATCACTGTTTTATTTTGATACCAGCAAAGAATTCTATTATAAACTATATTATAAACAACAAAACTGCTTAATTGGCAGTCTGGTTTGAAGATGATCAAGCTGTCACATATACTGATGGTATCTGCATACACACATTTATAGTTGCTTCATTCTTTATGTATAGGGAAAGAACATATGTACATAACATTATGTATTGGAGAACACAATTTCATACAAAACTAACACACCCACCTCCTTCAAAAATCTAAGCAGCAGCACATTTCAGATGCTGAACCAGTTACATTATATATGCCAAAAAGTCACAGCAGCAACTAAGAACATTAAGGAAATCTCATTACATACTGATAAATGATCATTACAAAAGAATTGAAAAAATAAGCCGTTCCAGTATTTATAATTACTTAATTTTATTTTACAGCATATTTGTGACATTTTATGTACTATAACCAAAGATCAGGGTTGTTTACAAATATAATGGCTGCCATTTAATGTAAACAATTAAAAAGTGTCTCTAAATATTAAAATTTTACATCATGATTTTATTAAATTGAATTACTTTGTGCCATCAGGTATTAGTGGAGAGGAACTAAATTAAGCAAAAACAGTTTTCAGAAATTAGATGTAGAAACTGAGAAGCCTGAATAGCATTTTATAAGACTACTCCCCCTTCACTGTAAAAAGGAAGAAAGCAAATCCTTTCACTGAAGTTCCAACTAATAGTCAAACAAGTCCATTTTTATTAAGGCTTCTTTACATATTATTGAATCCCATCATGCCTTTCATATTCCCAGCAGCACCTTGTTGAAATTGTCTCATCATTGATTGCAATCCTGCCATACCACCTACAGAAAATAAGTGAGAACAAGTATGTGTTAATTAGTTTTGAAGCACAGCCATCTTGCTTCAAAAGCATGTGTGCTGTAATGAGGCCATCTCCATGATATACAAATGAAAGCCAAAGACTCAGACAGCATGAAATGGCTATCGAAATATGGACATCTGCGGAAGTAATTACAGAAGGATCTACAAACACAAGACTTAAAATAGGTTTTAACATGACCTCTGCATTAAAACCTAGACAAAAGGAAAAAGTCTTTAAGGAATCATCATTGTCAGTTAGCAAGATTCCAGTATGAAGTCTTCACTAAAAGCTGTTGATGTCAAAATTACTTATCTGAAGCAAAGCATGAAAGGGGAGAAAAGTTCAGAAACAGATTTGCTTTACAACAGACATGCTTGGGAGTCATCACTTCATTATTTTGTCAGACACTACTCCACTTGCTCATTTTGAGACCTGAATCCAAATGGAGATGACAATAAGCACTTGTAAGTGCAAAGTATTCATAACACATGGACTAAGCTTTCTGATTCTTGTTGGAAGACCTAGAAACAATACTGATATGTAATGAACACATTCTCCCATCACCTTCCCCAATTCCATAATATTTCAAATGGATCACTGTAACAGATAGATGCCCACTGTATCTGTAAAAAGGCAGCACATACCCATATGATGGAGGACTCTCGGATCCATCATCTTTGCCATCTGTTGGTTCAGCTTGGCCAGCTGAGATGGGTTTACATTCTTTGACATATCACCACCTTAAAGAAAATGCAAGCAGCAAAAGGGATTAACACAATGCTAAAAAAAAAAAAAAAAAAAATCACCAGAACCACAACAATCCAAAATTTTACCTCCTACTTCTAGATTCAAATCCATTTAAGTTGATCAAGAATTACTACATCAACCATTCTAAAGTACTCAAGGATCAGCAGTTCCTGTCCCTCCCACATAACAGACTAAAATATCAGTATTGTAGTAGTAATGAACTCTACATTGATGAAGCCAAAAAATACAGTAGTTTTGACTGCCAAGATACACAGCTCTCACTAGTTACATAAAAGGGCTTTCCAACATTATGAAAATGAGTGAACCACAACTCAGTCCTCTTTTCACAACATATGTCCCCTTCTCGTCTCCTACCAACTAATCTACGTTAGGAGTTTCCTATGTTCACATATCAAGTGACCTTCACACTGAGTGTTTTACTTTCTTTTACCTTTGAAAAGTCCTTTGATACCTCCCATCTTTTTCACCATCTGCGCAAATTTAGTGTATTGGGTCAAAAGCTCCTGGACATCTCTAGTAGAAACACCTGAACCTCTTGCTACTCTTTGGATTCTTCCTGGCTGCTTACTGAATACTTTGGCGCCATCTGTACTGTCAAGTTCTGCAATTACAGCAGAGGGAAGGAAGAAAACATTCAATGGTTACTGATATCAAAATTTATTACAGCTGGTAGCAGAAATGAAAGCAAGTGTGCTGATAATTTAGGTTAGAGCCAAAAAACAAAAAACTAGTTTTAGAAGTGACAACACAGAACTGTATAGAAATAACTTAGAGTATTCTAGGGAATAGCACTAAATGCTAGTCTTTCATACTTTAATCACAGTGATAGATGAAATTGCTAGAATAAGTTGTGCTTCCAGCATACCCAATGTAAGCCATGTGAATCAGTTTAGCTCAAGGGTAAGAGCACGCCTCTCTTGTAAGAGTTATGGGTGGATTACAAACAGTACACCTTGAATTCCAGAGACCAGACTACATCACTAAGTAAATTTGAGGGTGGAAAAAAGGTATGAAGAAAGACAATGAAAGAATAAAGATGAATACAATTTTATCATTTGTAAGTACAGTATTAATAATTCAATAAGCACAGCTATGCTATGAAAAACAAAAATGCATTAACAATAGAATGTTTTGAAATTTCATCTAGTCTTCACAAGAGCAGCAACATGTATCCATGTAGCCAGCCTAAGTATTTGGGCTTATTCAGAAAGCGTATAAGGTACAGGGATACATATGTATAAATGTTTCTCCCTCTTTTCGCTCATCTTAGATGCTGCCTTATGTTCAACTTCCAAAATCATCTCTGTAAATAGGCTTGTTCAGGGTTAGGGTTAGAAATAGTGGTTGAAGTTTGTTTTACCTTGGTCATTCATACTGTCCATTATAGTCATCAGTTTCTTTAGCCTTGCCATCGATTCTTGTTCATTGCCTTTACTCATGAAGTCAGTTCCAAAACCAGGAATCATACCCTAGTTTTAAAATGCGAAACAAAAGCTTTGTCAGAACAGGTAAAGCTAACTTTAATTAAGTAGCGCGAAATACAGATACAAGTTTTCATTCAGCAGTATTTTTCATTCAGGGGTATTTATCACAGTAGACAAATTATTTTACTTTTCTGAAAAATCTGAAGTATAGATTCCAGCACCAGTTTTAGTGAAGAGTTAAGTTTGCAGCAGAAGTTTGCCACATAAATCAGAAACAAATGAAATAAAATAATTTTTAGGATAACTAACCAGGATCTGGCTGAATGGTCCCATTTTCATGATGTTTTGGAATTGTTCATACATATCTCTTAACGTAAACTGACCTGAAGTACAACAAAGAAAAGATTAGCCAAGGTCACACCAACATTTTGCTGTTACTATCTCAATTATTTCTCTTTATATTTACAGTGTAAATACTATACTGCACCAAAAAGCAGTTAAGTAAACCTCTTCTACACTATTAATATGGCTAAGCCATTTCTGATGGCACACACTTCAGAATCTTAAGCCAGTTCACCTGCAGTTACAGCACTACTTGTCACTTGATCAAAAGCGTAACTGTTTACTTGCCTGACATTTACTAGAGGAAGAATGACCACTCTTCAGTGTGCACTTTAAACAAGTTACTTGCCTCTGTATTCAGGCTTTGGGAACAACTTACCATGTTTGAGCTTTTCTATAAGTGCTTCGTTATCATCCAGCTTTAATTCATTCACTTTATCTATCAATCCTTCAATATCTCCCATACCTGTAAAACAAAACCAGCTCTGAAGTTGGCATTAAAAAATTACACTAGCTTTCAATTATCCAACTCAAATCATCTTTCGTACAGTTACATGTAGTACATACCAAGAAGTTTGCTGATGAAAGGCTGTGTTTTGAAGGGTTCAAAGTCATCTATGTGCTCACCAGTTCCAATAAAAATAATAGGACTCTTTGTAGCAGCAACTCTGCAGTAAAATATGTATATTATGAGATGGCCTCTCAGCTAGACATCATCAGCACAATCTCACTCCCCAAGCTATTAAGGCAAAAACATCCAGCATTTATGATGGGTAGCTGGGAGTAGCTGACAGTGTTTCTCTAATTAGTACTTCATAAAATACAAACTGTGCTTCTTCTATACTCTGCTTTGACAAAACACCAGAAATGGCAATGAAAATAAGCAATTTACAAGTTTCAGAAACTTGAGAGGATAGAAAGAAAAAGACATCGTGTCAATTCTATCCTAATATTGGGAAGTCAGATGTCAGTTGTTAATTTTGTTGTCTGTCATGGGAGGAACCCCAAAGAAATCTCATTTTCAACACAGGAAAAAAGCTTAGATAAGAGGAAAAAAAATCTAAACCTTTTAAGGTATCAATCATTAGCACGAGCTTTAAATGAATTCTGCTTCCAGTCTCAGGATGAACACAGCAGACTTAATGTACACAAGCACACAACAGCAAGAACTCGCTTTTCATATTCTCACTTTGCTCTTTAGTTTTCCGTCACCGTGCTATAAATAACAGCAAAATACATATGGCAGATTAGGAATTCTAACACTTAAGATCCAAGTCAGACAGTGATTTAGCAAGTTGGTGTGAGATAACTCTGGCTGTTTTGACACATCATCTCAGCTTCATACAAGCTGTATCATCCAAAAGCAGCTGGAGGTTAGTCTAACATAGCAGACAGAAGATAATATGACATGTTCTAGTCAACAAAGGTTGTCGACATACAGCAGAGCATACAGGAAGCCCAACAAGAATGGAGTTCAGAAAAGCATGACTGCACACTTATCTTTTTAACCAAGTTGCTGGACACTAATAATTCAGAAATTTGATGTGCATCATAGTTCTAAGGCCATTAGATTTGACTACCTAAAATTTGTCCCATTTCAGTAAAAATCTTGGGCATTAAAAGGAAAACTTTTCAGGTAAGCAGTATTTATTACATCCAAATTTATATTTTCAGTATAAAGTCCTAATAAGCAAGATGCAACAATAATTGTTTTATTCTGTTCTCAGAAGTTCAATGTGACAATACTACTGCATTTGGAAGTGCACTGTAGTATCTAATTCTGACTGACACAATGTCAACAGGTCCACTGAAATCAGGATAAAGATATGACTGTTACTACTTACATCTCTAGATTCCCTATAATGTGACAGTGAGACATTCACGACAGGTTTCCATGGTTGTCTGTCCATGGCCAGATGCCCTATTGTATCACAATACTTACGCACTAAGAGCACCGCCTCCTTTTGCATGTCCATCAAGCTTAGTAACAATAACAGAAGCTACGTCTACTTTATCTTTGAAAGCTTTAGCTTGAGCTTCACAAGCTTGGCCAATGGAAGCATCCATCACATAAACAATGTTATCTGGTTGCTAGGAGAAAAGAGAGACAATTGTTTCCTGCTTTCTTTCCTTTGTTTATACATTATGTTCAGTAGCAGAACTTATTGCAATACATTTTCTATGAGCAGCATTGTCTAATGACCATTTGAAAACTTTTATGCTGTATTACTATTTGCAAAAAACTTACCTACAACACAGAATATTAAAATTTAAAGTTTTACTACTATTACTTATGTATTGAGTGATTTTAGCCAGTATCTGAGCCAGTAAGCTAGTTAGCACCCACAAGCAAACATCTTCCACTTGTTTGTTTTCCTTTTCATTAAGAGCTTTAAGATGTCCATTCCTCTGAAAACAAGTTACCCATTAGCAGGAGTTGTGTGGGAACCATCACTGTTAAGCAAGACCACAGAATCACAAAATAGCCAGACTTAAAATTCACACAAGAAACACCAGTTTCATTTACATATTCAAGCTGGTGAATGTTTTCTGTTTCAGAGCAAGTATTCATAACAATCACAGAGAAGGCTGTACACATGGCTACAGAAAGCCGCACTTGACGGGTTCTTTTATCTAGTTTCTTGATGCAAAGACCTTGAAAGGAAGAGTTAAAAGCAGGAACTGTAGTCTAGTTATATGTAAGCATCCCTGAATTACAGATCCAAGAATTAAAACTGATACAAAGCTATTAAGCACTGATCATCTATCTCGTTTATTCATTTCAGTTTGTAATTTTTAACATACTACAGATGTTAGAAGTGCTGACACATACCAGAAGAGAGACTACCACATAGAACACTGGGAGATGAGAAACAAATTGCAGTCAAATTACCATAACAGAAGTTAATATATTTCTTGAAACTACTCACTATGGCATTAGCAACTTGTAACATCTCTTCAAACAAAGAGTCTTCCTGTTTGTGACGTCCGCTTGTATCAACAATGATAATTTCGAAGTTTTCATTCTTAAATTTCTCAACACCTTCTGAGGCAATAATTACAGGATCCATTTCTGTATAACTGATCACAAAAAGAAACAAACACATATGCAATTCTTTATTTCCAAGCTAATTAAATCTTTTATTGCTTGACTGTAAACTTGTTAACTGTAAATCTACTTGGATTTCAAGACAGACTTCCTCTTATGTCAAGCCAAAACTGATTACAACTACTCCTTCCTAAGCCATTTACCCTTACTGTTCAGTGAACTGAAGCACAAAGGAGTGTCCCATCTGCTGAAGACTGCAATAGATGCTAGTCCTTCTCTGAAGCCTTATACTGAGCTAGGCAGATATTTCATCTCCACAAGCTAGCAATGCACCTTTGTCACAAGGAGACTAATGGTAACCTTGGCTCCACTGGGAAGAGCATTGCCAGCAGGTCAAGAGAGGTTATCCTCCCCCTCTACTCAGCCCTGGTGAGGCCACAGCTGGAGTAGTATGTCCAGTTATGGGCTCCCCAGTACAAGAGAGACAGGGAAGTACTGGAGGGAGTCCAGCAGAAGGCTATGAAGATGATTAGGGGCCTGGAGCAACTCCCTTATGAGGAAAAGCTGAGAGCTGGGACTGTTCAGCCTGGAGAAAAGACGACAGAGAGGATCTTATCAATGTATCATAAGGGAGGGAGTTAAGGGGACAGCACCAGGGTTTTTTTCAGTGGTGTCCAGCAACAGAGTAAGAGGCAACAGGCTGAAACTGAAACACAGGAAGTTCCAGATGAATATGAGGAAAACTTTACTNTACAAGAGAGACAGGGAAGTACTGGAGGGAGTCCAGCAGAAGGCTATGAAGATGATTAGGGGCCTGGAGCAACTCCCTTATGAGGAAAAGCTGAGAGCTGGCACTGTTCAGCCTGGAGAAAAGACGACAGAGAGGATCTTATCAATGTATCATAAGGGAGGGAGTTAAGGGGACAGCACCAGGGTTTTTTTCAGTGGTGTCCAGCAACAGAGTAAGAGGCAACAGGCTGAAACTGAAACACAGGAAGTTCCAGATGAATATGAGGAAAACTTTACTGTGAGGGTTACAGAGCACTGGCACAGGTTGCCTACAGAGGTTGTCGAGTCTCCTTCTATGGAGATATTCNATGAGGAAAAGCTGAGAGCTGGGACTGTTCAGCCTGGAGAAAAGACGACAGAGAGGATCTTATCAATGTATCATAAGGGAGGGAGTTAAGGGGACAGCACCAGGGTTTTTTTCAGTGGTGTCCAGCAACAGAGTAAGAGGCAACAGGCTGAAACTGAAACACAGGAAGTTCCAGATGAATATGAGGAAAACTTTACTGTGAGGGTTACAGAGCACTGGCACAGGTTGCCTACAGAGGTTGTCGAGTCTCCTTCTATGGAGATATTCAGAAGCCATCTAGACATCATCCTGTGCAACCTGCTCCAGGTGACTGTTTGAGCAGGGTGAGGGTGGACTACATCTCGAGATCCTTTCCGACCTCAACCATTCTGTGTCTCATCAGAGCAAATTTTATAATAGTTAGGCAACACTAAATAGGACTTTGTGAGAGACGTTCAGTAAGAAACAATACATCATTAAAACTGATTTGTTCTTCAAGCTGTTTCTGAAAGATGCTTACCTCCCATAAAAGGGAATTCTTGCTTTTGTTGCATTCTGCTTTAATTGGTCAAAAGCACCTGTAAGACAGGCATGGTCAAGGGACTATTTAACAAAAAACTAAGTACTAGAGAAAGAACCATATCATTCGTAGTTGTTTGTATTACCTGCTCTGTATGTGTCTGCGCATATTAAACACGTCTTCCAACCTTTCCTCTGATAGAAGTATGCTAACTGTTAAAAGAAATCCAAAACAAGTAGTTACACCAAAATCCTACTGGAAAGCACGACACTATGTAACAATGGAAAGTGCATACTGAGGACACAAAGTCAAGCAAGCCTTCCCAGCCCCGGTACAACTGAGACCACTTCGTAACACAATACGCATATCAAAAGTTGGCATGGTAGAAAAGCATGACATACCAATAACTGGTCATGGTTAGACAAAAGTAGTTGCTTGACTCTGCTTCTCATTTCAGTTTTCTGAGCCAGGAATGGTTACAAATAGCCCCTGTTCCATTTTACTAGCTCTTAATACTGCAGATAGGACTAACTTCTGGAAACTACCCAAAGCAGTATGTTATTAATTACTATAATGGCTACAACTTGAGCATTATTTTGCTTCTTCACTTCCAGAGGATTTCCATTGCAATTACATGTTTTAAAGCAGTGGATGGGGTTCTTACTGTTTTGTAGCACTTGCGAGCTTCACTAGTACAACAGACATTCACAGAATATTTGATTCACCCAAATAAAGACCTCCAAAATATATTTTGCCTACAAAAGCACTAGGAAAGTCTTATGAAATCAGAGCAGTGATATATTTAGTATGGCCTACGTCTGAATCTCTCAGTGAGCAGATGAGCAAAAAAAAAAGCAACAGATGCCTCAGTCTTTTTCCATAGGGTAATTTTTTCCTCTCCAAAAATAATTGTTAATAGGTTAAGTTACAACTGCTCTGAATTGAGCATTCTTTTTTAGCCTTGAAAATATAAATCTAAATTTCCTCAAACTTGTGGCTGGAACACATTTCACACCACACACTCATGCTTAGTGGGGATACCTAATACAGTTCACTGACACCCTCCTTCCCAAGCAAAAAAAAAATTCAACAAGAAAACAGATTCAGTGCAAGTTACCTTTGAACAGGTTGTTGTTTTACCACTTCCTTGCAAACCAACAAACATTATAATGTTCTGTTTTCCTTTGGTAGGTGTCCATGCTTTGACCCCAGGATCTACAAGCTGTAGAACAAAGCATATTGTACGTTGCAGAACTGAATTTCAGAAGCTCAGAACAGTTAGTATCACATTTGGCCACACTAAGTGCCCGATCTTACTTTCAATGAAGAAAGCAAATTTTTTGCATACTTGGGACTTAATCTAGCTTTGACACTTAAAATTCACAATGAATACCCACAGCCCACACAAGATCTCTCTAGTAGGTAGTATTATACATAATAATTCTATAACAGTAACAGTGTTATTTTTTTCCCTAAGGCCAAGCAGCAAAGCAAGGTAGTCTGTGCCATATGGCACAAATATAATTAACAAATGTAACCTCCACCCCACCATCACTGCACAATATGGACCTTTCTGGTGAGAATCCTACAATACAAAAGGCTTTTTAGGGTTAGTGACTCGCTTCTTAAATGAGCAGAAGGTGCATATAATCCAGAAAGCCACCGTATGCATGAGGACAGACTACAGAAGAACAAAAGACTGAAAAGAGGACAGAATACTGATATCCAGGTACTGACTTGACCAAGCAGGCAGATTAAAAGTTGCCATAGAGAAACTGCCTTATACTTTTTCAGTGACTTCTAAGAAGTTCGAAGAAATCTTCGTTAGGGTAGCAGGGGTGTGTTTCTGGGACAACCAAAGACAGTAGGTCCAGAAGCTTATAGTCCCTTACGCTTATTTTGTCTTTAAATTACAGTTAAAAAGAATAACTGAACTTGAAGGTTAGACTGGGAGAAATGCCTAGAAAGTAAAGTTCCAATCAGAAAAAAATACTCGTTTACACAGTAAGTAGCCTTAGAACAGAAAACATGACAATGCAAACAGCCAGAACACCTGTACAACAACCTTAAAGCTTAGCTTGCTATCAGACTGCTCACGCAACACAAGCTGTGCAAGAAAAGTGACATAACACAATTTTGAAGTCCTACTTTCACAAGTTCCTTAAAGACAGCATGCTGAATCATTTTTCTCTTGTTAAGGCCAGACGCCATCTCTTCAAGATCAATTGCAGACCTGAGTTTAAGAAAACAATTTTAGTAACACTGAAGCAATGAAGCAGTAGTATAACTTAAAGCATCACTTTAACCTAGTAATAAGTGAAGTCTCTATAACTGGAACAGCACTTTGATTTGCCTCGAGTTTATAGGTAGGAGGTATTCAAGAAGTGACATACATTAGAGACATATTTGTATGCAAGACAAACAGGTTTCTAGAATACTCGTATCTTTCAGACTTGCATCTACTTAGAATCATAGAAGTATGACTCTTGACTTACACTTCTCAAAATAATCAAGGTAACAATACCAATCACATGCACAGATCTATCCATGTGCTGCACAGAACATTTGAAGATGAGGTGTCCAGGCAGTAACAAACTGCTTGTTTACTATTCCATTCAACTGACATTCTTGAAATAAGAATGTAACAGCAATGTCTGGCTAGACTTGAGGAAGATTAATTTGATACAGGTGGCTAGACACTCAGCTGAAACTGAATATTTCTGTTCAAGTGAAAACAAGGGCATGAAGGTGAACTGGATATGTCTAAGAAACTCATACACAAATCAGAAGTTATTCTGCTGTAACATCAAGCTACAACTTTAACAAACATTAAAATTCATTTTGATTACTCTACTTACTTGACATTTTCTCGTAGCTGTTTCACAAGTTTAATATTAACATCAGCTTCCAGGAGTGCTGTGCATACTTCTTTTAACATAGCATTTAAAACCTTTGGAGTATAAAAGAAAAATCATTTTACAACACTCAGCATTGACTAGACCAGTATTAGTTTCAAACGAAAATAAAGTGCGTTTATGATATAGGGAAGGCTTTTATGAATTAAAAACTTGTGATCCTATTGTTACATTGACTGCCATATCAAGTCTATGCATTTGTTCACATGCAAATCAAATTTAAATCTGAAAGGAAAAAGGGAAGCTCCTCAATTTGTAATCCACGTACTACAACAAAGCAATGCAGAATGCCTCCTATGACATCAAGGACAACAGCAGCTTATATGGTAGGGAAGTTTAGAAAGTATTGCTACAGGTACTCCTCTAGTTGTAAATAAAGGATACTTTTGTGGCTTTTTATCTCTTGATAAAAGTATTCCCCAAATGCAAGACAGTCACACTGCTATCTACATTTTCAGCAGAAATTGGACTGCTACTTTCAGGCAAACAGGTGCTTCAGAAACCCAAATCGGTAGTTGTAAGAAAAGTCTTGAACGGAAATATATATATATATTTTTTTGAAGTGACACCTGAATAAGTGACCTCACTTGCACAGCTTGAGCTCTTCCAGGAGAAAAGTTCGTATTGCAAAAAAACAAACTGGGTTGTATTTGACTGTGTGTTGTCTCCTAGCTTAAGAAGTTGTTTTTATCCTTTCCCCTTGCATACACTCTAAAATTGTGCCCACTCTACAACTCTTGACAAGCCTACTTTTTAGTTACTTTAAGCAACAAATCGTGTTTGCCTACCTGAAAAGCTTCTACCAATTTAGTTACTCAAAGGCACTTCCAAATCATCATATCAGTTAACTTTCAATCTTGCCTTTCAGTCCTCAGAACATGTTTACCATTTCAAATCTTAATAAAAAACACAGACTGTGTCAAGTCAAACAGCTTTGAGAACCACACGCTGGCTAGAACAGAAAGGCAGCAAGCATAACACTCCTCACATTTCAGGGGGCAAAATTTAGATTGAAGGCTGCTTCTTTCACACTCCAGCCTCTAGCAATCCAGCACACATGCCCACAGTGCAGCCAAACAAGTGCTGGAGCACCCTAAGAGGTCTCACAGGGTAGCTCCCACCTGAATGCAGCTGCAAATTGCCTCCTTCAGCACTCACCTCCTCAGAGTGCTGCTTCCCAGGAGCACAGCCATCAGGCACACTGACCCTACGACCATGGGGCCCCCTGTCTCTGAGGTGACCCTACAGGCCTAAATCTACCACTGAGCTTTGACTATCAGGGGCTGTGAAGTTCTAGCTAGAAGTTGTACTTGAAGGAAGAGCCCAGGAATAACATCAACTCACTCAGAGCTTCTCATCTTCTCAGCCTAATCTTTTCCTTTCCGAATGTTACAGTGCCATCACACATGCATGTTACGTACCTCTTCATTGATAATGGTAGCATTGCTCAGCGAGCGCAATGCTGATGTTATTTTTCTTCCAAGATCTGCTAGAACCATTTTGGCGGCTTCAAGTAGAACTCAGAAGAATCTGGAAAACAATTAAAGACAGTTCTGAAACTATTTGAAGCTCTGCCTTCTCAGATTAATTATTCCAGTACATTTTGGGTTAAGTAACCTGCTTTGCATTCCAAAAAGCACATGTGTTACCTTTTTGAGAACTATCTTTAGAGCATATGGCCTGAAGTTAACTTCAGGATATCCTGATGGCCTACTTAAAACTAGAATTACCATCCTGCAGTTGAGAAGCGTTTCACTGTCTGGTATATTTGTGCATCAAATTCATCATGAAAAAATAGCCCAGACAGAATTCCAGACAGAGCACTGCTTTCTGTTTCCCTATCAGCAGTAAGTTACTTGACAGCAAGTTACATGGCCAAGCCAAACAGCCTAGAAGCTGCACACCCTGCAAAGACTCAGGAGGAGTCCATTTCACTAGCAAAATTGAACACTATCAATCAGTTCTGCTTTATCTACTGCACTCTAAATCAAAGCAGATTCTTCATTTCAGTGACCCCACAAACATGCATCTTAATAAGCAGAATTCATGCTGTACTTTTGGACTGCTCTATTGGAAAACCAGACTGGTTTTGGTTCATTGCAGGCAAATCTCACACGCGAGCCTAGAATAGCTTTCAGTCAGAACGCCATGAAAAGACTCTGAAAGCTGCACCCAGACCACAACACCATGCTGAATCGCACCCCACACAGGACAAGGCAGGGAGGGATTCAGGAGAACACAGGGCAGAAACAGCAGTCTAAAGTTCTGGAAAAGGACAACCCAAAACTTATGTAAGAATACAGCAGCTGCAACACCATGGTTACTGCTGAGACAGAGTGCTTCAAATTCCCTTTGGTCACCTTCTAACATCACATTTTGCTTTCTCACACCCAACCGAGCACCCTTCCCCCACCCCAGCCCCTCCCACCAGTGCTGAATTCGGGATCCCCCACCTGAGCCCTTCCTTTCAGAACTGAAAGCAAACTTCCCAGCAATGGAACCCTCTGTAACCAAAGCAGCTGGCAGTTCCCATGCTTTTTTCCTGTGTTCTAGAATTCTACAGATCGATCTAAGTACAGAAAGTTAATTATTTCCTAATAAACAAACACTTCCTTCCACTGCAGAAGTGCAAGAGCCGCTTCCAGCGGCCTTACAAGAACAGCACAAGCATTAGGCTGACGGACAGAGCCTCCAGCACCGATTTGTTCTCCACGCGCGCTGAGGATGGACAGTTACAGGATTTACTCAGGAATACGGAGCACAGGGGCGGCGGCATCCTCCCGCCGGCACCGCCTCACAGATGCTCGGGGCGGGCTGAGGCGCGGCCCCGGGCCCGGGAGCGCTGCGTGGGGGCAGCGAGGCTTCCCCGGGGTGCGGAGGAGCCACGGCCCGCAGAGACGCGGCCTGCCCGGAGCAGCAGCCGGCCGCCAGCGCACAGCCCCGGTCCGCAGCAGCCCCAGCGCTGCTCGCTCGAGGCCGCGCACAGATCGCTGCTGCGGACACACGGGCTACGGCCGGCCGAGCCCGAACAGCACCAGACCAGGACATGGCCCGGCCCCGCACCCCACCCGTCGCCGCAGTCACCTCGCGGGCACTCACCGCGGAGCCGAGCCCGGGCCGGCGGCGCTGGGCTGCGTCCGCTCCGCTCCGCCACCGGCGACCCGCTGGCACCGACCGGGGAGACGTCACCACTTGCCTTCACCCTCAGCGCACTTCCGCTGCCGGGGCACCGCCGGCTGCCTCGTTAAGGCCGTTATTACTCAACCGCGTGCGCGCGCCCAGCAAAATCCCACAGGACACCACCTCTCCTCCTTAAGAACGGGCTGAGGGCGGGGCTGGCGAAGGGCGGCCCCCCGACATGCGCAGTAGGAGGAAGGTGGTGCCTCACGCAGGCACGTGCCCTTCGCTTCACGCACGCGCAGAGAGAGGGCTGCGGTGGCTCGCTCTCTGAGCACGCGCACAGCGGATGCAGCGTCAGGCGCGAGGCGCGGCGCCCCCACGCGGCGCACGGCGATGGAGCTGGCGGCGGCGCGGCGCGCGGTGCTGGCCGCGGTGCGGGGCACGCGTGCTGCCGACCTGCCCCGCCTGCTGCACTGGATGCGGCACGGCAGTAAGCGCGGGCGGGGCGGGGCGGGGCGGGNGAGTTGGTGGGAGTTACCGTAACTGAACGGTGCCGTCTGCCCGCGTGTGCGTGCACGTATGGGTAGCGGCAGGGCACGGCACTGCGCGCTGCTGCTGCTCTGCCGTGGTAATTCAGCTGCTGGCATAGTTTATGCACATTTGCAAAAGTCTTCTTCTAAACTTCAAAACAATTTTTTCCTTGTAAGCTGTGACTTCCAAGGATTCTCACAGACAGTTTCTGTGAAGGACAGATAGGATGCTGTTCCCCCCTTTTCTCAGACGGCCGTTTTCCAAATGCTTTTCCCCTCAGCTCTTGTGACCCAGGCCCGTGCCCAGCCTGTCAGTGAGAGGAGCCGTGTGTGCTCCCTTCGGGTGTGCGGCTTGTGGCTGAGCTGCAGGCTGCAGCGTGGGCCGAGTGCTGAGCGTCGGGCTGGTGTGCGGGCAGTTGGTACTGATACGGCTGAGTAAGGCGTCCTTCTGGATTTGTGTTTTTTCTATCTGTGCTGATTGCTGTTGCTTTACTGCGTGCATCATCTTAAAATTAACAGAGGTATTTCGTAGTTGCCGTTTCGGTGGCCTTTTAGCTGCAGTGCTGCAGATCAGAGGGCAGAGCAGACAGGACATGCAGGACAACCATGATTGAGTACCTAAAGTAACAAGGTTTGTAGTTTTCTTCTCTGTCGTTTCCTCCACAGGCCATCTTCTGAGTCTTTGTAGCCTTTCTTGTAGTCACTACCCACAATATCCCATTAACTTTCCAGAAAAAAAAAAAAAACCAAACTGTTCCTATTTAGTGCAGTGCCTGGATGTTGTTCATTTACTTTCTGAGTAATGAAGATGTGCTTTGGGCAGCTGCATCCTTTAGCATCCTGCAGTTTGTGAGTGTGTTTTGCCAAGATGGAAGCTGCAGGCAACTGTGTTTGTTCCCAGGTGTGTCATTAGGGACACCTGGGGCTTGGGCTAATTTTGTTTCCAGATTTGTGGAGAAATTTAAAGCCTATGAAGTTTTGTCTCATGCTACTGTTTGTGGAAGCTACCTGTTTCTGCATCTACTGATTATGTTTTAGCAGAATTACTCACATTCGCCCAATTGTTGGTGCAATTTTGAGGTGCTACAGTCTCCTGTAGTGACATGCACATACATATACATGTGCCTGTGCGATAGAGGAGAGGGGTTGGGAAGCGCTGTGCAATCTGTAAGGATTTGTCATTGTTATCCACAGAAGATGTGTTTCATTGGCTTGTTAGGCTGTTAACCTGCTCGTATTTCTCCACTCTTCACTTTTCCAGGATGGCTGTGTCCTTCTGGTGCATCTCCAGTTTTCTCTGACCCAAGAAAGGAGCTCTCTCTCTGTTACAGGTTTTATGTTCCTACATCACTGAACAGTATGGAAGCAGAGGCATTTGTCCAGCCCGTCCCATTTCTGCTCTCTCCCTGCAGTTCCCCAGAATCACAGATGTTTGGGTGATGTGTCCCCAGCAGAGTGCTCTCGAGGACTCCTCTCTCCGTGTTGCTTTCCGAGCAGTTCCTGTGTCTGCACACTGACAGTTACCTTCACTGGGTTTTTCTCCCCCTCTTAATTGTTATGTTTGAGTGGTCGTGCTGTCCTTCTCGCTGCAACACCCCGGCAGTGCTGTGATGGTTCATGCTGGTTGGACTGTGAGGAGCTGGGCCTGAGGTTGCTGCTGCTGTACCCTGAGTACAGCCCAGGAATTTGGGGTTCCTGTGTGCTGAGAGAAAGCAGTTTTATGGGAGAGGCTGAAAAGTTACCGTATTTCTGTACCGCACAGCAATGCAGGTAGAGAAACAAATGAAAAAAAGTATACATATATATATATATATATATATATA
>WBMW01000027.1:132220-172937 GCA_013396635.1 Penelope pileata
TATATATATATATATATAAAGGGATGGGGGGGAATGAAAAGCCAGTGAAAGTAAACAAGGGTAGGATAAATGGAAACAAAAATGGCATCCTTGCAGACGAGTTGTTCTGCTGTGGTGTGTATGGGTTCCCCCCTTGCTGCCATCCTGTTCCCGTTTCTGTCAAGATGTTGGGCTTACAGTTGTGCTTCCAGATGGGGAACCCCGGGCACAGTTCCAGTGTGAGCTACAGGCAGCTTTCTTCTTCTCTCCCAGACAGAGTGCGTGCAGCCTCACAGTAAAGCTGTACAGAAGTGGCTGCCTTTTAGGATGGATGTTGTCACAAACTCAGCCGTGTTTATTCAGTTTATCTGATACTTTCTGATTCATGTGCTGTATGCATGGACTGATACCAAAACAACTTTTCCACGGAGGAGCCAAATTACTTTTTAGTGAAACAAGTAATCTGAAGACCCTTATGTACGTGGAGCTATGAGAACGTTGTTCGGGTTCTCACTCGAATGATTTCTGACTAATCTTAGCAATTACGGGAATGAAAGCCTGTGTAAGATGCTATTCATTTTCTTTGTCCCAGCAGAGAACAAAATAACCACTCACATTTTTTTTTGGTCTTGCAAATCTTAGAAGTTCCAAATCCTTACGTGTGATGGAAGGAGACATTACAGTTTTAGGGCAGCTGCTTAGCAACGCTGCTTGGCTGTTTTCGCAATCGGCCAGCCCTTCCCACACACTGCAGCGAGACCGACGTCATTTCACGGTGACTTGCATTCCAGCTTTTCTTCTGAGTTAGTCTTAGATCTCAGAAAAAAATGAAACAATGAGAGTTGGAAAGAATAACAGGAACCTTTGGTGTCTTCACTGAACTTTTTTATAATAGGATGATTAATGCTTTAATATCCTTCTGCAATAACCACGTTCCAGAAGTTCTGGCTAAGAAAGCTTGGGTGAAGCCCAAGAGCTAATTCAAACCACTTGGGGAAACCCCCCTGAAGATCCCACTCAGTTGGGTCCCAGCATTTGATCTATAGCTTCTATATAAATGTGTGCGTGCATGTATTCCCTATCGCTCTTCCACTGCCCAAACTCATAAAAATTTTCAATAGCAGGAGAGGTTGCGTTTGGTAAGAGTGGGTGCTGGAGAAGGTGAGCAGCGAAAGCGGAGCTTGATCAGGCTCCTGCATCTCAACAGGGATACAAGAATCAAAGTGAGTAGCCCCAGGAATACTAATTTGGTGACTGAAGCCACCGAGTCACTTAGTGGCAGCTCCTGAGTATCTGTGCTGTACTTGGAGCTTTAATGCAGGTCACAGATGCCTGTCCCTTGATTCATGTCAGTGAACCATAGATGAGGTGATAAAAAGACCTTTCATGGTTTTTCATGTGCTGTCGTGGGATCTAAGATAAATGATAATAAAAAAAAATTGAGCAGGGCTAAACCAGACTGATACTAGCTTTGAGGATTTTTTTTTCAGTTACGTAACAGTGTAGTATAGCAATCTTACAAGCTTTTTCCATTCTGTACATTTGAATAGAAACTTTTCAGTGTGAAGCTAAGATTTCAAAGTGATTTACTGGGCAGAATTGCCAATGGTTCATACAGCGATGTATTGTTTGAAACAATAATTGAATAATGAACCACCGCAGGTCCTCTAAGTTAAGGATAGGCAACAGATAATTAAGTATGGTTGTTTTTTTTTTTTCTAGATTCACTTGATTTTTAAGTGATTGATGTAGAATTTAGTCTTGGAAGTTGAGGTCAGTCAGTGCTGTAAGCTCAGACTTTTGGAGGGCAGTGAAGGAAGGGTATCTGACAAAATTAACCCGACAATGGTAGATGTGTTTCTTTATTATAGTGGTCTGCATGCGGAGAAGAAATCTTCTCATCATATTCTCACGAGCAGACCGTGTTTGTCCAGCTTTTATATAATGCAGTTAATGATCAAGGCATTATTGTGTGTCTGACTCCTACAGGGAATGGTCTTTAATATTAGTTTCCTTTCAGTACTGTTGTCAATGCAAGTGGAATAAGTCTTTAAAAGGAAAAAGGCATGGGTTTCTGTGATGCGACAAGTGTAGTGTTCTGTGTGTGTGAGAAAGCAATTTAGTGCAAGGCTTCATATCTAAATGGGTAGAAGTGATTTGTCCAAGCAGAATATCCTTGCAAAAGAGCTCCAAGTAGTGTTGCAGAGCCACCTTAACTTACAATGATGCCATACCAAAAATCTTTTTTGCTATGCTGTTGTTTGGTAAACCTGTAACGTGATGAATCACCAATTTTAGGAAGTGGCATTAATGTCCTTTGTTACTCTCAGTTGAGACAAATGATAATGTTGCGGGAGAGAAATCTCAAGAATACCAAGTACTTCTAAGCTGTTAGTCACTGAAACTTAATGACGGTGGGGAAAACCACTGATTGGAAAATGGGTATGTGAGTTAGCTAGCTTAAAATTTAACTTTGAAGTTTCTTACGGTTTATGAATGAAAAGAACTAATAAAATAAGCTCTGGTTTATTTCTGTTGGAAAAAAGCTAGATCCTTTCTACACATAGCTAGATATGCTCAAGGACAGAAAAAGCATTGAGGGTTCCTGAGGGAGCTGATATATTGAGGTGACAGATTGGCTCTGAAATCATAGCCAGGAAAGAAGCAGTAATGTTTTAGAGATGTGGGACATCCTCTTTGGCCTGTTTGTCCAGCATCTTTAAAGCACACTGCATGACTACGTTAACTTTGGATCAACTAGCATGGATGTCAGTATTTGCTTTTTACGTCTCTGAGGCTGAATATATATCTAGAAACCATAATGTGTCGGCTGTTACAGCTGCCATTGCAAAATCCTCACATTTCCACGCGGCGTTATCTTCTGTTCTCATTTGGAAATCATACATTGCTTGTGTTCTGACATGCACTGCATAGTGCCAGGGTGTTTAGACGTTGGTCTAGCCGTCCTTTCTGCCCTGTCTGAGGCTTTGTGATGTTTTCTTAGCTTGTGTTATATTTGCTGTAGAAAGACTGAGCAGCGCCAGGGTGTTAATTAGGCTTTTTGCAATGTGTTGATTAAATGTTAGAAATATGTGTTGAGTCGATCCAGTGGAACCGGTTTTTGAAGTAAAATACAAACACTATTGCACACAGACTTCCTCCATAAACAAATGATTGTGATTCATCTTGCAGCATTCCATGAACTGTGCACTTCTTTCCTGGTTAGTTGTCTGTTCTATAGCACAAGGTTTGGCTTGCACACTCTGTGTTTCATATATACAGCAGGCGTTAAAATGATAGCAAAAATAGGTTTCTATTTTCATTTCTTCTTTGAAGATCCCTGTAAGCTGATACTGAGATTCTCAGGAGCGAACAATTTGCTAAGCACCAGGGTGGGGCTGATAAAACCGTACCATTCTGAGGCAGAAATACGTATTTTCATATTTGGCACCTGCGTTCTGTACTTGATGGCAATCTATGAATATTTACGTACTGCAGAAGCAAATGAGGCATTGTGGGAGCCGCTGCTGTTCGTGCTTTGACAGGAACGGGGCGACTCAGAGCCTGAGTTCAGTCATGGGCTGAACACGCAGGTGCTGAGCATGCCTCGTGCAGCTTCTGCTGAAGCTGCCATTTTGTTGTCTTGGGAGGAGTGTGTTCAAGCCTCCTTCTCTTCCTTTGTTCCTGCATGTTTATGCTTTGCAGTGCTAATTGATAGCTGGAAAGGAGTGCTTCCAGGGGCCATTTATTTTTCAGTATGAGCATTTTAAGTTTTTCATTTGAGAAGATTTTTGGTAGGACCCGTTTCATACAGAGCATCCATGAGAACCGTTGTACATCATTGTGTTTCCTAGGAGGAGCTCAGAGGGCCCTGCATGAGAAGTTCAGTGTTGTGACAAGTGCTGTACAGATGGCAGTCCCAGCAGGGGAGGGACGCTCGGGATGTAAGGAAGGTGGGCATGCTGCCCGTCTTCCTCTGACGGTGCCTGTCTCGCTGCGGCAGAGCTGGGGCTGGCACACGGCCTGTGCGGCCCTTCGGCCAGGGAAGGCCCCTCAGCTGCCAGGGAGCGGGCCCCTTCCCTGCACAGGTCTGCGAGGAAGGGAGCTGAGTTCTGCTTTTGCAGCATGGTGTGGCTGGCACGGTGGTCTACAAACTCTTCCTGCATTTCATTAAACTCTAGATATGAATTTGATACTCTTAACAGGCAGTATAACAGCTGGATGAGCTCTCTTGCATAGTAATAGTATTGTTTTAAAGCATGTGCCAGATGTAGGGGCTTATTGCCCACAGGCACCAGTCTGTACAGCTGCTGATATCAGCTTTCTGTGCTAGCTCCATCCGTATCACCATCTTTCCTCTCACTTCCTCAGATGTTTTCCACCTCAGCAGACTCAGCTCTCTAAAGGCCAAGTGCGAATGGTCCCAATCCCATGTTATTTATTAAGATTTCCCCAGGCCCAATGTCGTCAGGTTTAAGCAACGGTTTATTTGTCCACCTTCTTGTAATCTCTGGGCTTGCTTCTGTGCCACATCACAGCAGTAGGAGCCTTCCCTGAGCTAATCAGGGAAGTCACTGTTTCTGGGATGATCACAAAGAATCTGCAAGTTGTTGGGTCGACTCTGGGTCTGATGGAGCTTGGTGCTTACTGGAGATGTCAAGTTAGGACACTGACAACCCAGAGCTGCTGCTTTGCACCTGTTGTGTTGTTCATGTGGCTGTATTTGCAGCTGCCTTTTCTATCCCACCCTGCTCCTCAGTGCAAAGTTTGCATCTTCTGGGGAGCTGAGGTTCTGCTCAGCTCTGTTCTGGAGTTACTGCTGTACATTTGTAAATAATAAACTAAGTACGTTTTAAGCTGACTTACAGTTTCTGGTGCTTACGATGGGAGATTTAGGGTTACCTCTTGGTGCCAGTGTTGGAATGTGTTGGAAGAACCGTTTACACTTCTTTGTACCCTCAAAGAAGAGCGTGTTTTGCATTGATGAGTGATGGTTTCTTTAATCATGTTGTTCTTACTACAGTGCTTAAACAAAAAGCATTTCAGTAGCATTTTGTAGTTAAAAGTGTAGCTGCTCTCTGCTTCCTACCTATACTAGCCCTAAATTGTTTCTAGCATTGCTTGTGGTTCATGAGAAAGATTGCTTGTGTAGTAGCATAGACAAAATTGTGGTACGTTTTGCAGATTATTTTGAACCTGCTTGCTATCAAGCTGGCTCATACTAATATTCCCACCTGGGACAACACTGCTAACAAACATTAACTTTTTTATTAACGCCTATAAAAGCTGTCAAATCTTTTGATGAGTGAAACGTACATGCGAAAACCACGCTCCGCACCTGACATAGTGGCAGTCTAAATAGAACAAGAAGCAAACCAGAAGGGAGGGGGAACAGAGGGCAAATGTGTTAAGAAATCAAGATGGGGTGGATGTATTTTTCAGGAGTAGGTTTGTGGTTGCTTTTTGTTTTGTGGTTTTTATTTCTTTTACGAGAATGTAGTTTTGACATGAGGTGTGCCTTTGTTTAGAACCGGTTCAGTGCCTTCAGAGCAGTGAAATGTCCAGACAAAAGGAACTTCATGCAGTCCTTTTGAGGAAAATTTAAGAGGAAAGGAACAGAGCACAGGTGTACAGCAGATCTCTAGCTGAATGTCAGTTAGAAACATCGTGCCCTGGGAAGAGGGATAACATGAAACTAAGTTATGTAAGCAGGATGTTGTCTGCAGGGTGTGAAAAGTCTGGCTGATGCAAATATTTAGCTGGAGTAATGGGTTTAGTTCTGAGTGCTGCAGGTCGTAAAGGATGAGATAGTGCAGAGGATCCAAAGGGGAGGGATAAGTGATCAGACTCGAGGAAAAATGCAAGCAAGAGCTGAAGAAGTGGTTCTTGTTTCTCCTAGAAAAGAGAAGACTGGGAGGACATAATAAGTCTTCAAAGGAATAAGAAGCTTTTATATATAGCAAAAGAACAAATTTATCTACTCCCACTGTAAGTGGAACAAAGAGTACTAGTTTTAAGTTGTGGCAGAGAAATTTAGGTCTGTTACTAAGAAAAGTACTCATTACTAACAGTAAGTGTAGTCCAACACTGGAATAGGTTGATAAGGGAGATTGTAGATTCTCCAGTACCAAAAATCTTTTTTAATAGTAGCTTGGGAGGAGCACTCAGAATTGATTCTGCCTTGGAAAAAGAAGTGTTGAAGGGCTGCTAACTTCCCAAGTTTCCTTCCAGGTCCTCTTTCTAGATGTTTAAATATAATTTAAAAAAAAAAAAAAAAGGTGTTGAAATGCATGAATCTTGGAAAAATAGCAAGAATTTACAGTGTGGCTTTGCAAAAATTTAATGCTTTGTATCCATTCCTATTTTCTTTCATATTTGAGATATTTTGATAGTCACATACAATGTATTGTAAGTTGAACTAGGCATTATCTCTGGTTTTTTGCCCTTTTTTTTTTTTTGTAACCGCTTTATTAGAAAGATTGGAATGTATAAAGAGAAACTTTCATAAAAAAGAAAAAACAAAAAAAACCCAAAACTATGTGCGTTCAGGCAACTGTGAGTTTTGTAATTTCTCCAATAGTTCAAAAACATCTTTGATGTTTTTATATCTTAAGCTGAAACAGTATCACTTTAGTGGCAGTGCAGACCATCATATGTGAGTTACAAGTTTATAAATATGAAAATAATTTGAGATTTCAAAAAAGCGATACGTTTATTTTAAGTGTTATTGCAATCTAAATCTGTCATTGGCTGGGGAAACTAACAAAGGCTGAAAAATGCATTTCAAATAAAAACCTTATCCATCTGGTATTGTTTATGTCTCACAACTATATTGTACTGGTCATCACTTAGTCCACATGATCTGCATATGATTGTTCAGAGGTTTTTGTTTGTTTTGATTTATAGGTGACTTTGATGAGCTTGTGGTGACGAACAATGATGTTGTGCTCAAAAATATCGCTGAAGATTTGCGGAATCATTTACCCATTGAGGCAATGTTTAATTCGGAACATCTAGCTATCCAGAAAGTAAGCTAATCATTATGGTCTCCTTTTGCTGAACAATGTCATTTATTTGGGGGCTATGCAGTTTTACTAGTAGCTCGTAGTAGAGAATGAGCATTGGATTGAGATATGGGAAATCTGTTTGGTTCTCATGTCTGTTTCCACATAACTCTGTGACCCCAAGAAAGTTGCTTCATACTTCCTAATACTTTGATCATAAATTATTTGGAACAGCTTTCATTCTTTGTGGCGTGGTACCTGTCACAGTGATCCTTTAATGCTAGCTCCATAATGGATTCTAACAGCCCCCTGAAAGAAAACAGAAATGCAGTGCCAGTGTTTTGCTGTTCCCATAACGTGGGCAGCCCAGAAACCATTTCCAGTTCTTTTCAGATTCTGATGGCTCAGAAAGAGGTAGGTTGCGAGTGCTGTGGGAAGGGAGAACACCTCTTCTACTTGAGCTGTCAGTATAGCTGGAAAGTTAACTCATTTTCTGAAAAAGTCATGTGTGGCTCTTAAGTAAAAGAAGTGGATTGGCCACCCTAGGAGGGGGAGGAAAGAGTAGGAAGATAAAGATTACACCTCTTGAAGAGAAGGCAAGCATCCCCAACTGATATCCTTTTGATCGGAAATTATACTTGTATAAATGGTTTTTTTCTAGATTGAGGCACAAGGCATGAAGATGAAACTACTCAGTTGAAGAAGCCAAGTTGCCCTTTCTTAATATACATTCTCCTCATTAAAGTGGAAGAGAAAAAGCTTCCATTACCCTGTACCTCCTCTATAGCCAAGCAATTCAAAGCAGACAAAATTCACAACAGCTCTCCTACTCAGCTGTTGAAACCTGCAGCTTTCGTTCCTTCGTCAGCTTCCACCTACTGGTTATTTTTGTGGAATTTGATGATCCAGTTTACATGCAAGATTTCTGTGGTTTAATTTTGACTTGTAACTTCTGAATAGGGAAGCACTTGGGTCTCAGGGATTTTGGTAAAGGTAGGGTGGTGAAAGTAAGTAAAATAAAGAGATGTGGTTATGCCTTTCTTAGACTTTCTTCCTTTTCTCAGATACATCAACATCCACTGCCCATGGTTCATGTTGATGCGTTCCTTTATGATGATGATTTTGTTGATTCATTGTGTGAGGAGGGGAGAATGAGTAGGAACTACTGCACAGAGTGTGGCTCATACAAGACTGCATCTTTAGGTAAGTGCTCTTTTGGGAACGTAAGAAGTGAATTCTGTTCAACTAAACTGGTTCGTGCAATGACTCAGCTGGACAACGCAACATTCATCCGATGGAGGACTTTGTGCAGACCAGTGCAGTACACAGGCCAGAATTATTTCCATAACCAATAGGAGGAGACTCCTACACACGTAAGTCAAAATAATTTGCAGTGAATGAGTGACCTTAATTGCCCACAAAAACTGGGCAGGGAAGAGGTAGGGCTATGTACCACTGAAAAGGTGCATGCAAGAGGAATACTGTAAGAGCCGATGCAGTAGCCTCAGTCTCCTCTTGTACGTTGAAAAACAGTAGAGAGCACCATCTGTCCTAAAAAGCTTGTGTGTGGTGTGGTACAGATCAGTGCTGTCACCAGCACAGCACAGCACAGGCATTGAAGAAGGCATAGTTTATATGGAGAACATTCTGTTCCTTACAACGTTGGAGTTGAATTTTAAGCCATTAATATGTCTGCCCATAAGAAGATTTGCATGAAATATGTCGAGCTGTAGGTACCATGTTTCCTTTTACACTTAAATGATTCCAAGTTACGGTATTTTGTTTTCTTTAATATGTGTCACTATTCAGAAAAATGTAATTCAGTTTCATGAAGGATTTCGAAATTCTCCATGTAAAGAGTATAAATTCCCAGACTCAGGACAAGCTCGATCAGATCCGCAAACCCTGGTTTTCCAGGGTCCCCCACACTAGTTGAAGAAGGAGGGCAGATGGGTTTTCAGTGGTGGTAACTCTTCAGATGAGTATTTCATTAGTTAATAATGCATTAGTTAGTACTGCCCACCCAACACCTTTGTTCTGTTCTTATTTCCCAGAGTTTATTTCGCATTCCTTTTCCCTCATGGAACTGAAGTTTCTTTATCAACATGTACTGCCTGACCTGACAGGAAAGGTAGTGGTTGACGTTGGCTCCAGGCTTGGTGCAGTGCTATTTGCGGTAACTTCCAGCACAGGAATTCGTATTTTATTACTGTAACAAACATTTTCCTTCTTCTCTGACTTCCTACCTACTGTCATTACTCAATCTTGGACAGGTCATTCTGAACAGCACCTCTGATCTGGCTGAATAGAGTATGGTGCTGTTTAGTAGTGATTTTAGTTCTTGCTCTTTCCTCACAAAAGAAAATACCAAAGATCTTGCTTATGGAGAGGAGAAGTCTGTTGTCCAACACAGCAGCATATTGCTGTCACACATGCTGCTCTTTTGCTAATTCCTATTCTGCCTCTCCTTCATAAGTAAGTTTGTCCCGTATGTCTTGACCATGTCTATATATAGATTAGTTATGTTAAATTCCTTTATGAAGCTGACAAACTGTTAAATTATACAAAGGAAGACTTTGATATGAATTTGTCTCCAAAAACATATTGTCCTGCTCTGTGTTTTAAAATGCACATAAAATACTTCATCAAGAAACTTGAGCGCAATTTTGATTGCTTTTGGCATGGCTGGTGCAACATATGGCCAACAGCAACGCAAAACACACATTACAACTTTCTTACAAAAGTCAATGGCTGTTTCGGGCTCAATCTTGGAAATACTTGAGCATGTAATTTGACTCATCTGAATAATCTAATTTTGGGACTACTCAAATGAGGAAAGTTACTCCCATTTGTAAATATTTGCAGCATTGAGTCCTTAAATGGTAACACTTCTGGTAGCTATTGAATTTGTTTTGAAGTACTTCAATGCTTGTATTGTTATAGTAGAAGATAGCCTCCAGATAAAGCAGGAACGATGCTTTTTAAAAAGAGTTCTGTGTTTTACCATGTTCAGAAATGGTGACTTCACCTTCACAGGTTGCTTTTACTGAGTTGAATGAGGTTGGAAAACATTAATAACTAGATTGCAGTATATGAGTATCTCAAACATTGTGCATCTTCAGCATTGTTTCCTTGCCTCTCCCATTGTTAGCAAAGTGTAATAATGGTGTTCGGTGGAGATAATGTTAGAAAGAAGTTAAAGCAATATCTCCATCAGGATCGCATAGGCTCAAGTATTTTCTTTGTTGTTTTTTTTTTTTTTTTACATCTCCAACACCTTTCTAAAATCTCAATCCAAAAATGAACCACTGAAGTATTTTGGGCTTATTATTTAGGGATAATTTCTCCTTTTTTTCATACCTATCTCTGTGAAGCACCTGAAAATGGTGGTAATACAGTACTTAGAGCTGCTGGCAAAGACTGTTCCAAAATACCCCATTACATTATGGGTAACGTTGTCCTCCATTTTCACTCACATTAACTGTCTTAGTTGTTTTTTCTTCTCTTGCAATTTTCTTCCATTTTCACAAGAAACAAAAATGTACAGTCTTTTTCTTTCATGCTATTTTTATAATCTGGTTTCTACTGCGTTTTTCCTTCCTAGGCCTTTTTCTCTCTATTTTGCAATTGAAGTAAAGTTGGAGCTTCCCTATTCTTTTTATTATTTTGACCTGTCATTTTGGATCTCTTTTTTTGCAAGACATAAGTGGGAATTGCCAAAACGGGGGCTTAGCTTTGAAAAATACATCACATTCACTGTAAGACGTGTCTCAGCTTCCTTTTTTGAAAATACTTCCTTAATCTTTACCTTTGTTTTATTTTTTCCATTTCAACTGAAATATTTGAAGTTGTTTCAAAGGCATCACAGTTACTAAATTTCCTTTTCCTAATGTAGGGTTATCTTTATAGCTCAGCATCCCAACTGTATGGAGTAGAAATGAATGCAGACTTTTGCCAGTTGCAAGAAATGACAATTACAAAATACCAGTTCATTGACAGAATAAAGGTAACTAAATGTATGGCTCAGTGTGTGTATTTTTAACCACTCTGTAGTAGGTATCCTGTTTATGAGAGTGACTGGTAAATCAGCATTCTGAAAAGTTGTTTCTGCCTTTGCTTACTTTGGTCTTAAACAAAGGCTTTGATTGAAAAAAAGCTCAAAGGAGAAAGGACGAAGGAAATTGTTAAAATATGGTGACATGTTGAATGTCTTGGCCTCTTTCCGGAATGGATTTACCTGCTGGCTCACATGAAACAGATTCATCTTAGCTGTTTCTCCCAGTGAAATCAATGACAGGGTTGCCACTAACTTTCTTGAAACTGAGTGTATACAGAGTTTCTGTCTTGAATAACAAAACTAAATGTCTCTGTGTTTCATTAACATTAGCAGAAATATTTGTAAATTTGCATCTAAGAACACCTAAAGGACTTTTGGCTATTTGTATTTGTTTTCTTGGCATGTCGGTGCATGTGTATTTTCCACAAACATAATGAGTTTCAAACAATATGATATCGTTATGGGAATTGTTTCCCAACTCCCATTATGGAAATTACTAGTACTATTTTACTGAGAAAAATGTTTTGTTTTGTTTTTTCCTTTCTGAGGAATACCAATTATTTTGTTACCAGCAAAATTTGGTGAGTATAATATGTTGGGTGAAATACTGGCTTTAATCCTATGTTATATGTGTATGCTCTTGAGTGGAGTCACAGAAACTGGTGGGGGCAGTAATTTCTTGGAATTAAAGTAACTGATTTTGAACCATATAACAAATAAACACATGTAAATATCACACAAGGTAAGCAGTGTCATTGGGTTGCCCAGTTCAATACCAATTGCTGTCAGTTCATCCATAACTTTCAATTTTCACGTTTCCTTTGTGTTCATTTGTGATGAGACTGAAGGCGCAGTTGAGAACTTTGTCACGTTAGTTCAGTGGAACTGGAGATGTATATACATGCTTTTCAGTCTTGTATGTTCTATATTACAAGACTTTGTTTTTCCTTCACACCTTGTTATTCTGCTGAAGTACTCATTTCAGAGCATAAAGATAAGAAGATATTATGTTTTCAAAGCAATGCCTGAGGACTTCAGTATTTGAATTTCATTAGATGCTAATTTAGTCATGTGACTTCTGTTATCACACTGCTTTGAACATCTCATTCTTGGATTTTTATTTTACACTGAAAATGAAACCTCTCTAGACACACAGAGAAACCTCACTAGCTTAAAAATAGAATCCAGCTGCTGGTAATAATTTATGACACAAATTTTGAAGAGACCTTTCTTAAATAATTATTGTTTTTCAGAATATTCTGAATTTTTGTTAGAATATATTCCCAGAGGACAGTGGGGTGGAATCTTGGTCAAGATTTGGTCTGTTAAAGTGCAGAGAAGGTTGCTCAGTCACTTGTGTTTGGATTAAGGGCTGCTGCTCGGGTGTTTTGTACAGAAATTTGGTGGTTTTATTATTTTCTCCCCTTGAAAATAAGAAATTAAAATGTCTCCTTAGCCATGGAAATTGTGACCTGAATCCCGTTTACAGCATAGGTGTACTGAAAAATTATGGAGTAATCCAGGTGCTGATACATGAGCTGCAGCAGATCTAGCTGGGGCATGTCTGACCCTCACCGTCTGTCCTGCCCCACTGCAGGAGGCTGTTGTCCATGTACCAGGGCAGCAGTTAAGGCTGTGTCCATAATACCTCTACCATGTCAGTTCATAGTCTGCCATTTTATCTACAGTTAGCAGTGGTTTTATGCAGAGGATCTGAGTTAACAACCAGGACCTACCTTCTTTAGGACTGCGAATGGTGGCATCAACCGCAATGGTCTCTCTTGTTTCTCTGCTGCCAGGATGTTTGAGCTTCTTTTTAATCAGCTCCTTTACAGATGTAATTTGTAGTACACTGTTTTAAGATAAATTATCACAAATTTTAATTGTCTTGAAAAACCCTAAGTATCGTGAACTAGTGGAAAAGTAGCTTGGAGATCCACACACTTAAGGTGAAAGCTGCCGTTTGACCCATTGTTCTGATAACTCTTCTGTCCATATTTCTTAATGAAATACAGCCTTCAATCACTAACCTGCCAGTTCTGTCTAAGGTACAAGAACGCAATCGCTTCCCTTCCACTCACTACAGGCAGCAGTGAACAACTTGGCATGTTACTGTGTTTAAGGAAATAAAGCTGTTTTCTTTTCGGACTTGGAGCACTCATGGATTATAGCTCACAGAGATGAAATGCCATGATGCCTATTTTTTTTTCTGAACAGTAGACCTTTGTTTCTGCTATTACTGATCTTGAAATATTTGGCTACAGTTGCAATTGCTATAATGTGCTCTGTCTGATACCATCAGTTGGGAGAATAAACTGTGACAGTTTGTCATCCCTTTCTTCACCCCTACAAGTTGCAGAGGTGGTAGTATCTGTTTCCTCTATCAATCAGAACAACATGCTTTACGTGTTCTTTATGAAGAGGGATATGTATCTTATCCTCCCAACAAGTATTGGTATGTTGTTAGGTGGGCAAAATGTTTTTCAACAGATTTTATCTTCTGTGCGAGCATTCAGAATCAAGAAATTCCTTTTGAATATTGGAAATATTTTGAATATTGGAAGGAATCCACAAAATATGAAATGTTGAATCCATCATGTCAGTGTATTCCCTGCACAACCTAGTAACAGTTCACACAGGAAAGACCAGAAGTTGATCAGATTTTCTGTACTCTTTCAACATATATGGATGCACTTTCAAAACATTTTGTGGAATTCAAGTAATATTCAGATTGTTTTTCTCTCCCTTATCCCCTCAAAAGATGGTCCAATTCATGCTTCTCATATTTAGGATGTGATGTACTTCTCCATGTTTAAGAGGAAATCAAACACATCTTGTCAGGGTGTTAATGAGCATTCACATTCTCCTGTCACTATAATCTCACCTGTTTGAAAATGACATGATGTGCTAATATCCTTTTTGATACGTGAAGGTAAATGAAATCAAACCAGCTCTTACGCTGACTGGAGAAGTAGTTATTTGGGGAGTTAAAGCACTTGATGTCTTCCAGTGCCAGTGAGTGTTTCGCATTTCCAGCACTCACAGTCCCTGTATAGGTAATGAGAATTCAGTTGTCAAACCTGTGTCTGCAGTGTTTTTTCTAGCTATGATCCTTTAGTAAGCCACTGAGCCTGTGAGGAGCCTTTCAGCATCCTCAAAAAAGATTTAGATAGTTTAACTCCTTCACTATAATCAATAAGCATTTGTGATAATACTTAGGTTAATGAAATGCAACAGGTATCACATACATCCTCTCCTCTTTTATGGCACACGCTGTACTAGGCCAGAAGTCAGGTACAGCTTATTTCACTTAATGTAGTGAGTCAAGTATTTTAATTAGAGGAAAGAAGTCTATTTAAAAAAAAAAAAAAAAAAAAAAAGGTGTTCTAAGAGCTTATTCTTTATTTACTTCGGTTTTTATCTACAGTGAAGTCAGTGAAATACCCCTTTTTGTGATGGGTTCAAAATGGTGGTAGCAGGTGCTGTATTATGTTGACAGGCTTCATTTGAAGACTGTATTTGTCTCTTAATTTATGCTTTGTGAAAATTTTCTCCTTCAGGTCGTTCATGCAGACATCTGTACTCAGGCTTCCCTTCTTCAGAAGGCTGATGTTGTTGTAATGAATAATGTCTTTGAATATTTTCTTGACAGACTGGAACAGGCCAGGTAAGCTATGTGTCTAAACAAGTAATCTATTTCTTTGCCAATGTGTGTGTAACCTTGTGAGTTACGGAAAACCTTAAGGTTGTGCTTTTTGAAGTCACACAAATTACATAAGGAATTGTTTTAGACTGCCTTTACTTAATTGTTTCACTTAACTGCTAAGGTGTTAGGGCAGTTGTTTGTTGTTAAACTCACTGGATAGTGCTCCTTTGCTTACCCAAATCTTGCTCTGGATCCTTGCACTGTTAAAATAGTATCTTGCTGCTTAAGGGTCTGAAGTTACTTTCTCAGCATAAAACTTAATCATCAGAAAGAAGACAGGTTGCTTTGACTTCTGGATATCAGTGTTAATACAGATGCACTACAAAACACGGATATTAATGGTATTTCTAATGTACCTTCATAAGCATGTGGCAGCAAACAAACACATGGTTAAGGTTCTTCTCTTTCAGGTACTGAGCACTTCCAGATGAGCTTTTGTTAATCTACCAGTATCCATTTTAAACATAAATAGCTTTACCTGCCAAAGTGACTGGGCCTTTAGTACGGGTAGTCAAAAGGAATGGGTGCCTCTGTCTCTGCGAGCAGTTTAAGTTAAGGCTTGTTCTACTGTCCTTGCTACCAAACAGTAACCTCAGACGGAGAGGGAATGGATGGGTGAATTAGTGGGTGTTTCAGATCGCCAGGAGATTTGTTTCCAGACACGTGACTGAGAATTCATTTGATTCTTCAAGAATTCGGGTGACTTAATGTTGCATTAGTACCATGAAGACAAATGACATTTGAAGAATGCTGGAAATTAAATTATTTTTAGTCTGAATTGCCATGCTGTTAGAAATGAACTGACTTGCAAAATCAGAAAAAAAGAAATGCTGGGGGCTATATATAGATACTTCTTTCACTAACGTCTTAAGAGACTTTTGTCACGACTACAAAGTACATATGTAAAGAGCTGCTTAATAAAACAGTGTGCTTGGGGACCAGATTTTCTTAAAAAGTTTGAAGGGACCAAATGTTGATGTTTAATGCTAGTTCAGAGTGTATTGACAGTACAAAATGATGTGCATGTATGTATCAGAGTGAAAAAGTAACAAAAATTAACTTTTTAAGACCATATATTCCTTCTGTTTTTAACACAAAGCCTGATTTTGTTCATACGAAGTTATTTGCTAACATATGAACAGTGACTGGTAAGCATATACAGCAAGTCTTCAAGCTTAGCTTACCTCCAGTGACTAAACTAAAAGTGTTGGATTTGTTGTATATCAAAGGTGTTTCTGTATGTAAAAAATTGATGACCTACTTTTTTAAAAGTGTTTCGGAGCTTGGGAATTTGTCGCTTGTAATGCAAAGAGAGAATATATTTCATTTCCTAAAACCTGATGACCTGCTTTTCAATGTGTTTCAGAGCTTGGGAGTTCATTGCTTGTAACGTAAAGAAAAGAGGGTCCTTATTAGTTACAGTTCCAAGCCTTAAAGAATCGCTCTCAAAGCTCCAGGTGAGTTCCCTCAGCCAGTTTTAGTCAACACATTTTGTTACTTGCTATGGAAGTGGCACTTCTGTACTGGAGGTTAGCTGCTTGCCAGTACTGCCATCAGAACGGGCATGTAATTTAGAGCACAGGTTAAAATGTGCAGGGCTCTGGATTCTATTTCCAGCTTGAACACCATCGATCTTCTGTACTTTGATTGTTCCTACCCATAAAATGGAAAAGCCAGTCTATATCAGTAGGCTCCATGAGTCATTGTATTATCATGGGTATTATTAACAAGACTTTAGTTGTGAGGTTATGAAAAAACAAAGCTAAAAACATTAGCAAAGCTGTATTATGATCTAAGTTTTGTGATAATCATATCCGCTCCACTCAGACTACATCCAGGTATAGGAGCAGAGCCTCAGAAGTACAGATATTTTTACAGACTTCCAGTTAGAAGCTAAACTTTGAATTGTGTATTTAGTTTTACATTTGCATGTTGCCTTAAAACATGACAAACTGTTTTGCTAAGCCAGCGGAAGAAAGGAACATATTAAGAAAGGACTATCCATGAGGATATCCTGTCTTCTGACCTGCTCTCAGCTTTGAAAATGGTTCATAATATGCCAGTATGAGCTGCTGGAAGTACAGATTAGGGAGAGATGTGGTATCCCAGCTAGCCAAGTGGTTACCATCAGGTGTCTTGGATCAGTAACGCAGCTTTACATTGCAGTTGGAAACAAACAGAATGACAGAGCAGCTTTAAATGATTTTGGATGTTCTGTGCTGTTGTGTTGTTCTCTGAGTAGTAATCACTTCTGTTGGACCAGCCTCTGCTCTGCATCCATTCTGCCATAGGTCATGAGTAGATTACAGTTATTATGTGTATGCTGCTTATACAAATTATGTGGGCTGGCTGTAGTTAGGAAACAAAATGCTGATAATACATGAGAAAGTTACTTATAAAGTGTCTTGCTGGCACAATAGTCTGCTTTAGAGAAATTAAATAATTTGTTGCCTATGTGTTGATGGATGAAATAGATCCTCAGCCCCAGGAGCAGCAGTGGTGTCATTTGACCTTTTCTTTGGGCAAACAGTAGTCACTCAACAGCAGAGGTGCCCTTTGTAGTCTTACTAGCATATTTCCTGGATGTAAAACAAGAAAGTACTTGTGATTCTTCCATGGTACACTTAGCTGCTCCCTCACTGGTTCTGTCCAAATGATGCTCTGAGATCAGGATGCTTATATAAATACATGTAAAGAAGCAGTTGTGACATACTAGCAAAATAACGAGACTACCAACTGAGATAGTTTTTAAAAGTTATCTTTGTTATACTCTCCTATTTAAGTTAAATGGCATTTCCAGAAATGAATTTATCTATGCTGCATAATTTAGAGTGACTAATCTCTGTTATGTCTTGGTTTCTTAACGTAGTACTGGCCTTGAAACCCAAATTTCTCGGAATTGTGTTCATTTAATGATCTGTTTTCATTGTTTCAGATGGATATACAGCTCAGCCAATGGGTAGAAGAGATGCCTCTGAACTATGATGTGTATGTGGAAAAGGATGTTGACAGAGAAGCACTTGAACAAATACATTTATACAGGATTCTCTAGTACCTGGAAAAACTTACTAGTATCCTTGCAATAGCGTATATTTTGAGTCTAAAATGAATTCTGATTGATATGTGTGAATAAATTGGGTAAAAATTGTTATTGTGATTAATGTGAGTGATATCTGCGGATTGTAATATAAGGTAGTCTTTCTTTTGAAATGAGATTTCTTCTGGAGGCATTCTGTCTGAGCAGAATATATTGGTTTTTGACAAAAAGATACGGTTTATTTTTGGTAGAAGTGTTAGAAAGAGTGACTGTTGACTGATGGCAAAAGAATTTTTGTACATTAGCGTCATGCACTCCTAAAGTTCATCTGTGCTCTTTTTTCCTATGAAATTTCTAGATTTTCATGGTCTGCCTGATAACCCAAGCATTTACTGGCATTAGTGAAGAGAAATGAGTCCATCCATTTAGTCCATCTGTTTAGTCAGTTGTCCTTACGGTAAGGACGTTAACGTAAGACACCAAAAGACACCTAAGAGGCACTGAGAATTAATCCCACAAGTCTGGGACTGCAGAACTGCACTTCTGGGGATTATAGGAAGTATAATAAGGGGTTAAGAAGCTGAAAATTCTGAACAGGTGTCACAGCTTAGCGGAGGCTTGGTGGTGGCGTAAAACATTGGAAATTCGTAACAGAGCCTCCTCAGAGAAAAAAGATCCACATACGCCCACCACATTTATATTTAGATTTTACGTTCTAAGGATGTGAAGCTATTAGTCAGCTGAAGAATGTTTCAGTTTTCAGCAAATATTGGCAATCAAGTGCAAAAATATTAACTTCAGGAGCTTTGAACTAAGTGTGTTGTGAATTCAGAAGCATTGTAAGTATCTAAAAGTTTACTATGCAACTTATGCCTACTGCAAATAGGAAAACTTTAAATTGGATTTCAGTCTTCACATGATTTATAGGTCAATGAACTTTATAATATATCCTGTAGGCAAAAAGGAACAGTGACCACTAGGCACTCAGTAACGTCGAAGGTACTGGATAAAGGATAGTAAGTTTTAAGAAGCTGTATTTTCAGTGGTTGGTTTGGCGTGGAGGGGGATGTTTTAACTTGTGTGATACTGAGTCACTGCCCAAAAACTCCACTGAATCTGTTCTTTGTGCATTTAAGAACAAACAGGCTTTACTTAAAAAGTTTTTTTTATTTAAGTATAGTAACTAAACTGTTGATTACCTAATTGCCAGTGAGACAAATGCCCCTAGAAAAGGAGCCTGGAAGAGACTAATTAGCGGGGTGGAGGTAATACAAGGCTAATAGATTTAGCAAGGAGAGGATAAAAAATGGGAAAAGAAATGCACGTGCAATTCAGAATGAGGAAGTAAGACTGTAGTAATCAGTACAATACAGTGGAAGGTATGACTGAATCTGGAGTGTGTAAAGAAGCTACTATAAAAGGAAAAACTTTAAAAGCCACTGCATAACCCTACTGTCATGTGAGTGGAAAAGACCATTTTGGAATGTTTCTCAGTAGTCTCAGAGGTCCTTCAAGATCTGCCCCCTAATCAATTCTCAGGAGTTTTGGTTCATGATGCTGAGTGTAATCTGTGCCCTGCACCTTTCTTTGGTAATACAGAAACTATAGCTTTCATTGCAGTTGTTTCCCCTCTTCATGCTGAGTCTTCAAATACTTTTTGGGTGTTGATCTCAGATAAAAAAAATTTCAATAGACTGGAGCAGATCACTAGCATGTTTAATGACATCTGTATCCTCTGACTCTGGAAATAGCATGCACACATCTGGAGCTCATATGTAAGAGAGGGGGCAACAGGGAAGCTCCCCATGTCTTTTTTAGACATCAGTAGAAAGTCAGAGGTGAGTTCAAGTTGCTGAAATTTCTGCCTTCCTCTGCTGTGCTTAGCAGGTCCTTGATTTAAACCCAGACATTCAGGTGTTTGCAGAGAAGGAGGTGGTGGTAATTCAGTCTCTTTTGACTAAAATTACTCAGAAATAAAACTTCTCTGTCCCTTTAGGTATTTCTTAACTTGGCTTCATATGGCCTGAGCTCATAGGGCCGTTCTTAAAGGTGTTTGCTAGACAGGCAAGACAAGCGTGACAAGCTCAAAACAACTCGTGTGTGAAAGAAGGTGTTAATTGAATTTGTTCCTTTTCCAACTTACCTGGCTCCTTTTAGTCCTGTTGTAGATTCCCTTACACATAGGTAGCAAAAGTAAGATGTAAGGAGGTTTGCAAAACTCTCTGTGGTAAGCTGGAAAATCTGTCCTCTCTGTGTACGCTTGGGAAGCCTGGGACGTCAACAGAAGTTCTCCTGAGAGTGTCTGTATTGCCTCAGCTCTGGTTTTGCTTGTTTGGCTCTAGGAAGCTGCCACGGGTACATGCAGTGTGCCGAGTCCCTGTTCCCAGCTCTGATGCTGCTGTGTTGCATGCTGCTTGGCAGACACTTGAACTTTTCTCTGCCTCGGTGTCTACAGTGAAAATAGGAATAACAAATCCAAAATCGAAGCAAGGTTGTGAATTAATTGAATATCAACTGCTTTGAGATTGTCATATAAAATGTGCTAAACAGCCAAGCTGTTCTTTGTAAGCTGACCTGATTTAGAAGCAAAGCAAGACATCAAGTATTTCTCTAAAATAACTTTCTGCCCCTTTTCTTTACAAGACAACATTGAAAAGAAAGCCCAAATTAACCAGCTACTGTGCTGAAAATATGTAAATAGTTCTTTCCTGGTGCCCTCACTCTCCTTGCTGTTAGCTGGCCACTGGCATCAGGAGGAGAGGAAGGGAGAGAAACAAACCCCTGCTGGTACCCAGATTTTTGGTTGGCACAGGGCAGTTGGGTGGCAGCTACCACAGATGGCACTGGGGCTGTTGCAAGCTGCCAGCTCAGGAGCTGCTTGCTGCCCTGAATGGCTCTGAGGCTACCTGGCCAGTGTGCTGCATCTTCCTGCAAGGACCGTGCTGTGTGTGACCTCATGGAGGAGCTCACCCCAGCTACAGCACTGAAACACTGTGGGTCATGAGCAACTCATAATCCTGGAATTTCATGTTTGTAGGGCTGAATTAGGACAAACTAAGCAGAGGGAGCTGTGCATCCACAGTTTGTTGTAATCATCAGGAATTTTATGGCACACAGTGAAAGCAGGTCCGCTCTTCCCTCGCAGCGTAACTCTCCGTGCAGTACTCTGGTGTCTGCAGGACCAGCTATCTGAAGTTTAAATCCATGGAGAATTACTTCAGTAAACCAGAGAAGGTGTTCTGGACCCACTGTAATAGGACAAAAGCTGTCAAGCTGTAAGAATGATAGATTAACTTCGCAGACAGAAAACACTGCAAACATTTTCACTCGGGACCACGTCATGAAATGCCTGCTGTGGGCAGCCTGGCAGTCAAAGGTGAGTCATTTTCATGTCTGCTTCTTCCCAGGAAGTGGTGTCAGAAGGGTCTAATGACCCATGCTTGGGAAAACTTGACAGTGGAACAAGCTTGAAAAAAATCCAGCTCCTCAATTTCTCATCAGCTGGGTTCTCTCCTTTTCTCTTTCTTAGGTTTTGTCTCCTGTCTCTTTTCAGCTGTGCTCTCCCTCCCTGCTCCCAGAGGCAGGGCTGGGCTGTGGTGCAGCAGGAGGTAAGCAGGAGCTCCGTCAGAGCATGGCTGCTGCCTGCCTGCTGTCTGTCACTGCAAGACTGTAACAGCCAACAGCCAGCCACTTGAGCTGAGCAGCTTCTCAGGGTCCATGCTGACTGGAATAATGATGCATTTCTAAAGGGCTGGTTCACACCCTCCAGGAATTCCTGTCAGGGCCTCCAGAGAAACTTGCAGAGCCAGCTCCATCCCATCTCAGAGGCACCATGGCAGACCCCAGCTCTGGCTCCCCTGCCTGGGTATTGGAGCTTGGCACAGACAATGCCACAGCTCTTTGCCAGCGCTGTAACAAGTGGGCTCCCAGAATCCACCCTTGGGCTGTGACAAACCCTCTGCAGTAGAGGGGTGTGTGTCTGTAGAAGTACGTGGAGGAGGAGAGCAGTGCTGTTTGACCAACAAATGCATGTCAAATACTCTTTCTGCAAAGATCTGTACTTCCACTCATCATGTGAGAGCAGATTAATGTGGTGCAGTCTGGGGGGAGGGAGAGAGATGGAACATCATGCTTAAGCATACATATTTTAAATTTCATGCCAAAATTTGAAGCAGGATATTCTAGCCGAGCTGCTAGCAGCCGCAGCACAGATCAGGCTCTGATCGTTGCAGCATTGTGTGAGCGTGTGTATCTGTATATATATATCCGTGTACAAAATGAGACTCTGCTTATCCTCTAGAGTCTACTAGGTACATGGACAAAGGTAGGAGAAAGGAAGCATTTCCTATCTTACAAACGGGGCTTTGAATTAAGTGTGGTTATTGTGATTGTGTAAATGAGGTAACTGCACACGCAGGGTCTGCTGTAGTATTGGTGAATGCACTTCTGTGGTCAATAATTGACTCAGTTGTGAGCATGAAAATGCACACATTGCTGTCAAAAGAAACAGTCTCTATATTTAAAATGACATTAAGGAGATGAATAATCCACAATGGAGGGAGGAGGGGAGAAGCACATCACTGACAGCTTCCTGGCAAAGCATTTAAGACACTAGAAAACAGACACTGAGCTGATACATGGATAAACCTAGCACGGACACGGGTGTAATGAAAGGAAGAATTTGGGTGGAGCTGCCTGCTTCCCTTCCAACTGCTTCAACAAAGAAAGAAATAAAGGAAAAAAATAGCGATTTTAATAGTGAGTTGAATGGAAAGCTGAAACCATGACGCTTCGTGTCTTAAAAGTAAAATGAAACGAAGCGTGATGTTGCAAAAGCACTTGCCTGCTAACGAGGGCTGGGTGGTGGGGAACACTGCTCTACTCCAGACAGTGGATTGCAGTGGTGTGCAAGCAGGGGATGCACATGAGCTGGTAAATCTTCTTGGTAACGTTGAAATCAGCTTGAGTAGTCGGTTTATTCCAGTTACGAACTGTGACAAGTAGGGAAATGATTACTTGAATTTCCCAGCGCACTCTGCTATGTATGTGTACTGGGGTATCTCTACCTGTGCTGGCAGAAACCTCGCAGGAGCGTCTCAGACCTCCTCACTGACCCTTTTGCACTTGGGCGCTGCAGGAAGGCTGGGCCAGCGCCCGGCGTGTCACTGCCGGCTTCGCCTCTGCCGGGGCGGTCACCCAGAGGGCCGTCAGCAACAACCCAGAGCAGCGCCAGGCAACGACTGGCTCGTAGGGAGGATTCGAGGATTTTATAATCACAGATACTGCACGTGTAAGGACAACATGTGGTGTTGCAATACTGCAAGCCTGTAGTTCTGAGGCACTTACTGGAATTAGCAAGGAACTCCAGGGCCTAGTTAAAGTCCGTGTTTCGTAGACTGGCTCCCTCCATTCCAGTGTCATAAAGGTGTCAGCCAAAATTTCTGAAGCTGCACTAAGATTTGCTACGGAAGAAAAGACTCCAGAAAATGTACAGCTTTTGGCCCTCTCTCAGGAAGGGGCTGATTGTGCAGTGCAGTACATGTTGTTGGGCTTTTTTTATTTTTTAATGACTCACTTGTTGGACCTTCTTTCTGTTTGTCTTTCAATGCCAAACAGAAATTTGTATTTAGGTCAAACTGCTGTTTTGGTACTAATAGGAGCAGACATCAATTTTGTCTATGGATTTCACAGCTATGCATTTTTCAGAGTGAAGTTCCCTCTTTAGGCTACTGCTGACATTCTGCTGTGCGGGTGTTACACCGGCTTTCAGCGCTGCCTCTGCTGCACTACTCACACATGCGCAGCCGTGGGACACAGCCACAGAGCTGCCTTTCAGACATCGTTCCTTTTTGTTCACACAGGCTCTGGGGATGCTCATCTTCTCCTCCCGTTTCCTGCTTTCAGGCTGCTGCACACCTGGTGTTACCTTCTTGTCTGTTTTCCCCATCGTGGTGACCCTGCACCCTCTAGGCCCATGCCCAGCTGCCAGGCTCTGCCATGCAGGCCTGTTGCCAGCCCCTGTGCTGAGGCACACTGCCTGCCTCCCTGGAGCCGGTGCCCTGGAGGCACACGCAGGAGCCGGAGGAATGTGAGCTCAAGTTCCAGGAGAAGGCTGGCACCAAGGCTGAGGTTGCTCCTGGCTGCTCCTTCCTTCTCCCAGGGTAGCTGAGTGAAGCCTCTCTGCACAGCATGAAGCCTGTGCAATTTGTGCTCACTTTCTGAAAGCCACCGTGACCCATGAGAAGGTGCTGAGCAAGGAAACTGCTAGCTAGAAGTAGAGGAGAGCACGCTGGTTCAGATGCCTCCTGGTGTAACTCCCTGCATCCAACCCCCATGGATTTCCTTCCGTTCTTATCAGCTGACTGCCTTGCTCCCTGCCTCTGACATGGGGCACTGAGGTGTCTGAAGATGGATCTTTAAGCCTAATCACGCACAGATAATCAGATCCTGAGCTACAGCCAAAGGTATGGGCTGAATGAGAAAGGGGAAAAAAAGAAAAAAAAAAAACTTTAAACTCCCTTTGCAGTTCTTCTGTGTCTGTATTACTTTTTTTGCTCTGATGAAAAATCTTCAACATGCAGAATAGCCAAATACAAACTGGTTGGCAGTTATTCCAGGTTCTCTACCACTAGCTAAGGTCTAGAAGGCCAACCACCTTTTAAAGCCATTTTCTTCCTTCCCATCCTCCTTAGGGTTTCCTGTAGGTGAGAGTGTAGGGGAACTGTTGGGTCAGGGCCTGGACTGGTGATGGAGCACCTGGTGAAGAGGTGTGGCTGATCTGGGAGCACAGGCAAACTGTTTATACCTGTGCTCCCCTGTGAGCGGAAGGGGTGGGCCTGGGGAGGGGTTGCCCCAGGCCTAGATAAGGGCCAGGCAGAGCTCAGAGCTGGAGCTTGAGAAGAGGCAGCAGGGTGACAGGGAGCAGCATGAGAGAGAGAGGGAAGGTGAAGCACCAGCACCACAAGGAAGGAGCTGAAGGGAGCAGGAAGCAATGCGGAGGAGAGCCCCCAGCTCCAGGTGAGACAGTGGCATAGTTGTAGGAGTTTGAAACATTTTCCTGCTGCAGAGAGGAATCTCAAAATGATGTGCTTAGTTCTGAGAGGGCTTTACGCTCAGGAATGGCACAGCTGAGGATAGCCTGAGAATCAGTATTTACTTAAACAGATGACAGGATGGTTTCCATGAGGTCTTCCAGTCCCTTTCAGATGGTTCTCTTTCATGACACAGTCCAACACTATGCTGCTTTGTCTTGAGCCGCTGTGGTCTGCCTTTCTTGTTCTTTTGTCGTTTGTTTTTATTGCATTTTGTTTTCTGGTCAACTTTTTTGTCCAAATTGAGTATTCAGAGCAGCTGATGCCACCCTGAGAGCTGTCTGGTAATAGAGGGATGTTCTTATATGTTTTATTTTTTCCTCCTACCACTCATCAGTTTGAGCTGATATTCATACTCTGAATTAACAGAAGTTGGTTGCAGCACCCACGTTTCATCATAACTGTGCATATGGTTCAGCTCTCACAAACAACAGGGATGAGTTTTTATTTAGTAACTGGAAGGGGGGCATTTTGCTGAGACTCACAAGCAGACCAACCCAGAGCTATCAGCCATTCGCTGGATTGTTCCTGTCCTGTAAATACAGTCTTAGGGTATCCAGCCTTTGGCTTATTCCTTTGTCCTTGCTGTATGTGGCTGTGAGGGTATGAGGGGAGTGGAAAGGACACACAGCTGGTCAGGAAGTCATTATCCCCCTGTGCAGGCCTCAACAGCAGGGAACAATGCTGGCGTAGAGGAGAGCAGGCAAGCATCCTGTGCGAGTGAGTGGCACCCATGCTCACAACCTAGCCTAGCTCCAGCCCATGAGGCTCATCTCACTGCTGTGATCACAGCACAGGAGAAACAAGGTGCAAATTTCTCAACATCACCAGAGCAGCCAGGTGTCTGGTGAGGAAAGCAGCAAGGACATGGCTCAGCACCTCGGAGAGAAGAGGTAAGGCCTGCAACCCCAGTGATGACCTGAGCCAGGATGAGCCCTGTTTAGCTTGGCCTTTCCCCTTATGTTACTTTCAGCTCTGAACAGCCAAACCCTGTGCTGCTGCAGCCCCTGCGTTGGCTAAGCCAGGTCCCCTCCCCACAGGTGAGTTTCTGTCTTTGCTCCTTGTGTGACCCAGCCAGCTTCCTCTCCCTTGCCGAACCTTCGCACCTCTCCCATGTGTGCTCTCACCACAACTCCTCCTGCAGGACTTCCAGAACAGCATGTGCATCCCATTGCCCCTCACCTCAGCGAGGGGAGCTGGAGTACAGAGGTCAAGAGATGAGAATCACTTCTTGCCCAGACTGGTTCACTGGGGTATGCCTCGCAGCTCCCACTGTGCTGCTGGTTCCCAGCCAGCTCCTGGGAGCCGTGAGAGGGGTGAGGAGAGAGGAAAAAACAGGAGAAAGAGGCAGCAGCAGGACTTGTTCTGAAAAATGGGGGAGGAAAACTGCTGCAGGCAAGCAGGCTGGTGTGGGCTGTGGTTTCTGCTCCTGTCATGAGGATTGGGGTGATGCACAGCAAGCAGGCAGCTTGCCTGTCCTCTGCAGTGCAGTGTTAAGGCCCTGGGAGCCCCACAGGAAGGGAGAGGTGGGCTGGGGGGACCAGGAGCTGGTGGGCAGCAGGATGGCTGTGCTAACAGGACTTCAGGGCCTGTCAGCACCCTCTGTGGAAGCAGCACATGGTGGCTGCCTAAGCTGTTCCTGCCACTGGGAGCAGCCCTCTTTCCAGTTTATCCTTCTGCTGTTGTGCTCATTGTCCATCACCTGTTACTTACACTCTTTCACAAAAAAGTGTTCTTTTGGGGCTGGCCAGCAAGAAGGCCTCCTTCTCCCTTCCCACCCTCACACACCTGCCTGGCGCTTGCAGCTGCTCTCCCAGAGAGGCCAAGGCTCAGCCCACCCCTAACGCTTGTGTTCTCAGAAGCCGTATTTATGACCACATCTAATAAGATACAGATTGCTTAATTTGCATAGGTGCCAGACACAGAGGTGCATGAAACTGGGCAGGTAGGCCCAGACATGAGGGGGTGTTGCAAGTGGGAGAGGATGGGGCTGGTGTTCCCCTCCGCATAGGGAAGGCTGGTGGCAGGGTGAAATGAGGTTACTGCAGTCCAGGGGCATCCTCAGATCAAAGCTGTGAAAGGATTTTTAAAGCTGTTCTGCTTGCTGCATGCAGCGCATCACCGCTCTCTCAGCTTTGCTTAAAGCAACGTGTTTCTCAGTGGTCTCATGAGTATGCATGTGCAGAAGCTGCCTGCATGAAGATCCTGGAAATGAGCTGAGATACCACAGTCTGACTTGGTCGGATTCAGCAGTGACAGTGATGTGCTGCCCACCTCTCGTCGTCTCCTCCTCCTGTAGAGGCCACGCACCAGTGGTGGGCAGAGCAGAGGCCTGGTGCCCTAGGCCAGGTGCTGAGGTGGAGCCACCCTTCCTCATCTCACCCATATCTGCTCCTGGCCCCCCTGCCCGGTGGCAGGACAGGTGGCACTGCAAAAGGGTACAGCAGCCGTGGGGGAACTGAAACATTATAGATTGCTGCTGTTCAATCCAGCAGAGCCCGTCTGTCACAGTCCTTAAAACGCAGTCAGTCCCAGATGGAGGTTTCTATTTAGGAATGAAGTGGCCTTAGTTTGATGCTATTGCATACGCTCTGCTTATAACACACCAAAACCCTGACAGGCACCTTCTGCCAAGTGTAGCTCGGCGGTTCAAGACAGGCACCTTGCTGCTCCTACCATGGAGCAGAACGCGCTGGGTACTGCACCTCCCATCTTTCAGATCACAGCCTAATGCTTCAGCTCAAGCCAATAATAAAGGCAGGCCTGTGCAGTGACAGCAAGGTGTCAATGAGGATGTCCCTCACATGTGGGAATTCAGCTCAGCTACCTGGCAAGAGATGGTAAATTCTTATGACTGAGATATTTTTGACCTTTTTCAGCAAGGGTGACATTCAGAAGGGAAGCTCCATCAGAGCTCTGCAGGCACTTAGCTCCTAAATGAGAGCATCTACATGGGGTTTAAGATGTCTTAAATGGTTCATTATGTCTTTGTGAGTTCAGCTGATTCACCTTAAGTCTCTTAAGTAGCAACATGTCGGAAGTTTGCCAAAAAGCCAATGGAAGTTTGGCCTGTAGTCCCGGGACGACTCTGACAAATTATTGTGAAGGCACCTGTAAACGATGAGGTTTCTTACATCCTCTTTGTGTGCGTTACTTCTTTGTGAAGCAGAAGGTACGCTGGAAATTCTGCTGTCTGGGGATGACAGCAGATTGGGGATGTGGTTATCTGCCTCCACTTGCTACACTCTCAGTGCTCCCTCTCAGTGGCTGAGTGGGATGGTTAGAAAACAGGGAGGATGTGGTTTTCTGAATTCTGAATCACAACAGTTTTCCCCCAATGCTCTTATCTGCAGTAATTAAAAAATTCCAGCCTAGTAATTAGACTGTAGCTGGTCTGAGGCTCCATGGGCCTTAACACTAGCTTCTTAATTTCAGGACTACCCAGAGTAATCAAATTAAGGTTTTTTGTTTTAATTAACAGTTCCACTAAACTGATAGTACGTCAAGGGCTGAGCTGAGCAAGAGCGTTTTAAAAGTTGTTCTGTTGCTTCCATTTCTCTTTCCATTTCTTCCCTCAGGAGCTGCCAGTACCACACTAAGTCCTTTGTAAAACCTTGTAGCAGAGTTAGATGCAAGCTATGCGCTGGGAGGTGGTAATGGGAGCGAGGGTATCCCAGCAACCTGACGTGGGCTGTTCCAACCTGCCTCAGGATGGAGGATGGACTAGATGGCCTTCAGAGAGCCCTTCCAGCCCTGTTGTCCACAGTTCTTGTAGGACCTATGGGAACATGAGGATCATGAGAGGCGCTTTTTGCTTTGAAATATTTATTTCCAGCTGATAAACTGATTAACTTTGTGTGTAAACAGATCGAATAAAAACAAACAAACCCACAAAAGCCTTAGGAGGCTTCCAGACTGTCAATATGTACCTCAGAACAGCTGAACTCCGCTTTAGACAGTAGAGATGGGATTAATATTTCTTCTCAGATCAGGCTGGAATGCATGGAAGCCAACTTGTCAGTTTTTACCTGAGTCCTACCTGGCTGGGGCTGCAGCTGGTACAGGGCATAGTTGTGTCCCTTCCTGCCCCTGCCCACATACAGTGGGTGAATAATGCAGTGAGTGATGAGCACTGGGCTCCGTGTGCCCCACGAGCTTCCTTTCAGGGATCTCTGAGCTGAGTTCAGCTCTGTCTGGTGATAGGATTATCTCAGTCCCTGATCGAGACCAAACAATGACGCGCTGCACCCACCGATATTTCCTATGAGAAATTGTGCCTGCGGCCCCAGGTTCTGCTGTGCTAAGCACTAAATCCAGTAGTGTGTGCGGATCAGATATTGCATTAATATCTAATCCTGTGTGTAGCTGGACCCCGAGCTCAAATTCATTCATTCATACACGTAAGCTTCACTTAATTTAATGATCCCATCCCATGTTTTCTCACGTTAAAGATTAGCTGACGTGTCTGAACCGGTAGTTACTGCAATATTAATCATTTTCCTGGCTACTTCTCAGCTTGTCCCTGAAATTCATCTTCAGGCTTTGAACCACCTTTACCCTGAAAGCTGAACAAAGCTAAAATGCAACAACCTCAAATTCTGTCATAGCAAATCTTAAACTGCCTACGTCTCACGGAAAAATCTGACAGATGCCTTATTTAGAACTGCTCTGGTGTAGGCATGTCATTCTATTTTGTTCCCTTAATACTTTTTTGTGAAAACAGGGTTATGATTTAGGATTTAATCTTCTGTGTATTCCTGAGTTCAGTCCTAATCTCTGTCCACATCACAATTAGCTGGGACATCATCTTCATAGTACACATCAGATTTGATAATGATCTTTTTATCTTTTTGGTTTTTTTCTGCAAAGGTCTAAAAGCTACGCAGAAAAGTAATGAAAAGAGCCTACTTTCATTTCACTGGTGTGTCATGCTCTAAGTTTTCTCATCCTTTCTAAATTACTCTTAGTCTGAATTGATTTTGTGGTATTGATTCTTGGAATCCTGTCTGTAAGCAGTTACATTTTGAGTAATATATTAAACAGCAAAAAGGATCTGGGTGCATGTATTCATAAAGAATGGAATGATTCTTTGAGGCAATCTACGTAACAGTAGAAATTCAGTCAGGAGGCAGTCCGGGTTACAACACTGCATTTGCTTTTCAGTTCCCTTTCTCACCAGAAAGGACGATGATGACCCTGCAGTTGTCTCTTCCAGTGCTGGATGGCACACAGATGTGACACAGTGGTCAGAAACTGCCTGTGACTTCCTGTGAGGGGCTGGAAAGCTGACTGAGGAAACCAGTGAAAGATGCCCTGAGACAACACACGGAGGAGAAAGCTAGCAGCTTCTACCAAAAGTTATATATTCGCTACCAGAAAGTGTAGTGACAGCACCCTGTCATCTGCCCCAGCTGAACCAGTGTGTTATCTTATGTTGGCTTTAAGGAGGTTGTGTCTGAGCTACTACAAAAGGGGATGCCAAAATAAGCAAAACCAGCTGTTCCCTACAGAGCTGCTTATTGCTGCTGTGGGAAGCAGTGGACGTGGAGGCCCCGCACGCCGCGAGCAGTGGCTGCCCAGGCAGAGGCAGCAGGCCGCGTGGCACAGGGCCTGCACGGGCACCGTGTCCGTGAGCCTTCCCAGAACAGCTTCTGACCGGCGTGCTCGCCAGCCTGCTGTGAGTTACCTGCTCCTGCCTGGCGGTTATTTTGGGGTCCGATTTTGCTCTAGATCAGTTCATAAAGAGGTAGCCAAGTGGATACAAGCTACAGTAACTGGAGCACCTTTACTCTAGCATAACTGCATCCACTCTAACAGAGGGCAAAGCAATTTCAGTGACATTTAAAAACGTTACAGAAATGTTTAAATTATCCCTGAGTGCTGAGATAGTGGATGAGTAAGCTGTATTCCAACAGCTGGTCGGAATACTTTACTGTTAATAGTGGTAGCATTGGTACTAAATTATTCAAGTTAATCCACAGAACAATCTGCATTTTATTTAAATGTATATTTAATATTTAATTTAAGATAATTTGATAAATCTTTCAGTTTTAGTTGTGTTCTAGTTTGTCCTCAGCTCTGTTGTCCGTGTGTGGCTGCTTTACAATAATTAAAACTAAATCTTACAAAATGCATTTATCCAAGATGGTTTATAGGAAATCTCAGCCTCCACAGGCTGCCTTAGCCCGCTCGGCACCGCAGCTGGGGGCTGATCTGCCCAGCCAGCATAAAGAGGACGGTTTAGATCGTTGCACTTGAGCTCTTGGTTAGCGCTTTCTGCCACCACGAAATGCTTCGGGAATTAAAGCATGACAGAAGACTCTCTCAAATCACATTTTAAAAAGCATTTTCCATGAGTGACTATGTTAGCAGACGTTATTGTCACCAGAAGGCCTCTGCTAATCTTACAAAGCATCTGCGATGAATAATCTTCCCCTCCCCCATTCTTATTTGCTGCCAGAAACAGCTTATAAATGCTTACTTGAAATCTCTGCCAAATTTTGTTTTTAGGCACACTGTTGTAAACAGAGAGTATTTCCACCGATCTGGGTAGGACTTCTCCAGATTTACAAGGGTGCGAATGAAACCCAAATTTTGCCCGGGTCTTTTCTCTCCAGCTGCTGCTTGCTGCCCAGGTGAGCACCCTGCTGCCACTTCTGCTGTTGGTGGAAGGCAAGTGCTTGAGCTGAGCCTGTCCGTCGCTTGACAAATTATTATAAGCAGATTTGAACAAATATTTCTTTACAAAACAAACTGGTCAGCAGGCTCCAGGCTCTATTCTCCTGATGCATTTTACAGGAAATAATATCAAGTTAGCTATTATGAAACTACCCCCTCCTCACACACACATAATTGCTTCCAGCTTTCTGATTATTACCCTTTCCTTAACTGATAGAGTGAGAAGAGATATAAAAATATCCCCATACAGTGGGCCAAATCCTCATCTGGTATAAATCGACATAGCTCCATCAAAGTCAATAAAACCACGTTGATTTACACCAGTTGAGGAGCTGATGCACTGTAATTTTTTACTTGCTTTTAAAAATAAAACCTTATGTGATTGTGTAACCAGCATTGCAACAGAAACCAGCATTTCCTTTTGTGAACTCAAACATGTGCCCTCGACTTTCAAACATTTTCACTTAGTCCCATAGATCTGTCTTCCTCACCCCCTGGCACAATGCTCTTACCACCCTTTTACCGGGTCAGCATCATAACAGAGGTACAAACTGTGCTGAATGAGAATCAGACAGAAATTAGCATTTCTATGGAGTAATGAGGATAAGGAATGACATTCTGCCACTATTCTTTCACACAAAAGAGGGGAAAAAAGCTAAGTAAAGCAAAAGATAAGACAATTATTTCACTAGTGGTTTTCTCTCTGGTCAACCACAACACTTTCTTTGCAGTTATATATATTTATTAGCAACACCAAGCAATTAGTAATTCCTCTCCAGGAATGACAGTACTATAAACTACTAATATAGATTAAGTTTCTTGAGTCATCTTTAAAACAATACAACAAGACTTGCTATTACAAGGTTTACTGCAGCTGACAAACTGTGTGCTCTGCCTGGACAATGTGAGATTTCTAAAATCTCCCTTCAGCTTCACTAAGGGCTGTCGAACACATGGAGGATCTTTTGAGAACACTCTGTCTCTTGTTCTGATCAAGAGATGCTCTGTGGCAAATCTTTTACATGCATTGCAGGAATTTTATGCATTGCAGTGTGATCTTCCCCAAATCCCTCAGTTGTTGGACTGCTTGTTTTGCTTGATGTGTATGTTCAGAAATTCGTGATAATTTCAATAACATCCTGAAAAGTCTAAATTTTATCGTTAGTGTTGACGTAGTTTTGTATTGGTTCAGCAACGACCTTTAGTATTAGGGAAACATTTATTAATCCTTGGTAATTAGCAGCCGCATGCTGGTAGTTTTATGAAAGTTGATGGTGATATTTCTTTGTAGGTTCATAGCCTGTGGTTTCCAACAGCTTTCTTGAGCGCTGTAACAGATGAAGGTGTAATAAAGAATCGCAAGAGCATGTATTTCCAAATGATTTTGTGCAAAACCTGGACAAGGTTATGCTCGCTTTAAAATATATAGTCCATTGCTTTGAATAACATTGAAAATCATTCTGTGATGTCTGGAATTTACTTGCAAAGATTGAATTAGAATTTAGTCACATGTTCTGGTCCCTGTTTTAATACACAATTTTTAATTCATAGGACAGTCTGACATGCATTCAGATCGGATTGTAAAGCTCCTTGTAGTAAGACTTGAAAACTTCCTTATCATATTTGGAAGGTACCACTGTGCTATTATTTTGATCTGGAAAAGATATCACAGATTGCTTATCTCTATTAACCTGTGAGACCTTTGCTTTTGGGGTCCTGCTTTTACTGTAACCTTCATTTTGCAGTGAGGATTTGCCACCTGGCTGAATGAATGACTGAGACGTGGATGCAGAAAAATCCCATTCAGGTCCTTCGTTAGCTGTCTGTTTCCATGGCGAGATATGACTTGAAAATATAGTCTAGTCCCTGGAGAAAATAGTGATTCCCCAAGCACCCTTTAAGCAGATATTTATAGGCAGACACTCTCCAGATCTGTGCAGAGGAAATTAAAATAAAACACACACAAATTGGCAAACACTTTGCAGTCAGGATTGAAAGAGTGGCCCTGTCTGTAATGGAAGACGATGGTAGATCTTGCCAAATAGTTCTGTCACACGTAGGGTAGGACAGCCTTGCATAACTTGGGCAAGAAGTATCAACTCCCGCTGGGGACAAACAACAGTTATTTGAAAAGTCAGGTCCTGTTCTCCCTGCTATTGATACTGATGGGGACAAACAAGTCTCTCCAAATTGATGCTGCATGAGGAATCAAGCAGAGTTTTGCTTCCCTAGAAAGTGCAGTCATTTACAGGGCAGCAGTTGAGGCTTGCTGACTCTCAGGAGGAGATTCCAGGGTCTGCGAGAGGCTTGCTTTCAAGCTGGCAGTTTAATAACTCAGAGCAGCCCTCTGCAAAGCTGACCCTGTTTCCTACATGACAACAAGAGTCATATGGCAATGCCCACACTTGTGAGGCTGGAACTTTTCCTGGAAAAGTCACAAACTGCTCTTTGAGGAAGTCGTGTCCGCCACTATCGAGAGGAATGGTTTGGATGCTGGGTCCCCACAAACCATCTGTCAGCATGTTGGAGACCAGAGCCCCGGCCAGTGCAGTGCCCTGTTCTGGGGAGCCTGGCTTCCACTTTGACTGCTGAAAGCTCATCGCAGCAGGGTGCTTACAACAAAATGCTTCAAGCTCAGAGCTCATTTCAGCAGAACAAGCAAATCCAACCAGCTCCAACCCAAAGGTCCTTCCTCCAAGCATCAGTCCTATGTGGAACAGGCACAGAAGATTTAGGTAACGTCTCAGACTTGTCTTCCTTTTTATCTATAGCAAAACTTTCATTTTATTCCAAAGTATGGCAACAAAGATTGGGGGGAAAAAAAGCACGGCACTGCCTTGCCTCAAGTATGCTGAAGATTTGTGGCATCTTTAGACTGGATTCTTGGCTTTACAGACTAGAGAAACCTGAAAATGTACTGGATATGCAGTCAAAATAGCCTGTTACCCAACTTGCTTTCTTCCACAGACTATTGAAATATTAAGAACTCAGGCAAATAATGCTTAGATACAGCTCCCTTTGTTTGTGTGGGGTTGCATTCATTTGTCTGAAGCCAAGCTGGGTGGATAATTTTGCATTCTGTGTCTTTGCGGTGAATTGTGCGGCTCTGAAATTTGAATGAGATAAGATCACAAACGAGCAAAAACATGTGTAGGCTGAAAAATCAATATGTTTCAAAATAACCGTTGAGAAACAAATTATTCCTGTATGAATGTGCTGAAAGCTAGGTTTAGGGATTCTGCCATGCCTGATTGTGCAACTAACGTTTAATGCAGTAAAGGAATTAGAGCTGCCATCATAGATGTTAATCGTGCCATCACCTAGAAGTAAGGTACTCCAAAGGCTGACAATGGTAAACTGCAATATTAGGGATTTTTAAAGCGTCCCATGCTTTGCATAATAATTAGGTCTTAACAACAGTAGTTATTTCTAATCACTTATGCTGAGGTCTGCTCTTACCATTTGCCCTGAATTTTCTAATGTTTTAGACGAATTACCCAGAACAGCTACTCCCTTGTTATGATGTTCCGATTTTTCAGTTCAGGATTCAACGTCATTGTCACTGAAGGGTGGCAGAATTCCTGCTAACCTAATCACTTTCAGACCTATACCATGCCTAACATCAGAAAGCCCTTAATAACTAGCTTATGCCAACCAAAGTCTGCTTTGTCTGTGATGACACGTCTGAAAATATTTCCTCTGAGTGAAATCTACAGTTCTGTACTGAATTATTACTTGCTGGGAGTCACTCTTTCAGTAGTAACCCTTACGCTTTGCTCCAACAAAACACTCAGTGCCCTCGAGAAACACCTGAAGAAGCCATGCCTAGTATGATACCATTCAGGAATAACTAAAGACGATAACTGAAAACTGTAGGCTGCCAGCAATGCAAAGATTCAGTCTGCCACCAGGATCTGACGTTTCTTCTTTCAGCCTGTACTTTGCATAAGGCATTTAGAAATGCTATGGGATTTGAACTTTTCAGAAATAATCCTAAGAATCCACAGTCTCTGTGCCTGGTACATAATTCACTGAGACAGAATGAAACATTTCCTGTTTATATTTCTCTCTATATGCTGAAGTCTCCTGAGTGCTGGATGCGTCTCTGAGCAAGCCGTATACGTACTGTAAACATCTGTGAATCTAAAATACAGAATTCCCCAAATTCTCAACACTTCAGATGATTGACTTTTTAAGAAGATACGCATGGAATTACAGTCTCATCCTCTCTACAGGTATGTCTTTGTTCAACAGCATTCTTTAGAGAAATGCAGTGTTGACAGGCAAGGGGACGGACTGCTGAGCTCAGAGGCCGTGGGAGGACTGTGGTAGCTAGGGCAGCTCGGATGGGAACAGCAAACCAGGGCGGGTGTTCATTCAGTCCTTCCACCCTCCAGAGCCACTCAAGTAGCCTGTCGAGGCACACCATGCCAAGACTTATCTTTCATTTATTCATTTTAGGTATTATCTTTAAACATGCTCGGCTTGTTTATGTAAATATTTTCCAGTGAGAAAATATAGTTCTACATAAAAGCATTAAAACAAACAAAAAATAACAACGAGATCTTTCCAGCCGAACTCATACTGACAGTGCTTAAGATGGAATTTGGACCAGAGGCGCAAACTGAGCGTGTCAGAAGCTCCCAATCCAGTTCCTTTGTTTTTATGACAAAGGTGAGAAGTGCTGATTAAGGCTTACAAAAGGAAAATCCTTATGCATTATGATAAATGGCAGAGGAAAGAGAAGAAATAATAATAAGAAAAGAATGACCTACTTTTTAACCTATTTAACAATGATATAGGCATTTCCATCTACATGCCCCTGAAGTTCCAACTTCATCATCTTGGATGTTTTTAAACAGCTGCGAAATCACTCATTAGTTGCAGATTACAGTTTAACTTTGAATAATCGATGACCACAGCTACTCTGGAAGAAGAAAAACAAGCTGGCAGTGTGAATATGTGTTAAAAGGGATGTTTATGACTGGATGATTAAGAACAGGCCCTGGAAGGGATCAGGACTGGCATCAAAGGTAAGGCCAGAGACAGTGAGTGGGACTGGGGCATACAGCAATGGCTTGTCTGAAAGAAGGTAAAAGCTTCTTGTAGTAGTGCTGGGAGCCTTACGCATGTAGTGTTGAAGAGACACTGTCATTTCCAAGGGAGTGGAGCTTTCTAGCTTGGAGAAACCAGAATGAGACCTTAAATTTGGTCAAATCTGGCAATTTTTTGTTAGGATGTGGCTTGGTCTTGTTCTAGAAAGACTCCTTGTGTTGTGATTTGATCCTGTCACTTACAGGTCAGTAATTCCTAACTGTCTTTCCTGTGCATTGCCAGCTGTTAGCTCCACATCTGGGATTGTTCTGGAGCAGTGGTACTGTACAATGCAGCTTGATCAGGTCCTGCAACTGGCATCCCAGCCCTTCTGAGCTCCTAGCAGTCCTCTGGTTCCCTCTTGCTCCTCTAACCCAAGCCAGGACACTCGGTAGCATCTCACTGTTTGCTGGGGCAGCCAGCCAGGAGAACAAACTCGGGGAAGAGCAGACAGTCCTGGGGAGAGGCTGAGTAACAGAGGTGAGAGAAGAAACTGGCCAATGGCCAACACCTTTCTGTGCCTCTGGTACTTGTGTTGGAGTTCTTTACACATAGTCTTCATTGAAGTCCATCATGCATTAGACTACAAAACTGACGGCTAAAAATGATGCGAGAGCTGTATTCAAAAATCAAAATACAATGTGGCATTAACAGAATCCAAATGGAATTCATACAGTAATGCAGACATGGTCTTTATTTTTCCCAAAAAATTTCACGTGGGCCTTGCTTGAAACGTACCATAATACGCATTTCTTGCTTTGAATAAGAAAAGCACTTATGACAGAGTACTCGATGGCATCTGCCATTAGAAGCTGCTTAAAAGCATTCTTAAATACTATAAATATCACAATGAACTGTGACTTCTGTCTCCCTTGAAAAGTTTTTATAACATCAGAGCAAGCTAACTTTTAATGTACACTACTGCTGTAAAACTGGATATGACAGGCCAACACTGAGTTGTGTTTCTGATTGATAAGAAAGCACTTTAAGTAATACTAGCAATTTATGTTTCGTAATGATCCAAATTATCCTGGAACTAGAAATTCTAGGAAACTAATGTTCAAAGATGTAAAAATAAATAAAAAATAATAAAAAGCTGTAAAGGAAAATACTAACAGGGATGTTGTAGATCTAACATGGAGTACCTTGTACAAATCTCTATTTTTTCATTTGAAAAGCAAGGTGAATTTCACCTTTTACAGTTAGTATTTGTACACCACTTACTTTCCTTGCAGACTGCCAGAACAGGGACTCAGCTGAATCATTTGGTGCACAATCTTTTCTTATCTTTTCACGAGACAAAGTTCACACAGAGAGATAAGGAGATGGAACAGATCAGAGGGTGAGTTCTCAAATGATGCAAAGAGTACTTTCAGGCAGGAAACTGTGTTGCCTTTTGAATTTTTGACTGTCATGTTTTCATCATTGCCACAGAGTGACCGCGCAAAACGTGGTACTGATGGCAATGCTTTGAAACAGGGTTTCATGCACCTGCAGGAACAGAGGACGTGACAATCACTTATGTCAGTGAAGCAGCTTTAAACTGTTTTAAGTCAGCATCGCTTTCAAAGGTCCTTGTTCTCACTTAAACCTGGAAGAGACAAGCCCACATTTGGAGAACCTTTGCCACCACTTCATTTTCCTAAGCAAACCATGTCTGTGGTGTCTCTAGATAAGTTTTTTTTTTTTGTGTGTGTGTGTTACCTGGTACACTTTAAGTAATTAGGAACCTATCTCTGCAGGCTGCTTTTCTGCACTGGCAAACAAGCTAATTTAGTGTGAGAGTGCCGTGTTCCCTTTTCTTCATAACTGGCATTGCCTATCTCTTAGATGCACATTGAGAGTTGCTCCCACTAAACATCTGATTGTCATAAAAGGGGCAAATTATGTTTTCTTCCTGGCTTAGAAGCTATTATTTCAGTCTTTTTATTACTGCATCTACTGGGAGGACAAAGGGATAATACCAGCTCCATCCCTGCCTCTATAGTCCTTCTAAATAGACAGTGAGCAATTTATTTTTCCCAAATCCCGTGCTTGGCCCTCAGGTCCATTCAGTGTCCCAAAGGACTCTCTCTCTCTTTCCTTTCTTGTCCCTTCTCACACAGTGCAATACCCAGTCAGCCCCAGGATTTGTAGCTAGTTGTAAAAGGGCAAAGGTTTTACATGACTCTAGGCAACAGGAACACAAAAACAAAATTTCCGTCCCTTTGCTCTAGGCAACTGCTAGACAGAGGGTTCGTTTTTGTTCTGGTTTTTTTTTGCCCCTGGAGGCAGTGCCTTTGCTCTTAATGCATTCTCATCAACCTGGGAAAATCACACGTACTGCCAAGATTACTTCTTGCTCAGGTCTTCATATTCAACCCACTGCCTTGGGTAGCTGCTGCTTCATCGTCTCCAGAGCTATCACTGTACAAAGACACGCATCTCAGGGCATCCCACCTTTACCCAAGAGCAGAGCCAGTGAGGCAGCCAGCTGTATAGATCAAGTATGTGACTGTCAACAGATTAAGACCTTTCGATGTTGACTATCAACAGTTTCCAGCATTGTAAAATGTTGACTTTTTTTATTACTGTACAAATTTTCATTAGTTTCTCACTAGAAGCTTGAGTGCATGATTGTATAAAGCAAGCAACAGGAACTCAAAAAGGAAACCCGGGTTCGTTCAGTGGAGACCAAGGAAAAGTAAGCATTCTTGAATCCTACCAGTTGACATTAAAAACAATAGTTTCTTATTGCTGAGCCTGTCCTACCTCCGAAGATGACTTTTTAAAAAGTTAGTATTTTGTTTGAAGAGTTGAAAGTTGGTTTTGTTGTTTTGTAGTTTGAAGATGTACTCGGTGGCCCTCGGCCCGGAGGTGCTCCCAAGGCAGACAGAGGTCCATGCAGCCTGTGCCACCTGTTCTGGGAGTCAGAGTTTGGAAATAGACAAGTGTGGGGCATCTAAGGGCCTGTGCCCTGCAGAGCTGTTCCTGGAGGTGTGAAAATATTTATGGTTCAGGCAGTTAAGCTGGGCCTAGAGCTGTTCTGAACTACTGGAGTCGTGCCAAGGGTCTGGCTCAACTGATAGATTTTGTTTTCAAGTTGCCTAAGTGTACGTAACCTGCAAGACTTGATTACTTTCTAGTACAGTGGTTAAGTTCAGATAGGATTACTTCAATAGCAACTGCATTGGGACCCATGTAAGCGTGTTTTGCCTCACCTGAGGTGCCCTCCCTAGCTGCTGCACACTCACTTGCAGCCTCGGGGCTTCGGCCCTACAGCTCAAGTGTTCTGTCCTCACCAGTCTGTGAGCTCCTGCCAATGGGGGGGTTTGGGAGGGGTGGATTCACCTCCTTTAGAAAAACTGTATGTCATATTCATCCCTGATGTGAAACCACTGACCTTAGCCCACGCTATTTCTGTTGGGACAAAATCACCAGGTTTCGTAATGAACCTAGGAATGATTTTAATATGATTGAATTTAGGAGTAACATTCCCTCCTTGTGTATACTTCTGCTTCTTACTGTTCACTGTACCTTTGCCCTCTTTAAAAATGAGCTTCTCGCAGACTTTTTGCATAGGCTTTGGAATATGCTTGTTTATGGGTAAAACACGTCTGTCTTGAGATCTGTGGCTGCTGACTTTCATCATCTGATGTGAACAGAGCTACATGTAAGTGTAAGGAGAACAGCGTGCAGGTCAGCTGGCAGGGCTGGCTTCAGCTGGAGATGGTGTCAAAAAAAAGACCTTCCATCCTGCCCCAAGTATTTACAACTGACAGTTCGTACAATGAAGGGTAGCAAGGGACAGACCGAGTTCTGCAGCCCGGACCGTGGGGTACCCAGCTCCACACAATGGGAGGCCGCGCGCAGCGGCTGTGTCCCGGGGGCCGGGCCCGGCCTCCAGCACCGCGCTGCCGCTGCGGGCGNGGAGCGCCGGGCCCTGACCCCGCTGGGCGGGGGGGCTGCTGGGGTGGTTCTGAGCGCCCGTCACGGCCGCCGGGACAGCCCGCGGAGGCAGCGGGTCCGTGCCTGGGGGCAGCTGTGCCCCGCGAGGAGCGGCGCTCCGGCGGCACCGCCGAGCTGTGGCGG
>WBMW01000027.1:180504-205668 GCA_013396635.1 Penelope pileata
GGCCGTTGGCAGCGCGGGGCCCGTCCCTAAGCGGCGTTAGTGACACGGCGCTGCTCGGGGCGGCAGCGCCCGGGCGTGAGGTGTGAGTGCCTCGCAGCTGCCCGGCGCTGTCTGTCGGCAGGAGGGGCCCGTGCCGGACTCTCTCTACTTCTTTAATTCTTTTTTTTTTTTTTTTTTTTTTTTAAACCAAACTAAATATAGTATANNNTAAACCAACAGACTAATGAGATTAAATCAGAACTGCTTTTCATTCACAGCATATGAAATTAGAGCACACCTCAATCTTGTCATGTTCAGACTTGCTTTTCTTACTCAAATACACCCCGCTGAGTGTGATCCGGACGGGGCTGGGCTGGGGAGCTGCCTCGTGGGTCTCTGCGGGGCTCTGGGGGGGCTCCATGGGGCCCTGTGGGTCGGAGCGGGGCCCCTCATGCAGCTCCCGTGCTGTGAGTGCTGCCCCTTGCCCGCAGTTAGGGCTGTCACAGCGCCGGAGGGCTCTGGGCATTTGTTGACACTGCTCTGGAACATGCTTTGGGTGTGTATATATATAGTTCTGAGTAAATTTTAGCATGAAAGGTATCTTTCTGCCTCGAGGTGCTGTGGTGAACGTGTTCAGCGCTCTGCATGGCAGGGATGGCCTCAGCCAGCAGAGGCACCAGGGACCCAGTCCCGTGTCCAGCCCACCTTCCTGGAGCGAGGGGCGGATGTAAGCTCCTGGCACAGGCTGTCCCCTGGTGCCTGCAGGGTCAGGCAGGCTGTGCTGCTACCTGTGGTCACCTGGATCCACCCCCTTCCTCAAGTGTAGGAACAGTTCAGTTAGCTCCCAGTTGCTGATGCTTCAGATGTTTCAATTTTTGATTTTTGAGTACAAATTTAGGATGTTGAAAAGCAGTTTCCATGCCCGTAGCAGCATTAGAGATGAGTACAAATCGTACATTGCGTTGTTCTCCTGTGTTAGAAATCATCGTGCTAATGCAAGAATTTGGCAAGACTAGTGTGTTTTGTAAAGTGACTTTCCTGTTAAGAATCCATTTCCTTTTTCATCAGAAGCACCGTCACATCATTTTGCAATCCTTTAAAAGGAGGTGCAGCGAGGTGGCCATGGCCAGCCGTGTTTGCCAGGAGCTAATGCTCTTAATGCCTCGTTCTGGCCCTTGTTGGGGGGCAGGTCTGGGGGGAGGTCGGCAGAAGGGTGCCTCAGCGGGAGGAGCTGTAGCAGGAAAAGCAAGGAGGAGGTGTGTGGGGTGCACGCTCAGACCGTGGGATGCTGTTGCTGGTCTTGCTGCTTTGTGAAAGGGAGCAGCCAGTGGAGGAGTGCAGTGAGAGCTGCGGGTTGGCTGCGGGAGGGAAGAAGGCTCATGAGGACAGTCTGAAAGACAGGAGATCTTCTATTCTTCCTTTGCATTTTTTGAAGAGGCAGTTTTGACCTAAAGAGAGGGTTTAACAGAGGTAAAAAAAAGAAAATAGAGTAGTGTAGAGACCAGTGGTGGGAGTGTTTCTCGTTCTGAAGCACGGGAACATGGTGGGTGGAGGGAGTTTTGCATCTTCAGAACTTACTGAAAAAAGTTATTTATAGGTTGGCCTGTGGGATTCTTGGTTAGAGTCAGGAGGAGGTCGGTGTAAAAGGCTTTTCCAAGTATCCTTACCTTAACTAGGTGGGTTTTTCAGTTTTGTTGAAGAGAAACCTATAAATCTGAAATATATGCCTTAATGCCTAGTTAGCTTGTAAACATTAAGGAACAGATGTCTTTTCCTTAGGTTTTGTTTGCGTGTTACTTTGTAATGTGTTGTTAACCACTTGCGGAAAGGGGTACAGTACAGGGATGCTTTTGTGACCCAGGATGGCAGAGCTTGTCTGTGAATGTCCCAGTGGCACAGCCAGCATGGGTTATGTGCTAGGTGTGGGTAAGGGCTTCAGGGTTACAGATAATGTCCACAAACTACCCGTGCCATAGGATCTTTCTGCTTTTTTCTCTCTCTTAATGTAACTTTCTCCTGTTCTACGTTCTCCAGTATATAATAATTCATTTAAAAAAGAACATGTTCTCTTCTGACTTGTTTCTAGTATGTGCTAAAAATGAATGAAAGCAAATGATTTGAAACAAGCACATGCTGGAAATGCTAAAAATACGGTAGAACTTAGACTCAGTGGTGGTACTTAGTTGAAGCCACAGCCGACTCTTATTGCTGGGCTTGAGTGGGTCCTTTATTTCTATATCCACTGCAAGTGCAGACTGCACAGAAACAGCAAGTACTTTATTTCCAGAATTATTTTTTTCCAGAATTTTTTTAAAACTGTGCTGATAACCTGAAACAGTGCGTAAGCCCCAAGAGTGTTGTAGCCCAGACCAGGACATGGGTAAGGCTATGGGCAGGATGTAACAGCAGACGCGCTTGCTGTGCGAGCTGGAATTGTGTGGAATATGGGTGAGTGCATTGCTGCTCTTTGTGGGAAGAGAAAGTATAGCAGTGCTGCTGGGGCGCTGCTTGGTGGCTGTCGTGTGCTCCCTGTGAATCCTGCCGTGATGGCTGAAGCGTGCTGCAGAGACAGGGAGAGCAGTGCCACAGAGGAAACCTGCTGTTGTGATTGTTTTCTCCTCCCTCAAACCGAGTTGGTGAGATCATTAAAACCTTGCAATAAAACTGTGTTAACAGGCTAAGCCACAGATGGTTTTGATGTGCTACGTGTAATGACCAGCTACAGACAAATAATGCCTTCAAAACTGAAAGCAATTTTTTTGGTGCGAGTTTTTTTTTCTCCTGTAACTTTGTGGGGAAAAATCCACACAAAACAAAAGAGGAAATGAGCTGCTATGAAACAAGATACAGAGCACTGTATGCAAATGGAGAAAGGTTTTCCTCAAATATGTCTCAGTTCAAGTAATCTTATGATTTTGCACTTGTAATAATCATGGGTAAAAAAAGTTTAGTTTTTTTCCTTAAGAAGTTCAATGTTGTTGCTTTAAATAGCCCGAGTGCCCAGTGTCCCCTCCAAGGAGTGACAGTAGCCCTTAAAGGGACACTGCCAGCTTCAGCCTCAGCTCTCTTGTTGGCAAGTTTTGAAAATTATGTTCTGATACCTTTTCAAATAACTCTTGGTAATAATCAAGGACCTCTTGGCAAAGTGAGGCAGAAGTGTTTGTGCAGAGATAGCTGAAGAGTTGAGTAGATGTTTATCTGCTGAAGTCAGTAAGGCTACTTAAATTATTGTGAATCTCACAGGGAAGGAGTGGATGTGGGGCAGGAACAGACCCAAAGAAATTGTCTGTCATGGATCCCATCAGCTTTTTTTAAAAACTGGTCAGCCTTATATATATTTAAAATCTAACCTGTTCTTTGAAATGTTGAAGTTTCTCTTTTGTGCTTCACCGATAATAGTTTATATTTTCGCTAATACCTGACTAGATTTGATATGATTGACTGCAAAAAAGGAATGTCCTGTCCTTTCCATATACAGAATGGCCAGCAGCCATCTGTTCTTCATATAGGGAAGAATAATTTATCTCCTCTCTCCTTTGTTCTCTACTTCTTGTTCAGAGTAAGCAAAATCAAATTATTGATTGTTATAGGCATTAGACCACGTACTATCAAATATATTAAGCAGACCCAGGAAATATATATAAATTTAACTTTGGGTATTATTCATATAATACATCTTTCCCTCTTCTGTTCTAATTCCCTTCTTGTCACAGCTGATATCCTTCCTCCAGCATCTTTCTCTCACTCAGAAAGGATTATCTGAGCCAGGACCCTCCATTGTCCTTAATCTGAAGGTTCCATTTCATTTTCAACATGTCGTTGTTGCATCTGTCCAGCTGCAATGAATATCATCATCTTCATCAGTGTGACTGATGCATGTTTGTCAGCTGGAGTTGGCAGGGAGCCTGCAACAAAGACCTCCACGTGGGAGCTGTGCAGCTCTCTATCCCCTTTAGGAGAAGTGATCCAAACAATTCTGTCGCGTTAAAAATGGCAATGCTGCACCCTGTTATTTTTCTTAAAGGAAAGAAACTTCAGTGTAGGTATCTCAAGTGGCGTGCAGTGCTCTGAAAGCATGTGTCTACCTGGAAATAGCTACGTTAAACTGACACAAGGCCAAAAAAAAAAAAAAAAGGAATTTCTTATGTTGTATTTTGCTCTCTATAAATACAAGTGCATTAAAAGTTGTAAAGGAAGGCAAATAAAAGCCATTGTCAGAACTGGAACACACTGAGTAACTGCTCTGCTGTCAAGTCGCTGATCCATAGTGTGTGATATATTTTAACGTGGTTCTGTGAATAGCTATGCTGTCTACATCATCTCAAAAGTGTTTTCACAAATCACTTTTTCTGATACCTGTCAAAAATTGAGAGGTATTGACTAACGAAAGCTCTTCTTTCTGGATCCCAGTGTTGTAACCAGTAAGTAAGCAATGACAGCGCTGTGATTTTAGCATTAGTTGGAAATACAGGGATGGAAGAGAATCAATATTTGCTCATGGAACAAGGGAGAAGAAGAATCTGCATGGAAAAAAATAGTTTAATGCTTTTTCTAAGAGCAGTACAAACAGTGAAGGAATAAAAACTATTTAGAGAAGTACTTGACATTAATTTTTTACTTCTCCTATCTTTTCATAGGGGAGCCAGGCCACTCTGAATGTGAAACTTACTCAAGTTTCAACATGTTTCCGTGATCTTAAGGTTGTTCTATGTTTGCACAATTTGTGCACCCTCCTCCTGCAAATATGTGTGGAAATACAGGGGATGCAACAAAGATGCAATGCAGTAAACTCAGTGCAGTTATTCTTGTGCATAAGGCTACTTATATGTGAACATTTGTTTGCAGCACTTGTAGGTCTTGGTGCTCCATGACCGTAGTCTGTAGTGAGAAGAGACCTTGGTTGTACAATAACAGTTCATGAAGCCGTGCCTAAAACCTTGATTGCGTCTGCGACCTGTACAGGAGTAGAGCTGTCTTTGAACTTGAAGCTTAAAACAGAAATTTGCTGCTGTATTGATAGTGATCAAATTGAGAATGTTAGAATGTAATAATTTTCTTTCTCTCTCTCCTACCCTTTTTCTTTTCAGTGATTTTTTTGAACGCACCATTCTGTGTAACAGCCTTGTATGGAGCTGTGCTGTCACAGGTAAACCAGGACTCACATACCAGGAAGCACTGGAATCAGAGAAGAAAGCCAGACATAATCTTCAAAGTTTTCCAGAGGCACTCATCATTCCAGTTCTCTACTTGGCCACCCTTACCCATCGCTCGCGACTTCATGAGATCTGTGATGAAATCTTTGCCTACGTCAAGGACCGGTATTTTGTTGGTGAAACAGTGGAAGTAATTAGAAATAATGGTGCAAGGTGAGTATATTTCAAATAAATAAATTTCTTTTTGGTTGATGTGGACCTTTTCTTGTGTGCTTCTTTTAAGCCAAAAATCAGGATAAGCACCATCAAACAGGCCAGAGGTCAGCTTAAGCTAGTGATACGGTTACTGCTCCCCACTGCTTTAATTAAGAGTTGGGTTGTGTTGCTGGGCTCAGTATCTCGTTCCTTAGCTTAGAAGCAGCTCTAGAGGCAGGACAGTTCTCTCAGCTCTTGACACAGCAGTCTTTCAGACCCAGCGGTGGATTTGCAAAGGAGTGGCAGTCCCTAAGCACATGTGTGTGAGAAAGGTGGGCTGTTTGTAGAATGAGTTAGAAACTAAGAGAAACTGAGTTAAAAATTGTGTGAAAGTTCTGATGAAATCATCCGGCACACAGTTCTTTAAATGGTGTTTTGTGTACTGAGCTATAGGAAGCTTAAATAGTGGATTAGAATTGGATTTTTTTTGATTTCTAAGTAGTAAATAAAATTGTGAGTATATTTTCAGAAGTAATTAATTGTAAAATGTTTGTAATGGGCAATTATCTGAGATTTTTGCTAATTCCCCCCCTCAGTGTTAGCGCTATGCTTGTTCTTGTACTGATTTATATATTGTAAACATTTTTCTTTGTAATCTTAAACTGATAAAACTTGGTAGAATGTTGGTCTTCGAATGCTTTTTCATATCACTGGTACGTATGCTCTATAGTATGAAGAAGTTGTCTTGCAGTGCTTAGCTAGGCTGTATCCTTCATCAGGCAGAAAAGATCTTTTTGTCTAAATGAGTTTGCAGTTTCACTTAACTGAAGTTTAAAATGGAAACACTTAAACACACTTAACCTGGAAATACCCGTGGAATGCGTATTAAAGCTTTTGTGGGTTCAGCTGTTTCTGTTCTGTCAGGAGAATGGTGCTGGCTTACATGGCTGAGCAGATAGGGCACAACCTGTGGGCTTCAGAGCCTTGTATGTATTGGGTGATAGCAGTAGGGTGGTTCAATATGGTCAACAGAGAGCATCTTTATTCTTTGAGTTTTCTTAGTGGCTGATCCAGAGCTTATTAATGGTGAATTTTGTACTACATCAAAAGGAAAAATCTATTCATGTGCTGCAGGAGATATCTTGTAAGGAAATTTTTATGGGTATGTGCTTGATATGGGCCAGTGCTTAATATAGAATAGAGAAGAGATGGAAAGCTTTTATTCTTTTCAACCAGTGAAGTCTCAGTCTGCAAAGCCAATAAGAACTTCGGTAGAGCTGCTGTTCTCTGTATAGAAAATCTGAATACAGAGTTTGTTTCTGTTTTCATCATCTGACACTTGTCCCATGAGTAGACCTAAATCACATTTAGTATTGAACAAATTTTGCTTAGGGAATAAGTAGTTTTTATTATTATTATTTTTTTTACCAGGAACCTGAATATTATGAACTGCAAGTGTAGTTCAGCTGTTGGCTTTCATTTGCTCAATTAAATGCATTTGTTTTTGATCTTTGAAGATAGCATCAGTTTCCAAATTGTAAGCAAAAAGAATGCTTTAGAAGATCAATCTTTTCTTCCTTCAGGAACAACTTTCCCATCTTTCTACTGCTTTTCTAAACTCTTAGCTAAAATATTTATGCTCGTGTATCTTAGCTTCTCAAAGCTTAAATGAAAAGCAGGCTTATATGAAGAAACAAGAAAGATTGGTATGTATGACATCTTTTGAAATTCAGAACGTTTCGCTTTCCTTTGTACGCCATCATAAATCTGTTTTTAAGTTTTCCCCAACAAAATGGTTTCTACTGAGCATGTGGGCTGAATTCTGCTCTGGTAAAATTGTGATATGATTCTATCTCATGAAAATAGCCTTTTTTTCTTCTTAAAAAAAAAAAGCCTTTAATTCAGTCTTAATGGCTATTCAAAATTGTGTAGAGATGCATATCTAACAATTTTGTGTTTATGTTCCATTTTCACAGGAAAACTTATTAACAAGATCTAAGCTAAACTTGTTAAGCTTTTGGGGTGAGCTACACAATCATTCAAAGTACTGGAGTTTCAGATAAAATCTATTTTCATCTTACCATCTTTCCGTCTTAAACTAACCCACTAGAGATCGTGTGTTTTAAACAGCGTATGTGTTGTCTGTTGAAATGAAGCATGAAAAATTCTCCACAGCTTATTGTATGCCACTGATATTCCAGACAAATGTATAGCAGAGAGCTACTTCAGGACTTCTATTAAATTTGGAAAACAATGCAAATTAAATTGTTACTGCAGAGGGATTTCTATGCTTAGAGATAAATAATTAAACAATATACAGTGAGAAGAAGTGAGACACAGTTATTCTTCTATGCAATTAACAGTTGACTTTGACCTATATTTTGAAGTTCTGTGTTGGAGATTAAGTAAAGCAACTTGTGTTACTTGTCAATAGCACCACTGTTCAACAAAGCACTTTGTGTGTCGGTCATGTGCAGCTACGTTTTCATGGTCTCTTCTAGCAGAAATGGTCACTGTCCATCTGTAGTGAAATACCATCTTGTGAGACCAACAGGAATGGGTGGACCATGAAACCCCAATTAGCGTTGTTTTAAACTATTCCGCTGCGTTTATGTATGATACTTTCTGCACATGGGGTGTCAGCAGGGCTGTTTGTTAGCTGGACACCGTGCATCATTTAATGGGAAGCCTACACCACGATGCTGGCGTAACTGGGGGGACATAAAGGTTGCTCGAGTGATTGAAGTCTTGATATTCTGTAACTCCAAACTGTGCATGTAATATGCTTGTAGGATAGATTACTTTGATGCGATTTTCTAGATTTTGAACAAAATAAATGGAAGAGAACACAAACACTAGAAGTGTTAGTGTTTTGGCTTAATGTAAATGGTTTTTATCTTGTGTTTAAGGAGCATTCTGTAGCACTGCAAGGAATGGACAGGTGATCTGAAAGTGCTTTGTCCAGAGGCTAGGCAAAAGACTTCTGAGACTGGCAGTTCCTGTATGCTATCTGCGTGTTCTGGTTGTTACAGAATCTCGTGTCCCTGTTGGACTCCTACAGTTTCTAGCTTTTCATTGCTCGGTTTTGAGTTTAGCTGCTTCCACCTTGTTGCTGAGGTCTGGTAGGAGGACTTGGAGAGTTTCTAGGTACTGTTCTTCCTATTACTTGGTACGCCTGGTGCTGTAACAGTTCTTATCAGCCAGGAAAAAGAAATTGCAGAGAGAGCCCTGTGGCATGGTTTGGTCAGGCAGACTGAAAATGATGCCTGCAATTTGGTACTCTGGTAGAAGTAACAAGGAGGTAGTTCTGTGTACTCTAACTCTTTCAGATGATGCACTGTTTGAAAAAACAAAGGCACATAGCTATGTTTGCGTTCTGTTTTTCTGGCTAAACTTGGGTTGACCTTTCACCAAAGTGTCAGCTGTGCCATGCTTTCAAAAAGGAGGTGCTCAGATCCACAGTTAAAGAAGTGTAGGAGTTCCACACACTTTAGTAGTACTGCTTTCGTAAAAGACGCAATCGTTTTTGTTTGTTTTTTTTTAAACATCAGTTAGAAACCATTATATAATATAGACTGAAAACTTAATTTGAAATTAAGTGTAAGCTTTTGTTGCTGAAAGATTGAAAACAGTTGTCACTAAATACTGTTACTTAGAATGTCACATTACTGTTCATGCAAAGGTATTTGATAAAGGTGTGGAAGTGATTCTAAGTTTTGTTGGGGGGGAGAATAAGAGTAATATTTCATGTTAACCATCATCACTTAACATGTCAAGTACACAGCTCATGTTTTATCTCACGCTTTATTGAAGCAGAAGGAAAGATGTTGACCACATCACTGGAATTGCTTCCTATATTTGTACTTGAGAACTGGAAATTGAAGGCCCATATGTACTAGTTTGTCTCTTCTGCTTTTCTGCAAAGAATGGCATGTCTTGCAGTTGTTGCTGCCTTAGTACTGTGTTGTATTATTAGTACTTAAAACTTGCGGGAGTGATTTACAGCATCTTGGGACCTGAATTCAGTAATCTGTGGTGTGGGAAGCCTGCCTGAAACATCAGTGAATGCCTGAATAGACTGAATAGCAACCAAGTAAAACCTCCCCTTGTGTGATTCACCCGACTGTAGGACCTGTTCTTTTTTTATCAGTGTTCTGAGATTGGATGCTATAAAAAGAAATAACATCCATCTTCATTAGGGTAAATGTGAGCAATGTGATAATTAATTAATCTGTAAGCTTGCAGTCTGGCTTGAGCAGTAAAGAGATCTGAGGTTTTACATTGGACTTTACCAGCTCTTTGATTTCCCCTCCTGCCCTTTATAAATAGCATATGGGATGTTGCCTTCCCTTCCTCACTGGTACAGAGGCACTTCTGATTGTTGTCCGACAGTTCGTATGGAATGGAATGAAGAAGTTGGCCACTGGCAGACTGAACTAGGTTGCTAAAAAGTAGTGGAAGAAATCATACTGAAAGCTGCAGACATAAAAGGGAATACATTTTTAATTTAATTTGACCACTAGATGACACCACTGCAGAAGAATACTTATCTGTAAGCAAACAATACCAGAATGCTTGAAGAGAATGTTTATAAAATGAAACTGACTTACAGCAGGAGTAGATGATGATCTCTGTTAGGAAGATTGCTTCATCTGGGATATAGGTTAATATCCTTTTTCTGCTCAGAGTGATCTGATGTTGGCCACTGCCAAGCTGTTGGCAATGTAGATAATCATGGAACAGTGTTGTTCGTAAATGAAACTTCTTTAACTCGTTGTTTGACTGATGCCCTAAAGCTTTAGGACTGTTCATAGTGGATTAATCACTACAGTAGGTCAATTAAAAACTTGATTATGGTTTTCTTCTTTTAAGTATTAGCAGGGACATGTGGAAGCGTGTTGCTACCGTTACAATGCATAGCTGATAATGGGGTTGGGGTGGGAGAAGATGATTCTTGTAAGGTTATGTTTGTAACTGACTGCTAAGAACGAGGAAAACTTAATATAACCCACCAGAAAGTGAAAGGCAAAGTGTATTCTGTGTTCAGATGGCAACAAGTAGTTTTAAATTATATTTTAGTCCACCTGTATGTTTTCTCCTTTGTTTCAAAACTCACTGGATGCAGAGTGGTTGGAAGGAATGTCTACAGAATCAGAAAGTTACAGTGTCATTTTGCGGGGGAAAGGCTTAAAGATACTTTCCAGCATACAAAGAAAGTTTCCTACTTGATTTCAAAAACTGGATTTGAGTTCCAGCAGCGAAGTCAAGTGTGGTGATTATGAAATAGCATAGTTGACAGTACTGGAGAGCAGCTTATGTGCTCGTAAAGCAAATATTGTTTGCATTATTCTGGCATTGCTGTTTAAGGACCACTCAACTTCTGGCCTAGGAAAATCATGTTTAAGGTTTTCGCTTTCCACTGCCCTTAAGTTCTTTGGGATATAATTATCTTTGTATTTGTTGAATAAGAAATAAACTCGTATTTTACTAAGTGGAAGGTATGAGATATAATCAATTCATAGCAATTAATTTCTTATAGGTTATTGAACAGCTGTTAAAGCTATTTTTGGTTGTTGCCAATCTGTTAGCTCTCATTTCTGTGCACACTCTACTTTTATAACTGTATAAATTTGAAGGCGTGGGGGTTTGTTTTGTTTTCTGATTTTGTTCTTAATCAGTACAGTACTGCGAAGTAAAGCCTGGGCAGCAAAGTGATGCGTATGCTGATGTTGCTGCATTATTGGAAAATGTGTACTTCTTTTTTCCTATTCTGGTATTTGAAACACTTTCTTTGCTTTTATTTAGGTGTCTGGTTTTAAAAAGTGAATTTCCTTTTACTTCTAGTCATTGTTTTCTTTATGTTAAATGGTAGCCTCGAAGTATTGCCTCCCCACCAGTTTGAAGGAGTTCTGCATCCAAGAAAAGAATGTCCCGTATTCAGAGGGATTTTTTCCTCTGTAATGCATACAGAGGCACCTTTTACTCACCTAGGCCCGTGAGTGATCTCCCTTCTGTAAAGTTTGTAACTCCAGGTCTTGGTTTGACATAAAGGCGTTTGGGAAGAACTTCTGAATGAGCAAAGCTGTACGTAACTGCAGGATCAAGATTTCAGCCTGACATCCTGTGATGTCTGTTACTGCCAGTTATCTAGCAGAAAGCAGCTTCTCTTTCTCCTCTTCGAATTGTGTGCTGCTGCTGCTTCTGGAATACCTGCTTGTCCCTGAAGTCGTGATGGTTTGTGTACATGCCTTTTGAATTCAGAAATACCTGAATTGAATGAAAAATAAATTTGGCAAATGAGTTATACTTAGACCCTTTTTGGGGCGGGTTTCCTAAATCATACTTGTGTTGGACTACCGACACGTGGAAATAGGCACTGTGTCTTGCCCAGCTATCTTCATAGGTGTGTGTTTTCCATGGAACAGATTCTCATAGTGTTCTGGAGTTTGTATGTCTAGATTGTTTGGTTAAGAAGGTTAGGCTTCAGAGATCCCTGAGCCACCCCAGGAATCACAGTGTCTTGGGGGCCTCTAAATGAAGGACATCTAAATTGAGGGAGATCTTAATTATTTCTGACTCATTCCTTGCTTTGGCTATGGCAGCTGTTTGCCTCTTCTGCATACTCTGCTTCTCATCAGATCCTTCAGTGAGCCACCTGAAATAGCTGATGTGACAGAAACTGACCAAGCTGGGTTAGGTTTTTTTGTCAGGTAAGTGAATTCGATTTAATGGCAATTAGTGAATAATATTGAGAGCCAGAGCTGCGAAAAGCAAGCACGGTAGTAAGTATGCAGCTGGAAGGAGGAATGGTAGGGGAAGATTTCCCTCTTTTGGCAGTGTTGAGCTGTTAAGTCACCCCGAGGCTGCAGGTGCAGTTTGCTTTTTGTACACCTTCAGCCAGCCGCATCCTTACCATTCTTCTGGCAATGACAAGGTTCAGCCCTGCCTGAAGGTTTTCTGCTGGTTGTGCCAAACTGCTCTTGGAAATGCAGCCCAGGGTTATTCTTTTTAGGGACTGATAGCTCTATAAGTGGGGCTTCTGGAGCAGCCATGTCCTGTGCTGTGGTCTCTGGCTGGGATGGTATCTCTTGCCTGCTGTGTGTCCAGAGGCCCTAGAGGTCTATCTTGGAGCCAGAACAATCTGACTCCAGAGGAGTTTACATTGTTTTTGCAATTCTATATAGCTTTGTAGCTGTGCCCCTTTAAGTGTATGCTTAAACTTGAATTGTTTTGCAACAAGCTCTTGCTAGCTCTATATGTATATAGATTAATTTTTACAGTGTGAAAGTGTTAAATAATGGTGTTCTCTGAGGTCTCTAGAACACTTAGATTAACTGTGCAGCTGGCCAGCTCTACCCAAAATTCATGAAAATCAGTAGGGGAGATCTCTCCCTTTGATGGAAAAACAAAAAAAACCCTGAGATGTGTGCTGGTATTTAAAATATATTAATAATTAAACTATGGTGATCCTTCCTCTTGCCTGGTGTTTAAAACTTGGGCTGCTGTGTTGTTTCTTTTTCCTTCAGAAAATTTAATCTTACAGATCAAGCATTTCCTGAAACCTTTCCCATAACATCAATTTATCCTATCTGAAGAGACCTCAGAGGTCTTGGTTTCCAAGACAAGCATGAAGGCCACCCTTGGGACAGGTCAGAGGACCTATGTGCTGTTGTTGATAGCAGCCTGTAGTGCAGAAAGAGGTATGCAGAATAGGGTCATCCTTTTCCAGGTTTTCTGATCTAGTTTTTGGCTGTCGATTTCTGAGCTGGAGTTGTTAGTACTTGTGTAAAAGTTCATGATGGCTCTATTCTCAATTTATCTGATCATACTCTGAGTATGTTTGGGATTCACTTAGTGTGAGAGTTAGCTTTTTCACAGTACGGTTGTTTTGAAGAAAGTGCTACTTGGCTGAAAGGAGAGGTGTGCGTCTGTGTACCTATATTAATGCAGCTTTCTTTTCAGATTGAGATGCCCAGTTGCTAATTTAATTAGGAAATTCTCCCTCTTTCCCGTAATCTTGACTCCCAATAATATTCTTTTTTCAAGTGTATTGGAGCAATCAGACTGATAAAAAAAGATTGTTGTGTGGCAACAAATGGGTTAAAACTGGTTGTGTTGAAAGGTAGCTTAGAAGTTAGAAAAAGGTTTTTACTCTGAAGAATGTGAGGTACTGGAATAATTATAGGAATACATAGCAAGCTCTTAAAACAACACTTGATCAATTTATGAATGGTCTTAGAAAGTGCTTGTCCGTGACGGTGGGTAGCTGGATTTGAGACCAGCTTGTCATGGGTCTGTGGCTTGAATTAGAGGTTAAGATCATGTAATTTTTAGAAACGGGTCTACTGAACTTAAGTAAACTGCACTGTTTTGGTGGATTTTTTCCTGTGCACGTTTTCCTGTAAGAGGAGACCTAATCTGATCGGTTTGACTTTGGCATAAGCTGTCTAAAGATCTTAAGGTATCCCTTTTAGAAAGTATTTAAACTACTGTACTTCATTTGTATATCCCATTTCAGCTGTCAGCTCTGCTTATACCTTTATACCTTATGGCATAAAATAAGAATTCTAATAAATGAACTCAAGGGCTGTGTGACTTGCTGAGAAGCAGACCTCCATTCTTGCTACAAGCAGAGTGTCTTTAGCCAGGGAATTTGCCACAACTAGCCATGACTTGACTGTAACGAGGCTAAAAAGAAGTCTTCATTCATAGATTATTTCTTCAGCGCCGGAAGGAATGGTTGCATCACTTTCTTTAATCTCCAGTCTATTATAAGCATAATCCAGTGAAATGTAATGGCTGTAACGGAGCCAGGTGCTATGTGTTTCACTTGATTCCTTCCCCAGTGGTTTCAGGTAATGATTTGAATGAAGGCATAGAGGATGCAGAATCATTTGCTTTTTCTTTGCTTTTTGCATTAGTCATTCTCCCTGCTTAAGAATAATAAAAAGCAGCTGTAGTGGGGATTTTGCTACTTACTGGATCAAGTGTACAGAATCTGTAATTTCTGCTCTTAGAGAAGGAGATGTGATACCCTGGAAATTACAGGGCTGTCTGGTGGATATACAGGTAAATTAGGTGTTGGTAAAATACTCGGTTACTCAGTATTCAGTCCCCTTTGTCCAGGAGGATTGATTCGTGTGTATGTTTCAGACTCTTTGTCCTCTCGTGGCATTGGATGGTGTTGGTTGCGATTTTGCTTTCATGGGGCTGGTTTCCTGTGGTTGCCGATTCGGTGTGTGAGCGCTCCCTCTAGCGGTCTTCCAATGGTAAACCATTTAGACAGGTGTCAGCAGCCTTGTCTGTCAACACTGATTGATGCTTCTGATTATTTTCCACTAGAAATTCATTTAATTGCTTTTAAATTGAACTGAACTTCCTAAGAAATACAGTTTGTAATGTGGAAGAGAGTTCCACCAAGTCTTTTAATTTTTTTTTTCAGCTGGGTTATGTTTTTGGATTTTAAAAACCAGCCAGATAACGGACATTCTGCTATCCAGTCGTCTCTGTGTTATTAAGTATGAAGTGGGGGCCTGTGATATTCTGAGTGCTGGAAAAACAAGATGCTGTAGTGACAGGGTATTCGACATGCTTGGCTATTCTCTTAGGATGGAGCCTGCGTGTGGTGCTGGGCCAGACCTTGATAAGCTCCCTTGGGCCTGGACTTAGGTTGTGAGCAGCCACTAGGATCTGTCTTGGTTACCACGTCGAGTGCTCTTGGTTCTTTATGCAGAGTCTGTTTAGATTTGCACAGTTAATTAACTTGAGCTCCTCACATCAGGAGAACGTGCCTTCCAGACCCAAACCAGCTCGCAGTGGAAGCGGGCCAGCTGCGTTTGAATGGCAGTGTGCCTGGGGTTAATAACTCCAGCGGGCTCAAGCTGGCTCTACATGAAGACAGCTCTGGTGTCCCCATGGATAATTAAGCATATTGTCCTCTTTACTGTAGGAATACATGAGGACGTTAATAGATTATACTTATTTATTTTGGTAACATGCCCTGCTGGAGCGGCTGGGAGCTCTCGCCCTGTTGGAGAGGCTCGGGGAGGCCAGCTGCAGGCACTGACTGCTTAGCTGCTCCTAGCTGCACTCACAGGGACACTTCAATGCTTTCTTGTTTCCTCCCTCTACCCCTCAATTTTTTGTCTCTTTTTTTTGCCCCCCCTCCCCCCTGTGTGCAGTTTTTTTGTATAATGCTGTTCGCTTTCAAAAAGAGGTGATGGAAGAAATATTTTGATCTTGTTTGAAGGAATATTTTGACATTGTTTCATTTTTGCCAGTGTTTAGTTTGATTTAGATAAATAACACTTAGAATTTGTCACAGACTTTTTTTTTTGTTTAGCTTTGCTTGTTTGTCTTTTAACCTAAGCATAATGCCAGGCTGATTCAAGCTCCATGCTTCATGTATTTTCTGTCTTACTCATTTCAAGAGGTGCCCAAAAGAAGGGAATCATTGTTTTCTTCCTCCCCCACCCCTTCAGGCTTTTTAGTGGTAGTATATGACAGCATCCATTGACTGATAGTTAATTTTCATGAAGCAGACAGGGCTTTAGGAGATTAAACTAAAAAATAAGAACCGGGGAATGCCAGGAAGGGGTGGAAGTCAATGGTTAAGAATCAGTTCTGATAGTTACCCAGCATTAAGTGTCGATGAGTTATGCTTTTTGATATATAGTTAATTCTGCCTTTTTTATAACTAACATTCAGGAAGGCGAAGGGATAGACTTGTTTTGTCAATTGTGTGCATGCCAGATGGAGCCTTAGTATGTGTCAGCAGATAAATGGGCCATTATTAAGATTAGATGCATAATGATCATTTCAGCCTTGTTTATTTGGGTCATCGACAACGGTAGAAAATGATCTCTTTAAGTTTAAAAAAAAAAAAAATGCTTTGGGTTCTAGGAATCCTTTCCTTTCCTTAAATTAATATCAAAATAAATACAAAAGATTTGCTTGGTGGATAGTTTTGAAGTAACAGGTTGAAAAAATACCGAAAGGTAACAAACTTTAAGTTTACTTGGGTAAACTTAGCATCAAAATTAATTCTGCCAGTGACTTGAAATTTGTTCTGGTTAGTGAAGCCGCTACCTGTGTAAGCATATGAGATTATTCATTTTTTAGGTGGAACTTGTAAAGTGAATATCTTACCTAGTGTTTCAGTGCAAGGCTTTTAGGTATTTGCTTATCCAGTAGACGGTATAATGCTCGGTTACATGTGTGTTCTTAAAATGACTTTTGATTTTCTGCATTAGTGAAAGACGTTAACAGCAATAAATGTCTGTGTTTTATTTCAGGTTGCAATGTAAGATTTTGGAAGTAATTGCTCCAGCACATCACAACGGAATGGCAAACGGCCACGTCAGCAGTGCTGATGGAGACACAATTGTCATCAGTGATAGTGACGATTCAGAAACACACAATAGTTCTGCACAGAATGGGTAAATGATGCTTGTACAGTATAAAGCATTTGGGTTGGGTGGAAATGAGACGAAAGCAGACATGCTGGGGTCTGACGGAAACAAATTACTCAATTTGTATGGATTGTGAGTATTCAGCCAGCTTGAAAGTGACTAGCTGAATATTTGCAGGTGCCTTACGCTGTCGTGCCAGTTACACTGTGTGTAATCAACCAGGGAGCTGTGTATTATGAGAAAATGAGTACCTACGGAATATGTGTTGTTAATCTCTTGGAATGACAACGTTTGTGTTGAAAAATAGTGGAAGAACCATGTATGTCACTAGTCCACTCGGTGCTACAGAACATGTGCTGCTATATTCTAGGAATTGTATTTACGTTCTTCAGTTCTACAGTCTGATACTACTAAGCTTGATGTATTACTCTTCATCCCCAAATATTCCATAATGGGGCTCAGAACTGAGATTGCCTTATGCTAGGAGGACATGATCTTACTGGAACTTTGAAAAAGCCTTACACAGATCTAGTGTATTTGTCCAAAACAGAAATCTACAAAGCTTTCTTCATTGTGTGTGTATAAATGTTATACCATTGTATTTCATGGATTTGATTACGATTTTAGGTGAAGAGAAACAGCACGTCTTGTATTAAGGAGTCATATATATATGCTGAAGTAGCTTAACGTTGAATAAGAGAGCTTCTGGTTTGTGATTAGGGTCTTAGATTTGGAGTATCCCTTTACTGACCAATAATAGTTTATATGTGCTGCTTACCTTAATGCTGTGAGAGGAAGGATTTCTTTCAACAAGCACAGTGTTGATGGAAGAAGGATGTTTGAAGTAGGCCCCTATCTTGTGTTTAGCAACACACAGGCTTTACATGAACTTCCATTGACTTTGAGATGTCACATAGATGCAGAAGTTAATGTTATTGATTGCTGTATTAAGAATTCCATGACCTAATGTGCCTTGAATAACTAAGGTGGAGCTCCTCATTTGACTGGGCAAATAACGTGGGATTATTATTTTTTTTAAATTCTGCAGCCCTTTGAAGGTAATGCCCAAGGTGTTCATGAATTGGTCCTACGTATTTGAGAAAGTTAATGCATTTTCTGTTCCACAAAGCGTCTGGCATATGGAAAGAAGTTACTCTTGGAGTAATCCAAGCACACACAGAGCTGACTGCAGGATTGATCCTTTTATATTGCTGTCACTTCCATGCACTCAGATCTGGCAATAAGGCTGAATCTTACACTCTGTCTTTGGTTCTCCCCAGCTCATGACTAATTTTCTCTCCCTTCACTTTGTTGCCAAAATGATTTCTCTCCCTTAGCAAGAGAAATGTTGTGAGAAAATATGAATACGTTTTTGAAGCAGTGTTCTGTGGCATACCTGAAAAAAACACGTTTATCTAACCAACTTAAATCATTACCCTCTTACAGCTTTAAAATATCTACGGAAAGTTTTGAGCTACACTTCCTATAACAAATGCACTCTGATTAGTTTCTGGGTATATGCAAACTTGGAAAATATTATTTGCCAAGCCTGCAAAACCTATCTGCAAGTAGAGCATTGTTGTCAAATTTTCCATATTAGTATCAAACATTCTTTATACCTTTACTGATTTTTTTTTTTACATGTTTTTGCAGGTCTAATCCTTTAGAGACTGTATTTTGTTGTTTGTGAAGGATGTGGATGTTACTGGCATTGGGATGGTGTCAAATTAATGAGCTCAGAACCATAGTTCTGCCTCTGTCTGCAGACAAGTGTCCGGGTTTTAGAGCCACCTTTCAGGCAGAGCTGCAGTGCTCCTAAACAATGGTACAGCAGATGCTGGTGTATTTGTGAGGGGGGAGCATGCAGCACAGATTGATGGGCCATCTGCAAATATTTTTCCTAAAGAATCTGTGAGGCTAGAGAATCTTAACTGAAAATAGATGTCATTAGAGATCCCAACCTTTCTCTGACCCCACTTGTGTTTGCTTGGGGCAGAAATAGCCAAATATTCTGTAAAAGTGCTCCTGGTGGCTATTTTTGTTGCATTCTGCACTAAAAGCTTAGATTGTGTAGGGAAAAAGAGACCAGAACAGTCTCAGCTGATGTTTTTTCATTCACGTAGTTTTGGATCTGGTAACTTTTCCTGTGGCCTATCTGAGCTGTCATATGAAGACTTCCTGTAGGGTGTCAGCTGTGAAATGGATCCAACCTTTGTTAACTTTTGTGTGTCTTTGTATAAAAGACTTTATAAAATACAACAAAAGTTAGTATTGTGATTTCTATGCTAAAGCAACCAGACAGTCATACGACTTTTTAAAGTTTTCCATTTATACTGAATGATTTTTTCTTCCTTTTCTGCACTAAGCAATAATTAGACTTTAAATTAGCATTTACAGAGGAGAATTTCAAGAACATGTTAATTTCTTAGGATAATAATTGGAAACTGAGAGGCTAAACTGGAAAAGTTTGTGTTTAGAAGTTGCATCGGGGCTGTTATGTATGATCCACTGAAGAAGAAAGAAGGACTTATTCAAACTGGAAAATAAAAGTTACTGTCACGAGAGTTAACCGTTTGGTTATTCTTTGGGTCCTGCTTTCTGTTACAGACAGTATTGGAGCTGAGGATCTGTACTTTCAGTATAATATTGGCACACTGTCTCTTATTTTAGGGCACTTTAGCTAAGACTGAAGGACTGGAAATGCAGGGGTTATGGGAAGGAAACAAGTTTGTGTTTGATACTGCCTAGGGAATCCCAGCAACAGCATTTGTTACTGTAGCTTTCCTTCCTTGAAAATGATCATGAAAGACTTAATTTCTATGAATTTGTGTATTTGTTATTAGCCATCTGAATGTTACATTTCTTTGGACTCTTGTTCCACAGAGTTAGTGGAGAGGGGGAGGGGAAAATGTATGCAAATTTCATACTCACGAATTTCTCAAGGTACAGCTCATATCTGGGATGTATTCTTCATAGGGATAAAGAATAGCGAGTGTTAAACCACCACAGTGGTATATTTGATCTGTTTTGTTCTGTCACAGAATCTTTCTCCATGTATTTTATAAATGCCAGAAGGACTGATAATGTCAAGGAAATGCACACCTGTAAATCTGCTAGTTGAGCCACACAACTTCATCACCATCCCACACTGGTGCAGTGATGACAGTCAAACATCAGAAAGCAGTGTGACTTTTGATTACAGATTACCAGCCTAGAAGTTGTCAGTTCTGTTGTTTAATACCGATATGTGATGTTATTTAGAGCAAATCTCAGTAATAAAACAATGTTGATGAGATGTCTCCCTAAATAGATACCTTGCTATTTAAAGTACATTGCCTATGGCAAAAACCCTCTTTTTTTCAAGGAAGTGAATTTTGTTTTGGTAGCACACCAAACCTGGTGGCTGCTCTCCCAGGCAGAGGTATAAGAAGACAGTTACTGTTACGTTAACTCAAGAAAAATGTAATTCTCTTTAACTGATTGCTTCCCCTTAACAGTTAACTGAAGAAAAACTGGATAATCGTTTATTCTGAAGTGTAGGTGCCTTGGCTTTACAGTTCCTCGCCAGAAACATTTATTTTCTGAAGGTTGTGGATATCACTGCTTGTCTCTCTGTTTGTTCCCTTTTTCCACCTCAAGAAGGGAACATCTTCCCCATCTTTTGTCCTGTTCTGGGCAGTTTTACTGGCTTTGATGCAGATTAGAATGAAGTAGCAGAAAAGCAGGCAGAAGTGGATAGGTCTGGTTGGGTACTGACAGATAGACTAAGTCTGGTTGGGTATTGTGAAGAGTTCTCCAGTGTACATATACAAATAAAGCCTGTAGATGTAGAATATAAGACTAATTTTTTGTGATTGTAGTTAATTACTATTTTTTAACCTTTTTTAGGAAGAAGAAAGCCATAATAGATCCTTCTTTGTTCAAGTACAGAGTTGAACCTGTTAAAAAAGATCTGTATGAATCTGTTATTGTTAAAGCATCTCAGCTAAGGTAAAAATAGTATACAGAAGGTAAAATTGTACTTTACAGCAACTGTGTGTGGATTGTGTCTGTCGCTGCAAACGTGTTTGATATAAAATGACATTCTATATGAGTTAGTTAGAACTGTTAACTAGAGGCACTGGAGCAGGCAGGTATTTTGAAAGCTTTATGAGTTTTAATGGTTCTAGGCTTTACTAGTTTTAATGTATAAACCATTTCTTTTCAAATCTGTGTGTTTCTTCACTGGTGCAATCACACGAGACCTGCTATAACAATACTTGTACCTACTGCTGTGACTTATGAAGTTGATGAAAAAAGTTTGGGAACTCTGTTTTATAGTATTTCTGACCTATGAGCATTGTGAAATCTTTTTGTTGGAGCAGATATTGGCCATCAGGTTACTTCACCATTACAAAATAGAAGGCTGCAAAGATTTTCTTTAAGTGTTGTAGGTGGGTTTGTAAAGCTTTTAAACCTCTGTAACTTGGACACTCTGGAAAAAAATTCTGGTGATTTCAAGTCAGTTTGTTCCAGCATGAATCATGATTAGTTGTTTTATAAATTACTCCTGTGTAATGGGCATGTTACTTGGTGTAATTAACCCTGGTTTAGGATCCTGAATATGGATTCAGGATCCATATTTTTCCATGCAGTTAAGCATTTACTTAACTTTATGATACTTGGGTACTTCCAGCTAGGTGTTTTCTGTAAACTCGGTAAGTCCTGGTTTGTTTTCTTTCCTGTGAAGTAGTGCAAATTCCCTGGAATGCCAGGAAGCACTTAGACTGCGTACTGTCCTGTAGTGAGGAGTTAAAGTTTGACCAAATAGTGTGAGAATTCACCCCCTTGCACTCTCACGGTTTTTGGCTTGAGACTTCTGTGCCATACCTCATGACGTCTGAGATGAGAGTATTGCTTTTGTGCAGTCTCTTTTTGTTTGCTTTTCACTCCCTTTGAAAGTAATGGGATTTTACTTTTATTTCGATACTTTAAATGCCTCTATGATAGAATGATACATTTGTGGAGGCTCTAGTGAGGATGAATGGGCTTTGGAGCTGTGTGTATATAACAGAGGATATACCAGGATTTTCAAAACAAAAATTACAGATGCATAAAACAGATGTATATTTATGCATAAAGATGCATGAATAGTAAGTGTAGCTTATAATTAAGAAAATAGCAAAATGCTTAATCATGAGATCTGCTACATGTGTTCTTGCACATACTGTCAGCTGCATTTAAACAATAATTGAAGTGTGTTGGTTGATAATGCTACCTTTATTTCCTAATACAGCCGGAGGAAACATCTCTTTTCTCGTGATAGACTTAAACTTTTTCTGAAACAACACTGTGAACCACATGATGGAGTCATTAAAACTAAGGTAAAGAAATGGAATGGTTTGTGGAATAGAATATTGACCTTACTCAGTCTTTTCTCATTTTTGTTGCACTTCTCTATCAGTTACTCAGAGCTTGTTTTTCAACTGCAGCAACTTTAGCCTTTTGTAAGCGAAGTGTATTGAATCACTACTTGACTTTTCCAAAGTAAAAGAAAGGATACTATAATTTTTCTTGTAGAAATAGTTTTTTTGCTACTTTTTGCTTGTAAACAAGATAGTAATTATGCTGTACATTGAGCAGAAGTTAATTCTCTAACTTTATTAGCTACCAGTTTAAAAAAGACCCCAAATAAAAATGACAGCTTTTACTTAAAACCATTTACTAAAACAGTTTTTTTTTACGTAGTCTAACACAAATTGCTTATATTTGTTGAGGTACACAGCTAATATTTTGAAGTCATGAAATTAACTTTCACTTTTGATACAGTAAGCAAATACTCTGTTGTAATGCTTTTAGCTGTGAAAATATTTTACTGTGGACTGAGTTAAGCCTCCAGTTCTTCAGTGAGACAGAAGTAACAAAGAATTCAGATGACTGGAATGGGCTTTTGATGAGGCCTGAGATGTTGGGGAGATGTTAAGATGTACAAAGCATCACCACAGGTCTCTGTACAAGATTATAAACTTGTACAAGTGCAGACTGAAGTTCGTGGCCTAGTCTTAACACGGTGACTCAATTTCTGTTCCCGTGTGATGCTTGAGCAATCAAGTAGCTCTTCCCACACTTATAAAGTAGGCAGCAGTTTCCCTTGCCTTGCTTTCTGTGCCACAGGAGATCCTGGACTCTTCCTGCTCTTCACATCACAGCCTTGACCCTGAAATCCTTCTTATCTTCACCTTGCTTTTAAAAAGGACCGTGGTTGTTTATTACATTGTGTGCTTTGTGTGTGTTAAGAGGAATCCTCGTACACTAATGTAGTTTCTCATCCTGTGCAGGAAAGCTCTGAGAGGTGAAATCCATACCTCTGACAGGTTTGGAAAAGTAGCAAAAGTAATTAATTTTCTAAATGAATTTGTAACTTTTAACACCTGTCTCTTTTAAATAATTGGGAGCTTAAGAAAACAGAGCTGCAAGGGAGTTAGGGGGGAATCACTGAAGCCATCCCCTTGCACGGTCTTGTTAGCAATGGTGTTCTTGGCGTGATGCAGAGGGAGGTCTGGTGATTTGTTAGTTTTTGAAATACTTCAGGAAGATTATTGCATTTTGTATGTGTATGCATTTGTTGTGGTCTCTTTGTTTGGTCTTTTTGTGGAATGTTGTTCTGTTGCTAATTGCTTTGCATTTGAGTGGTTAAATGAGCATGTCTCTTTGGAGCGTCTCCTTTGTCTCATCGATATCAGTTGATAAGGGCAGACATCCCGAACTCACCAGGCTGAGAAGGCCAGCTTGAAACTTTGGGAAGTTAAAATTTTTTTCTCCTCTAATTTACTGAAGAATCTTTCTTAAACATTTCCCAGTTTCTTAGCTTTCTCTGTCAAAAGTGATTCTGAACAAATACTGGTAACTTGCAGAAAGCCTGTGTCCTGCTATATTTCCTAAAAGAGATTAAAGTAAATATTACTAAATGAAGCCAAATTGTTCTCAGATGTGTGCTGCTTAAGTTGTTATCCTGTTGCTGGATTAACTCTACGTTTATACTATAGCAGTTGTATTTCTTACATTAAGCTAACTAATTGTAAACCTAGTTAGGTTTATAGTGTTTCTGAATAAGTGATTCATTAATTTATATTTATTTATGACAAGAATCTCACAATTAACATGCTTTAATCTTTCTTAAGGCAACATCAATTGCAAAATATAATCTAGCAGAACAGAATTTCTCCTACTTCTTTCCTGATGACCCACCCACATTCGTCTTCAGTCCTGCAAGCAGACGGCGAGGGAGACCTCCAAAGAGGGCATCCATTAGTCACGTAAGGAACGATAAAATTTTTAACTTCCAATCAAGATGAATCAATATAGACTTAAGTTCTTTCATTTTCTCTGTGAACTTTCAGAACAGTTGGAATTCAAGGTTGACATTGTTCTGTGTGTGTTTTTTTGTTTGTTTGTTTGAGAATGAATTAGGAAACATTATATAATTGCTGTTGAAATAGGTTGCTTGATATTTAAGCTGGTAAGAGATTAAACTTCGTATTTATCGTTTAATTCTTATGGCTCTTATTTCTGCAATCCCACCAAGAACTTAACTTTTCAGTGTGTTGTTAAGGAATATGGAGTATTTTTCCTTTCTGGTAATGGCTAATAAATAATACTCTAAAAACATTGAATTCATACTCTCAGATGCAATTACATCAGTTGCTTGTATTTGAATACAGCAAAGTTTAATGCTCTAAACCACTTTATTTAAAAAGAAAGCTGGAAGAAAAAAATATTTCTTCCGCTAGTAGGTAGGATCTCTGAGTAGTCAGTGTGTTTGAGAAACTGTTATAGTTGTTTCAGAGAGCAGTTGTAGAAGTGGCAGTATCTGTTGCAGATCATTTCACCTTAGATGTTATGTTCTTCCTTTCTCCTTCCTCCCCCAACTCTCTGTCAGGAGGACAACATTACTGCTAAGCAGAATACTCAAGGAAACAGAAGTAAAGTAGCAAAGGAAAAGACAAGGTTCCAGAAGCAAAAAGAAGATATGCAGGCCATGGGTAAGTTGAGGTTTAGTCTTGTGACTGACAGAACCTGTCCTTGCAGGTTTGAGAGTTGCCCATAATTAGAATATTTTTGGGTTGTGCTTTTCAAGGGGAAAATGGAATGAGACTGCGCTGCCGCAGCTTAATTGCAAACTGTTACCTCAGTGGTTAGAATTGTTGTTTCCTTATTTTATTTATTTGTTCCACTAAACTGTGGGCATGTATGAGGCTTACAGTCCAACTACATTGGTCTCTATCTCAGAGTGGTGAAGAGAAATATTTTTGCAGAAGTTTGGATTCAGAAGTCTGTTTTAACTGCTGAATGTTTACCGAACCACAGACTTCTTACACACTGATTTGTGGTATGAGAAAGATCTGTAAATGGAAAAACTACTTCAAGATTTAAAAAAAAAAAAAAAA
>WBMW01000027.1:205693-245824 GCA_013396635.1 Penelope pileata
AAAAAAAAAAAAAAAAGCAATGCTTTCTGAACCTGTAATAATTCTTAACTAACAAAATCTTGTGTTGGACTCTTGAGACTTTGATATCTGTACATAGATGTGTAGGGTATGTCAAAATGTTCTGCAACATTTCTTAAAGCATGTTAACACTTCTCTAATTAAAAGAGCACAAATAACTTTAGAGGTATGTATTTCAGACTGAATAATTTTGGCTTACTTTTGATGTGTTTCTGATCTATTTAAATTTGGTTTCAAATGAAAAAGGAGGACCCATATACCTTTTGAATGAGTTTAATGGCTTCTTGTGGAGACAAGGTAAAGAACATTTTGCTCAAACAGGGAGGTGGTCTTCTGAAAGCCTCAGGAAGAACATCAGTGCTTACATCTGTGGAAATATTTTGTTGAACTTCTGATTTCTGTCTTTTATTTCCATTATCATAAAATCTTATAATATGAAAGGGACCTCTGGAAATTATCTAGTCCAAAATCTAGTTAGAACTAATTGCTGAGTTGCCTGTGGTTGCTCAGGACCTTTTCTTCAGAGGAGATGAGGGCACTAGGATTTGAGGGGTACAATGAATATGTGTTCCCTTCTTTGCACAGTTAGCATGTATTTCTTAATGCTGGATATGATAGCATGGGATAAGGCAGGAAGAACGGTGTGAAGGCTGCTTCCTTTCTTGTGTGGCACTAACAACAGCTTCTAGAAAGCTAGTTAAGGCACACGCCCTGGCTTAATTTATCTCTGTTATTCAATTGCACCGAGTAACCCAAAGTCCTAAAAACACGGTTTCATACAGAGAAAGGGCAACCTGGCTAAAAGGCTGTCAGAGCAGGTTAATATTCAGCCTTGGTAAAAAGCTTTCTGGCCTTTGCTGGGGACACAAAATGATGATGAATGCATCAAATAAATTAAAAAATATAAAAGCCCAGCCACATTATCACTGTTGTGTGTGTTAATTTGTGACCCCGTGTTGAACTGTGACTCTAAGCTATTTTTTTTTTTTTTTTAAAGAACAGCATCTTTTCATGTTTAAACTGGTAAGACATTTTGCCAGTTGTTTGAGAAGTGTGACCCCCTCCATAAAATAAGCTTGAACGTGCACTTTCAAATGCACTGTGTTGATGTAATTGAATGTTAAAATCTTTACCTGTAAATAATACTTAATTGGAATGATAATTAGTAACATTCATCGCATCCCATAAAAAGAGTTGCTGTAGTACTTCACTAACGTGAAAGGGTAGCAAAATTCCAAGCACTTTGGTAAATCAGCCTTGGTACATAGAAGACTGTGGGGTATAAGTGCCATTGCTTTTATTTTCTGGGTGAGAGTCACTCACTACTGGCATGTCTGATACCAAGCTGTGAAAACCATCTAGATCCTTTTCAGAATTTCACCAGAAAACTCAGTGAAAAACTTTTCCGGTGTTAGATTCTTTATATTAGAAGTAAGGGTCTGTTTTTTTCATTGTCTTATGATTCTAACCTTCTTTCTTATTCAATTAGAATGGGAAGCACGTGGATGCCTTTTATTTGTTAGCCTGTGTGGGAGTTGACAGATATTGTCTGTCTACGGAAAGTGTGTGTCCTATTGTTACTTTGCACACAGCTACAAAGAAATCTGGTTCTCCTCAGGCAATAACATTTATTACCAATTAAATTTCAGCTTAAACTGCGTAAGGGGAGTAAAACTTAGAAAAAAACACTGAAGTGCTAACTAGATTTGAGATGTATTTACTTTTCAGTAATTGTTTTAAATATTTAAAGATCACTTATTTAAAAAGGTGTTATAACAAATATTTCATGGTTATGTGCCATTGCTAGTTGTGACATGCTTTTATTAAGCTTCTGTAACTCTAAGCTGTTGGAATCAATTGTCATCTTTTGTTTTTTTGTTGGGGGGAAAAAAAAGTAATGTCTGTGTACTCATTAAGAACAGAGAAATCCAAAATTTGACTTCATTACAGTGAGGACCGCCTTGGAAAAAAACGTGTATAATACTTAAACCCTAGAATTCTGATTCTCTAAAGAACTTTCAAGTGATTGAATTTCTGGTTGGCATAGAAACAATTCAGTCTTCAAAACAATATCTTTTTCATATGGTAATTATAAAAAGGTCAGTCTATTTAAACACAGCTAGTAAAACTAACTTTTAAAAAAAAAAAAATAAATTTTTCCCTTTTTTTCCCCTCCTGTATAGCTTTTGAAAAAGCTAGATTAAAACGAGAGAAGGCAAATGCTATGGAAGCCCGGAAAAGAGAGAAAGAAGATAAGGAAAAAAAGAGAGAAGAACTAAAGAAGATAGTGGAAGAAGAAAGGCTGAAGAAGAAAGAAGAGAAAGAGAGACTCAAAATAGAAAAGGAGAAAGTAATGCTTCTGCCGTATTAAGTATTTCCTATAAGAACAGCATAGTAGCTTCTTAAATTATTTGTTTTAATTACTGTGTCAAATTATTTTCCACTAACTATTTTTGAGTTCCTGGAAGTACAGTTTAGAAGAATAGCTTTTGTAAGACATTCTAGGGAACTGCATTTCTAGATAATTTTCTCTATTTTATACTGTTAGTTCACAAACAGTATACTTTGTACTTACTTCATACTAGATGTAGATTTCCATGTTGTTTCTCTTTGGATGAGAATTGCTAAGTAACTTAATGTCATTTTACATGGGATGGAATTATTTGTCCCACTAAATTCTACCACAGCCATATCCAGTACCTAATTTTATGGTCTTCTTTATGGCAACTTTAATGAACGCTTTTATTTTAGATTTCTTTTTTTCCTTCGTCTGGCCTCCATTTAAAAACAAACAAAATCTAATCTGACAAAGTGTTACTGAAGTTACTCTCATCTTTGCTAATGAGAAAATAAAAAATAATTTCATTCTGTTGAAATATATTCTGATTTTCAGTGTGAGTGAAGTAGTAGATCTTGTGGTCCTAGAAGTTTTAACAGTGATCTCACTATATCTTTTATACAATTTTGACTTCTTCCAGGAAAGAGAGAAGCTTCGTGAAGAAAAAAGAAAATATGTGGAATACCTGAAACAGTGGAGTAAGCCTAGAGAGGACATGGAATGTGATGATCTTAAGGTATTATTGAATTTGGAAGTGTGAGCTTGTGCTTCCTAGGGTCCCTAAGACAGATTCCCTAATACAGAGGCAGCTGCAGTCATACATTTCCCAGTGGTGATGCTGTGTAGGCTTACTTCATGGGCTGTTTTGAGTCTTATTGTGGAACAGATTTATATTTAAGTGCTTGTCTTACTGAGGGGAGTCGATTGAAGTAAGGCTGACTGTGTTATGTATGCAACATGAGCTCACCTAGTGTAAGCCCGAATTGCTTAAAAGATTTACATAATGAAGAAACTGCATTTTTGGATGCAAAAAGTAGAAAGGATGTTAGTTGTTTCTCCTTGTGGCACACTCTTGATTTAAACTCTAGGGGTATCTTTGCTTAATGAGCATCTTTCTGGATGATATTGGAAACCTACGGAAAATAACAAGAATTTACTTCCCAAAGATAATTTTCTGAACAGGAATATAGTGCAGTTGTAATAACAGTAGGTAGCTTTGTATTATACGTTCACATATTTCGTTATGATTAATTTTGGCAGCAGATAGGAAAAAGAGGCAAAATTGTCAACCACAAGGACGGTTTATTTGAGATACTCTGGAAAGCATGACAGAAGGAAAGAGGACAAATGAGAATAGAGTTAGGGTAGTAAATGAACTGAAATGAAAGCACTTTTTGGGAGGAATACATGAGAACTAGATGTATTTGCAGCTGTATAGGCACTTGAAGAAGAGAGTGGAAACTTTTAGGTGTATATAGAATGAAAGGAAACTGGAAAAAGTGAAGGGGATTATAATAGAGGAAGCTGTGCAAAGCAGATCTGCTGTTTCAATTGGAAAAGGCAAGGGGAGGAGTGGGAAAGTAGCATCCTAACTACAGTGAAAATTGGCAAGTATACGAATAAAGACAAATTTAGATGAGGGAGTAAGAATAAAGCGTCTTGTTCAGCCTGGAAAAGAGAAGGCTGCAGGGAGACCTCGTTGCAGCCTTCCAGTTAGGGAGATGATAAACCAGGAGGGGAATCGACTTTTTGGTTGGAACTTGATGATCCTTGGAGTCTCTTCCAACCCAAGCCATTCTGCGATTCTATGATCTATCTGTAGACTGCTTCTCAAAAAAAACCCTTCTCAGGAGATACATGAAATACTGTGTTCTTCTGAAAGCACAGTATCATTCGTATTTGTGAGTGACCAACTTTGTGGAAAAAAGCCATACCTTCTGGAAATTGTCTACTAAGAGATTAAGTGAAGACAAATCTTGAAGACTTGCATCAAGATATTAATTTGAAGGTCGGAGTGTTAGTCTGTAAACTCCTGCTAGTGTCTGCTAAGGTATTTTGTTCTATGGCTACATCAGCTCCTTTTAAAATGTCTTTAGCTGTCATAACTGCCTTCCCAGTGCAAAAAGACAAATGCCAGAACACTGGGTCATTAGGCATGACCTTGCGTATACCTAGTGTTAAATGGATGTGTTTTTATATGTGTGCTGGGTTTTTGTTTGCTTGTCTTTGCAAGCAGTGATGAGTAACCTTTTAAGAATATGTTTATTTTTGCTTGTCTGGACAGTTCTGTAAAACTTCGGTTTGAAACTCTTATGGAATAATACAGGCTTAAAGGAAATATCTTGACACCCAAAGTTCTTATAGTGGATCTGAGGTCCTTTAAATTCAGAAGTTTTGTTTCTGTTTTTGTGAAGTCAAATAATTTCTTGTCTCAAAATATTTTTATCCAAGTTGCATGCTGTTCTGGTCTTTAAGTTACAAAAGTTACCAAGATGTTACTGTGGTAATAGATTGTGTCCACCTTCAGTAACATACAAACAGAGTCCAGCAGATGTATTCGTTAGAATCAGACAGTTTGTTGTTAACCAGCTGTGTATTCTGCAGGAACCAAATACAATATTAAGTTGTTCCTTTTGGATTGCAGGAACTTCCAGTTCCAATGCCAGTGAAGACAAGACTTCCTCCTGAGATCTTTGGTGATGCTCTGATGGTTTTGGAGTTCTTATATGCTTTTGGTGAACTTTTTGATCTTCAAGATGAATTTCCTGAAGGAGTGTCTTTAGGCAAGTTGTCATTTATGGGGGGAAGCCTCAGTTTTTTGGTGTCTCTTCTACCAAGCATTTTAGGTGCACCTTTATACCGTTGCTACAGAATTATCTGTGCAGGTTTGATACAGCTGTGCACATCAATCAGTTTTTCTCCTCACCATCAACTCTTGCACTGTTTATAAAAAGAAAATTATTTCAATATAGAAGCTGCTAATTTACTTATGTCTCCTTGTACTTTCTTAATATATTAACTGCAGGAATAAAATAACCTTGTTTTGTCAGTATTCTTTCTGACAGCATTACTGTAGGAATATTTGTGATAAATTATGGAAGAGTAACTTGATTATCATACCTGAAGGAAAAGTTTAATAAATAAATGTTTTTTTAATTCTTCAGTACATAATTGCTTTCCAGCTTTGTGGCAAAAGTGACGCTTCTTAAACTTTATTCGCAGAAGTTTTAGAGGAAGCTCTTGTAGGAAATGACACTGAAGGCCCACTATGTGAATTGCTGTTTTTCTTCCTGACTGCCATCTTTCAGGCAATGGCCGAAGAGGAAGAGGAAGTGGCCAAAGATCAAATAGCTGATGCTGAGACCAAAGGTCAGATCCTTAATTTTACTGCTGGAAAACTGCAGTTCCACTGGAATTAACTTTAAACTGCATGATTTGTGTCATTTCCTTGCTTAACCTTGTCTTATTATGCATGGATATTGTATGTAAATGGTCTTGTTTTTATCTGTTTTATCTTGTTTTTTTTATCTGAAAAAAAAAAAAAAAAGTTGGCACGGAGGGTGAGGGCTGGGGGAAATACAGAAAAAACAAGCTCATTGTTACTGTGTTGGTATCCGGCAAAGCATAATAAGCATTTAACAGCGCTGCTTATGTTTCGGAGGTGAGGGAAACTTGTGTCCCCCTTCCTTCTCCTCCTTGTCCTTCAGCACTGTTTGATGTTTCTCCTGAGGGTCAGGAAAAAAGACGTTTTCCTAAATCTTTTCAAAGGTTTGTAACAAGAAAAAAAAAAATCTGGACCTAATTAGATTAAAAACTAAGACTTGCCAGCGCAACTGTAATGGCGAATTTAATATTCATTGTCCTTCAAATCATACAAGTGTCCGTGTGCAACTCACAGATACTGCTGTGTTTCTGTAGCTTTCCAGTAAAGCAGCTCAGTGTCGTTCTGCCCTTGGGCTTCATGCTAAGGCTGAAGCTGCGCATTTTTACAGGCACTCAGTATACAGTAACCACTGATCAGAAGGAAGCACAGAGTTTGTTCCGAACTTACTTGGTCGACAGCATTATGTATGTGTCTTCATCTTTAATAGACTGTTTCTGTCTTCATCTTTAATAGACTGTTTCTGTTTTGTGTTCAGGCAGTTCAGTAGTCTGTGAATGCTCTAAGGTGTATTCTACAGACTGTTGTACCTACAACATCTATTAATGCTACACAGTTTGCATTCCAGGGGCTTGTCAATAACGCAGACTAAAGTATTCTGTTAAAGTATTTGCCCTTGCAAAGTACTTTTCCCTTATTTGTTTTAGTCCAGCTTTTAATATAGCCTTGCTGTGGATCAGGGAGCTGATCCTGTGTCTTCATTACGCTCGCCCCAGATCTAGTGATGGTCTCTCAAACAGTGTGTTAATGTAAATGAGGAGGCAGAAAGAAGCATCAGACTGGGAGACTTGAAAATATTTCAAGATGCTGCTGTTGGACATACCTCCTGTGTTTAGAATCCCTGGTCTAAGACTTTTCCCAGTCCTTCAGCTTCATGCAGTGCTTGGTGGAAAGGGAGGACAACTGCTGCCACACTGCTGTTGCCCTGTATGTCCTTTCTTTATGAACTGCCAAATTTGCTGACTAATTCAAGGAGAAGTTTGGATCCTTCTTGCTAATCTGATGTCACTGGTGTTACGAATACAAGAGCACTTCCTGTTTGATTTGATGATTCCTTTGATGCCTCCCATGAAGACTGTGCGGTACTTCTGTGCTTATGTCCAGTCTATAAAATGTCTTTCTGCAAAACATGGGCACTATCTTCAGCAATAGAAGCTGCTCTTGTTAATTGAATAAAGTTACAGATTAGATGTAGTGTTAAGGAATTTGGACTATGTAATAACTGAGGTTGAATTTAGTAGTTAAATGCTATCTTTTAAGTACTGAGAACACTGCTAGGGCAATGTAAGCAGGGATTCCATTATTGGGTAATCATAGGACAGTTGATTAGATTTTTGATTAGATTTTTCAGTTGATTGGAAAATGCAGTGTAACTACCACGTTTTAATTTTACTGCGTGAGGCTAGCAATTGCAGAAATGCTCTGTTTCATTTCTAGTTTGGTGGAGTTACAGGCAGGGCACTTCGTCCTTTATATTCTACTTTCATTTAAAGCCTTTGAACTTTCATTTATTGTGATTCTTGTTTAGACAGCTTCTTTCTTGTAGCAGAATTAGATGTTCTCAGCTTTGTAATTCTGGCTAACCAAACTAGTAGTTGTCAGCGTGAATGTTCACTCACTTAAATTCTCTGCAGGTAGTGTTTCTGCAACAGCAAACACCGGGGGTGTAAGACTTTGATGTGTAATACTTTTCAAACAATGTTGTACAGATAAGGTGAGGGGAAATGGAGAGGTTAATTTTGCAGTGTCTGGGTGACAGTTTTCAAACAACATTTATCATCATGCGAGACTAGTGTGGATTTGCTTTTTACGTAGTCTTAGTTTGGATTTGTAGCTCTTTGTTCAATTGATGACTTTATAACTGCTTAATGATTTGGACCCGAATGAAGTGGAGTTGTTCAAACAGCATGCAATGCAGAAAAAAATCTGACAACCCTCTGGAGAAATACCTGTAAGTGCTAAGGAAACTTTTTTCTATGAAACAAATTTTGCTGTTTCTGCCTTCTAGTCCCCCTGCTCTCCTGCTCAGTTTGCTATTGTGTGATGCTCCTTATTAAGTGTAGATGCTGCTTTTGGCTTCTTGGTAATGTCTTAGTAATTGTATCTGTGCAGAACAGTCAGGTTATTAGTAAGTTGCATATCAAGCGTGCAGTGAATGGTGATAACTAGCATTAAAATTCTGATTGTTTTGGGTGGTCTTTTGTAAAACCAAAATGAGAATAGGAAGTAACAGTTAATTTAAGGAAACAATACAGGTGTTCTTGCATTGTTGTCTGTTTTTGCTTTGAAGTCTGTATCCTAATTTGTTTCCACTTCCTTTTAATGTTGCCGTTGTGCATGTCTTTGTGCGTTGTGGTTGCTTTAGCAGCTTATAGGGAGAACAGCGTGTAGCATGTGGTGCATGTCCTTAGCTTTTAGTTGAAATTTTAGTTGCGTTTAAAGATGTGTTACTTCTAATTTTGGATGCTGAATTGATTTCTGAGTGAACTCATGCTTTTGTAAATATCGGGCCTCTTTGCTTTGTCTGCAACTTTAAAAAAAAAAAAAAAAAAAAGGCTTGCTTTCCTCCCTTCCACAGTACAAGTTTTAACTTGCACTAGAATAAAGTGTTTATTTCCTTAAAGATTTAACAGAGGCTTTGGATGAAGATGCAGACCCCACAAAATCTGCACTGTCTGCAGTTGCAACTTTGGCAGCTGCATGGCCCCAGTTACATCAGGGTATGTGTGGGTTTCACTTCTTGTTTTGTTACTGTTCTTATTTTACTCTGTATTTAAAAATACACTTCTTATATTTATGTACATGTAAATGTCTATATAAAATAACTGTTCATTCTTCTTAACTGTAGGCTGCAATTTGAAAAACTTGGATCTTGATAGCTGCACTCTTTCTGAGATTCTCAGACTTCACATTCTAGCATCAGGTGCTGATGTAACATCAGCCAATGCGAAGTACCGTTACCAGAAACGAGGCGGGTTTGATGCTACTGATGATGCCTGCATGGAGCTGCGATTAAGTAATCCTGGGCTCTTGAAGAAACTTTCAAGTACCTCAGTATATGACTTGTTGCCAGGTAATAAAAGACAGTACATGTTAGAGATTTAGACTGCTTGTCAAGTGATGGGTTTTGTCAGAATTATTCTACGTGCCATAGAATAGTTTGGTTCAGACCTCCGTGATCTCTGGAGGTTGTGTAGGTCTTACCACATCAGAGCTTGCATAGATATCTCATTATGTCTGAGAAGGTTTTACAGTTGCGTTAGAATGTTAGTTTTACTTGACAATAAGGAGCTCTCTGGGGGAGAAGCATCTGGTAAATTCAGTTTCTTGGTTTTTGTTGTCATTCTGTTTTAAGTTTTTTGTTTATTTGCAAATGGAGAGACGGTGACTCGCTACTGTTCCTTTATCTCTAGTGTGAAGGCAATATCGTATTTCAGGTCTTCTCTGTGCTAAAAGTTAATAAAATAAAACGACTCATGTCTGAGCAAAGAAGATTTCAGCCATTTTAGGAAATGCCTCTTTGGAAGTCCAGCAGTTATGCTACAAGTATTTGCCTTTTGACTGTTCACTTTTTTGAGGGAGAAGTTGTCTTCAGTTCTGGAGTGTATGAAAGAGGAGTATTTACCAGTTGTATAACGAAATATAAACATTGGTCTGAATTTTTATTAGGAGAAAAGATGAAGATTCTTCATGCCCTCTGTGGGAAACTTCTGACTCTCGTCTCCACTCGCGATTTCATTGAGGACTCTGTTGATGTTCTGCGACAGGCAAAGCAGGAGTTCAGGGAGTTAAAGGCGGAACAGCATCGCAAAGAACGAGAGGCAGCGGCAGCCAGGTAGAGCTAGGATACAGGAAGTTAAACTTTGTTGATACAAATTAGACTAGTTCATAAATAGTGAATTATGAATTCACTAACAATAAGAAACACTAATAGTGTTTGTATTTTATACTGGTTTCACGAGTCCCTAGAAAGCAGTGGAACTTTGTGCTTAGCATTGTGCTTTCCCACATTACTGTTATTTTTAGGTGATGCTGTCTGTAAAGGAAAAAAGATGTGGCTAGATCAGATATGAGACTAATTGCAATTGATTTTCTATTTCCTTCTTACTGTAAGGATACGTAAGAGGAAGGAAGAAAGGCTGAAAGAACAGGAGTTAAAAATGAAAGAGAAACAAGAAAAGCTGAAGGAAGAGGAACAAAGAAATCCTGTTGCGGAAGTACCTGTCGGGTACGATATCTGATATTATTGTAGTACATACGATATAACACTTCTCAGTTACATGGCCAGACCTTACCTATGTGTACTTTTAGTGACTTGTTCAAATACAAATATTTATTTTTCATTGAAGTATAAAGCTTTTAGTGTTGTGGGTTTTTTCTTCCTAGTGTTCCAGAATTCATGAAAGTAATTTTATTTTTAACATTAATTTTTATTGCACTCCTAGTTCTGTTGGAAACTTCACAGCTTCACCTAGTGACAGGAGAATCTTGAAAAATCTAATTTGTTTTCTTGCATTACTTGTCTTATTGATTTCATATCTGTGAGTATCTTCATAAGAGACCATTGTAGTTTGTCTTCTCATTTTAAGAATTGGTCTAATCTGAACTACATAATACTGACCTCATATAATACTTTGAATCAAACGTAATGGCATTTTAAAAAAAAAAGTGCTGTGCTGTCCTAAGTGATTTGCATAAAATGAAGGTTTTTTTACTGTTACTAAAATTGTCTCATTTCAAGTGGTAAGATGGATGCATATGCAACTGCATATGATTCCAGGGTGGAAAAAAAAAAAAAAAAAACACAAGGAAGCGTATATGCAACACTGTATCTTTACCCACTTGAGGAAGGTAGTTAGTTAAACAAATCTGCTTGTAAGAGGTGAGCATGGGTCCAAGGCAGATCTTGTGCTATTTTTCTGAAGCTATAATTAAGCTATAAGGAGTTGGGAGAGGGAAAATAATAAATGTTATCTTGTAGTGGTTGCATGCAAATTTTTAATTGTATTTGTTGGATGAGGGAAAAATAAGTAATAAACATTCTATAAAGGGCTGTTCCTCTTAATGAGGAAACATGCATATATATGTGTTTTTTTACTCATGAAAAATAATTCACCTTAGTATCAGCTTGGTATGGCTACATTAGGGTGTCTCCAGACAGGGTCTGATTACTGTAATGCTCTTTACGTGAAAGAGTGAATAACCAAGAGCTGGTGTGAGTCTTCAAATATGGAACTTTGCAGGTAGAATGCAGTGGGCTAATTTTAGTGTTTTCTTAATATAGTCTATGACTGTTAATTTTTTTTTAATAAAGACATATATCTTAGCTTTTGAGAGGAAAACACTATGTTGAAGATACAATGTTGTATTTTGTATTCTTTTCATTCCATTCAGCTTTTAATATGTGCTTGGTGAGCTAGTCACCTCTTCTCATTATTTTATTTCCTGGTGTCAGGGAGGAGGAACGGGAAGACCTTGACACTAGTACAGAGAGCAAGGAAAATGAACGTAAAGAGCAAGAAATAGACACAGTGACAGAGGATGAAGAAGAGCTGGGACCAAACAAAAAAGGAAGAAGAGGTAATTCTCTGAAGTGCATGTTTGTGTGGATGTGTGTGCACATCACATACGTAGGCATGCATGCAGCTGGAAAGTTCTTGTTCATAGTAAACTTTTAGAAAATATAAATTTACATAAACTTACTGGGAAATCATAGTGGGCTATTAAGTGCATTTAGGTGGCCTGATGTAGATTTGTCCATCAGCTGTATGTTCTCTTCTGTTTCTTCTTGTCTTCCATACTTGCTGTTTGGTTTCCTCTGTTGCCTCAACAAAATCAAAACAAGTAGACAAAGTTGCCTGACAAACAGTTACAGTTACAAGTAGTGTACCTTGATGACCTTGCAGGAATCTCATCTAACAGGATATGATGTGGTTTTGACAAATACTTTGAAAGAAAATATTAGAAAATATTTTTTTTAGCTAAAATAAATCAATATAAGTGTTGCTATTACTTTTCTTTAACTTTTAGGGAGGAGAGGGCAAACTGGATGTAAAGAATTTACAAGACAAGAAGAGACCTCTGAAAAGCATGAACCTCTTACTGCTGAAGATGAAGAAGCTTTAAAACAGGAGCAAAAGAAGAAGGAGAAGGAACTATTAGAAAAGATACAGAATGCAACAGCCTGCACAAATATTACCCCCTTAGGTCGTGACCGTATGTACCGACGCTACTGGATTTTCCCCTCAATTCCTGGATTGTTTATAGAAGAGGACTATTCTGGTCTCACAGAAGACATGTTGTTGCCTCGAACCTCTTCCTTTCAGAGTAGTGTACAGTCTTGCACAAATGAACCTCAGGTATTCAGTAAAACTGGAGAGTCTTTGAAATCCTCTGAATCTACCTCCACTGTTGACCAAGATTCACACACCAGTGTTGTTGTAGAGGTGCCAAGGCCAGTATATAAACCAAACCGTTGGTGCTTTTACAGTTCTCGGGAACAACTGGACCAACTTCTAGAGGCTCTCAATTCCCGAGGACATAGGGAGAGTGCCTTAAAAGAAACTCTTTTACAAGAGAAAAGCAGAATATATGAGCAACTAAGCAGTTTTCCTGTGGAAAAATTCCATATTCCAGGTAAAGAAGAGATTCCTGGTCTTAATTTGCTTCCACAGTTGTAATCACTGTATAATATTTTAGAAAATTTTAATTCTTATTCAATCTTAATTCATTCCTAAGAACTAAGAGGTATTTTAAAGCATTGTTTTGCTCTATGGAAAACGTTGTATTTTTTATTTTTTATTTTTTGCTTATGGAGAATTAATTTTGTGATGATTTGCACTAATGAAAAGCAACAGTTCCAGTTTTCTCAAATGTTTTGAGGAAGTAATTTAAGCTTTGGGAGAACTGAGGGGGGTAAAGATAAATAGCTGAAAGAGGTAAGTCATAGTATTGATCGACTGACATTCTCATTTCCAGTATAGTGAAAGGAGAGATGAGAGATGACATTGGAGATGGAAACTTCACAAAAGGGGAGGGGGGAAGGTGATCATTTCACATTGATTTTTGAGTGGGTGTGACGTGCTTGCTTATTGTGATAGTGCATGAAGTTATGCAGAAGCTTTTGCTGACCTGAGTATTGTGAACAAGGGAGAGAGAGCATATTGCAGGGTCATGCCAAAACCTTTAGAAAGGAAGAAAGAATAGTATAGCTGCATTGTTTGTTATGTGGCTTAACATCAAGGCAATGGTGGGGTGGGTTGTTGGTGTAGTTGTTGGGGATTTCTTGTTGACCTCTCTGCTTTGGCAAATGCTCACTACAAGAGGAGTATGCAAAATGGTGTTGTTTTTATGGGCTTCCAAGTGTAGAAGTGTGCTTAAAACCATGGTAGGGTTTTTTTCCCCCTCCTTCTTGTCCAAGTGTTATGCCATTTGTTGGCAAGGCATTGGCTCCAGTTGCCAATGTATGTATGCTTGTGTATGTAAGCTTGCAGCTGGCTTGTTCATAGAGTGTTGGTGGGCAGAGGATGGTGTGAAAACGAAGCTCCCTAGTGCTAATGTTCAAGAAATTGCATTTTGTTTTGTATTAGAACAAAACTACTATGATGATTTTGTTATGTGTATGGGCAAGGGAGAATTACAGCAGAGCTGAGTTCTGTTTTACTGAAGTGTGTATGCAAGGACATGCTTCTAACTCTTCGAGTACCGCTAAATCCATAACTGGTCCACCAATTCTTCTGGTGGAAAGTAGCACAGCTCAGAGTTTCTGCATAGTAGTTTAGCTTTGTTTGGAGGCTTTACAGCTCTTTAAGTTATATAGAATTGTTTCTGCTCTTGAGAGTGTCTTAGAAATTCACCCACTACTTCCTCAACAGCAGCTTTAAGGCAGTTTTTTATTGAATAACTCCTAAATCCTTGCATGTTCCTCCTCATCACTGCATTCAGAGAATTGAAGGTAAATCCTGTGAAATGTTTACTGCCTATGCAACTTTCCAAACATACATTTAGGATGTGTGCATACTTTGAGTTGGTCTAGTCCGTTTTCCTGGTGTCTTACCTGTTTGCTTTTAAAGTTAATTTATTAAAAGGGACTGTATCTTGTTCTCTTAGTTGCTGTGACTTGACAATTGCACAGGCATGTTCTGAATGTTCTTGTTAATAAAGATCTATGCACAAAGGAAAAATGAGTTCTGCTTCTCCTACAGAATAAGGATTATGCAAATACAGGAAATACTGGAAGTGTGACTTGTTTTTTTTCTTTGTTAGAGTTATTGATAAAAATGCTTTTTAATGCAGTAGAAAAAGACAAAATGATGACTTCAAATTGGCAAGATTTCCCCATCCTGTGTGTTGGGATGCACAGATGCTGATCTTTAGATCTTTTCTTACAAAGATGTTCTGCTTGGCTGGAGTAGCATGGGAATGTTGGTATTGACAACTTTGCTGTAGGAAGGGAGTGTGGAACCTGTGTGTTTAGTTTGTTCTGCCTTGTGCTGCCTTTGCTCCCACCACTGCCAGCTACTTGAAGGACCCAAGCCACTAACAAAGCTGTTTTTTGTTGTTGCAGACAAACCTCAAAGCGACATTAGACCTCCTCTGGGACGGGGAAGGATGCAGAATGCCCATGATGCATCCCACATATCTGCAGAAAAGCAACTTGAATTGAGACTTAGAGACTTCCTTCTGGACATCGAAGACAGGATTTACCAAGGAACACTGGGAGCTATTAAGGTATTTGTGAACTGGGAACACAGTGGTGCCGTCAAGTCTGTAACTTAAAATGAGAACTCTTGTGGGTTTTACTGACAATGTAATTTAATTAAGCGTAGACAGTAATGGGCACTAAAAGTTTGTGGCCTTTGATTCTTTAGAAACTTAAAATTTGTATGTTTGCTTCAGGTTACAGACAGGCAGTCTTGGAGAGCAGCCCTAGAACATGGGCGGTATGAATTTCTAAGTGATGAAAACAAAGAAAATGGTATAATTAAAACTGTGAATGAAGAATCTGAAGAAATGGAAACTGGTGATCAAGATAAGTTTATTGTGAAAGACCGGTAAGAACTAGAATTTAAATAATTACTCTTCTCTTTGAGTTTTCTACCAGGACTCTGCTTTTTCACATTCAAACTGTTTTTACTCCCCATTTCTGTGAGTTGATAGTTTTGAACAGGTAAGTTTTGAGTTGCAACATGTGATGTTCTTGTGGTGTTTTATACTTTGTAAATGACACTGTTCTATTGCCAGTAGCTGTCATAGATTTTTCAATTTTGACAACTTCTGCCATTCAGATAGTACACTGCTCAAAGTTAACATTATTAAATTTGGAATGTATGAATTCATTTCAAAATCACTTAAAATACAGGGAACAATTCTGACGATATTTGTTTCATTTTCCAGAATTAAAAAAAAAAAAATCCATTCTTTGTAGAAAGAGTAGGAGTGTTTAAAATGGACAATGGTATTAGTAATTAATTGTCAGCGGAACTGTGCCATGTAGCTCTTCACGAGTCACGGAACCATGAGTGCAACAGGCCGTCGTCTGAATTGGCCTTCAGCACAGCAGCAAGACAGGGATATAATCTTCTAACTTTAGTAGTGCCAATCCTTTTGTAGAGCAAATGGCAACCTCAGATTGTAGTGTTGCAACTACAAAATGTTTTCTTTTTTCCTAAGCAATCTTCTGAGAGAGATGAGGGAATCCCACTAAATTGGTGTTTGCTGTAAATCAAACCATGGAGATTAGGGTTTTTCTGTGAATATTTTTTGGTATTTAATTTTCCGAAGTTGCAGACTTCTCAGAAGGATATACCTCAATTTACTTAATACGTATAATGTTTTATATCTTAAAAGGATGTAGATATTGAAATATTGCAGGGAAAGAATATTCATTGGAAGCAGTCTCATGTACTGTTTGCTTATGCGTTCTGTAATTACAGTTTCATTTTATGAAAACAGTATTTCTGGATAGACTCTTGAATCCTGTATTGAATGTAGGAATTTAAGATTCTTTAAGACTCCTCCCTTTTTATTTCAGTATGCTGAATTAGATCTTTCATGTAAGACTCCCCTTGGAATCTGAGTCTTCCAGTTAGGCACAAAATAGATGGGGTTATCACCGTTATATTAACGACACATTTTACAGATATTTACTTACTGAGAACTACAGCATTGAAATATTTCACTGTATAATTGAGCAAGAAGCTGAGACTTGTCTGTCTACAGTTACACTAGGCACTTACTTTCTTTGCTGATTCTCAGTTCATCTGCAGAAGCTTGTTGCTTTGTTCTTAGCACTTGATACTGACTCCATCGAAGCTCCTGAGTTGTTGCTACTCTAATATTAAAGCCTTGCATATTCAAGCAGGCTATAGGATTCCAGAATCATGCGGCAGATTCCTTTTGATGCTGAGCTTTTTTATCCACCCAGGGCAAGTGACATCTCATTAAGACTGTGGGGTTTGACTAGTGAAATGTAAATAAGTATGCAGCTTTTATTCTGTTTGCTTTCAGACTCTCTAAATCTGTGTGACTGCAAAATATAATGAACAGCTTCGAAGTGTGAAAAAAGAAGAGGGATAACCAAAAGCATTGCACATCCACTAGAATAAAGCACAATCCAGACAGTCTTAATTAGTTGGATTTTTTTTGTTTTGGTTTGTTTTTTTCTTTTTTTAAAAAAAAGTAGAAATTGAGTTTTATTTTCATTAGTGTAAGTTGCTCTCCTACACAATACTTACGCTTGTGGCTGAGGAAGATTAACTATGCTTTGAAATGATTGCACAGTCTTTGGCCAAAGAAGGCTGTCTTATTGAAAACATAACTTTATTCTTCATTGAGAATTTTATTTCTTTAAAGGCATCAGAAATGAAACCCCAAAAACCCTACATCCACAGCACTTCCCTTTCAAGTCAATTGTGTTTGTTGATTCAGCACAGTTGCTGAAGCCAAGACCTTGGGTGTTGTATGTTCTGCGGCTGAAGCTTCTAATACAAATCCTGAGGAGAAACCATGTACTTTGAAATACTGGCTTAGTTTCTGATTTCATCCTTGCCATTGAAATTATGTTCATTTGTTTGTAGTAAACTTGTAAAGAGATACTTTGTGTAATGAAGAGATTAGAAATTTATGTAAGTGACTTGCTATGGATGTTGATTTTAGTTTATTTTTTGTTACAAATTTAACTCCCACATTTCTTGAAATCTAGATATTTTTATGTAAGGATGATTTATCTCAATTAACTAAACCAATTAGCAAACCTGAGAAAATTAGGTGAAAAAAGAAATCTCTTGTGGATACAAACTTAAGCAACTATCTGTGCTATTGAATACAAAGTATGATAAAAATGTGTTCAATATCTTATTATTTTAGACTCATTGGATTGAAAACTGAAGCTCCCAGTGCTGCATCAACAAGTACAAGTACTCCTCAGCCAGTTAATAATGTGGTCCACTGCTTGGCATCTGCACTGCTCCAGATAGAACAGGGAATTGAGCGCAGGTTTCTCAAAGCACCTCTTGGTAAGCTTTCAGGATTGAAATTGCATGTCTCTAATTTGGTTTAAGTGTGTTTTTTTTTTTTTTTTTTAATCCTTGTGCTATTCCCCAATGCGTCCCTCTAAAACACGCAGTCTCATGAAAGAAGCAAATAATTAACTTATTGCTGTATATAACTTGGGTTTTAGTGATCTTGTTTCTGTGGCCCCATGCTTACATTGATGCACTGGGAGATGACCTGTACCTTTAGGCAGCAATGAGTGAGCTTTCAGGGGGGAATACGCCGTAATTCAGCATTGCTGTTGAGGGCAATAGATCGTGTAACTATACTGTGAGTTTCTTTTGCATGTCTTTGGGTTGTAAAAACATAGACTCCTTTTTACACTGTTTCTGTGAAAATGATATAGCCCTGGTTTGTCTGGATCACCTTGTCTAGCAATAACATAATATTCATAATAAAACATAGTAACAGTTTACATCACCAACTTTCAGATTCCCATATTTTGCATTTATGCTTTAAGACTTGGAAACAAAAAGTTGCAGAAAAAATCAAAACAAAGCACGCTTATAGCTCGACGTGAATGTCTCTGTACTATAGCAATGGGAGGGGTTGTGAAGTGTATACAGTGGCTGTGTTTTCCAGTGCCTGGGGTCCTTACCTGGGTCCTTTTGCAATTCAGAACTGAAGGTTTGATAGATGTGTATCCTTCCTGAGGCAGCCATGTCAGCAAGCCTCCCATCCTGCTGTCACGCTGAAGAGCTGTGTTTTGTGTGCCAGCTGGACTGGTTTAATTCTCATCCTTAGGACTACAGCAGGGCTACCAGTGCAGCCTGTAACAGAGATCCTATGACTGCATACAAAATCCTTGGCCTCTGATGCATATTGCTGCAGCAGTTCAAGATGTTCATACACCAAAATCAGCATTTTCACTAGACAGTAGTGCCCCATGGTGCAGTTGAACTGAAACCATTTTTATTGCCCCTGCATGGATCCTGGTGTCTTAGCATCAGTTGCTGCTGAAGATGAGTTTGAGCCACGCTTATGCCAGAGAATCTGACACAGGCAGGGGTTTCCTTCCGCAAGCTTTTGTTCTCAATGCAATTACCTGTAGAAGAGGAGAATGCAACATGTGATTGAGATGAAAGGGTAGAGCATAGAAGTAGCTTAAACCACATGTTGTTTGAAAGCTTAACTTGGTTTTGTGGTTGGTCAACTCACTATGTCCTCGCTTTCCAAGCCTGACATGGCGAGTGAAGCAAGTGCTATGAGCTCTGTTTTGGTAGCAGGACGGGAGCACTTCTGGTAGAACGATTACTGTTACATTTCTGCAGACCTTGCTTTGTCTTTATTTCAGTTGCTTCCTTCACTGGGGCATTTTTTTTCCCCCTTGACCCTCATCCACCACTTCTCGTGGTGTGCTCTGCTCACATTAGAGATTGGAGCCATACTTAAATTTTTAGTTTTCACTCTAGTTATAGCTTGTACTGAAGACAGCACAGTGAAATTCCCTGCAGTCACTGGCAAGTTTATCCCTGTGGCCTCCAGGGTGCAGAGCAGACAAAGGGACCCAGCACAGTAATAAAAGGACCAGCTGCTCCTCTTCACTCCGTTTTTGTTCTAAGGCTCTATCAGGCAGCCAGGAGCCTTGCTGGCAATTCTGATAAGTTAAGAGTCGCGGTGCATACCGAATACTCAAGTTGAAGAGTGAGAAAAGGCTGACATAGAAGATAGCAGTGCAAAAGGAGATCTAGAAACCCCAGAAACAGCACCCTCTGTCTTGCAGAACTGCTAGATGGCTGTTAATCTTCTGTTGTTTGGTGATAAAATTTAACGATTTATGACTTGAATTGTAATATATGCATGTCTTAATTATGAATGGTGTTTTAGAAATCCTTTTGTTATACATTGGCTATGAAAACTTTGATTTTTGTTTCCTTAGTCCAGCTTAAAGAAGCATTTGGGGAGGGGGAACTGCAGCTTTCAGTACACATTTTTTTTCTGCAAAATTATTAATTGAAAGATGTTTTTTTTTTTTTAAAAAAAAAAAAAAGGAAGAATTCTTAGCAGACTTTTTTGGTGGGTTTTGTGTCTTTTTTAGTATAAATAGTTTTTCCTTACATTTCAAAATACTTTGCAGTAGAAAAACAAGTCTCATTCGTATTACACAGATGCAAAAATTGAGGTTTAAAATAATGTAATTTAGTCACCTTGGCATTCAGTGAGGCAACCAAGAAAAAACCCTCTGCTTCGTGCACTAGAGCAGGACTTCAGTCATGAAGCATCTTTCATGTACAGTCTGATACAGTGCAGATTTCCATACAATTCTGATTCATGGAAGCACCTTTGTGACCCAGGTGCTGGGAACCATTTAGTCCTTTCTAACTTGTGCCATGCATGTGTGAGACAAAAAGGGGAAAAAAAGGGCTTTCTTGCTTCCTTTTGCTCATCTTTGTTTGCTTCTTGGTCATCTTTGTTCCATTCCTTTCTAGACTTCGTTCATTTTTTGTTTCCTCTACTCCCAAAGTTGTTTCCCTTTCTGTTTGTAAATTGTCGATTTCTAGCATTGAACTGGGGTGGGATTTATATATATGCATGTTTATTCTCACACTTTCATTACTTCCCTGCAGAGTTTCATGAGCAGAGTCAGAGAGGGTAGAAGTCAGCTTTTCTTTTTTCTGATGAAAATTTTCGTCTACTCTTCAGAGAAGGCAAGGAAGGTACCTTGCATTTGGGTCAGATTGGGCTTACTATGGCTCTTCTTGGGAGAGTAACTTAATCATGTTAATACTCAGCAATATGCCTTCACGCAAATACCTTGGCTGTCCAAGTGAAAGAACCCAGTTAAGCTGATTTTCTTGGTCCTCGCTGACTGTGACCATGAGGCAGCCATATTTTTGAGATGTTAGGAGACTCATGGCAGCGTAGACCAGACGAGCTCTTGGCTGAGAGAGAAACCTTTGAGCAGTAAGGTATTTCTGTAGCCATTCCTACCAGAGATGGACACAAAGGTAAGGGGGTAGGTTTGAGGCTTTCTGTCTGTCTTCTGCTCGTAGTGAAGTCCAAGTGAATTCCGAGTTACGTGGTTACTCCGTGCACGTTATTCTCTTACCCTTCTGTACGCGTATGTAGTAACCACTATTGCAGTTACGTTTTTACACTACGCAAGTATGGGTTATAAAAATTAATTTCAAAAAAAATCCACCACACTTGAGGGGAAAAAAAAGTGTTTGAAATAACTGTGTGAATTTAATGTTAGGTAATGCAGAAGATAATAAAAGGAGCCACAGGGAGTGTAAAAAGAGGAAGAGAGTGGAAGACAAGACTAGTCAGAGAGATGGTAAATTTCATGTGTTTACTTGTAATGCTAAGAATTAGCAATTATTGAATATTTTTATCTAGTTTTCCTTTTTCTTTCCCTTCACAAATTCTGTAGGCAGTTCCTTATGCTGAAGGAATTGCAGTATAAATACTTGAAGTATAAACATTATTGGAAGTAATACAGATACAGTTCAAAGATTAGAGATAATAATAAAAAAAAAATCTGCACCCAGAGATAAGGAACTGTATTTTCTTTTTATCAGTTTGAGACAGAAATCTACATGTTCACTTAATCCCTTTTTTTCCCCCCCTTCTTGTAAATGCCCTCTTGTTTTTCTTATTTCGCCTTTCTTTTTTCTTTTATTTTCTTGGAAACCTTGCAGCATTGTGCAACTGCATTTCCTTTCTAGTAATACTGAGATGGAAAACCCTTCCCTGAACTCAATTAGCTATTGATGGATGAATGCATAGGTCTGTCAAACAACTTCACTTGCATTGTAGCAAGGTTCGGCGGGCTTAGCTGGCAGAGGGGTCCCCCACTGAGCAACGTGGAGCTGCTCGCACACAAAGGAAGAGGCCATTTCTCCCTCTGAGCTAACAACATAAATGAGAAAGATGATGGATTGAAGAAAAGAGTGTTACTTGTATATTACGAGTTGGGAATTGGAACAGCAGGTGCCATTTGGCACGTTCCTGTCCGTGCCAGGGCACATTTAAGCAGCCAGTGGTCAGTAACTTCTCTCTGTGCTGCAGCTGCAGTTTTGCAGCGCACGTATTTGTTGTGTTGTGTGATGAACTCCATTGGTGAAGGAACCCATGTTAAAAACAGCTGCCAATAAAAAAGCAATAATGCTCAAGCTGCCATTGTGGGCAGAAGAAATGCTTGCCAAAATACGTATATGCTGAAGAGGAATCGTGTTTGCCAGAGTTACACTAGACATCTGTGGCAGGATTGAGAGCTGAATTGGGCTTCAAGTTCTAGTCCGGTGTCCTGACAAGCAGTTTCAATTTCTTTGTACTGAATTTTAAATAATACATTGAGAGCTGTACTGCAGTGCTGCGAAGTGGAGCTTGCCCACTATCTGTAGTAAGGCTGAATTTGAGGAAGGAAACCTTAAGGAAAAAATAGTAGAAACGTTGAGAAATTCAGATTTGTGTTTGCAGTTCAGGAGTAACTAAATTGTATTTATGAAGCTGGGCTGCCTGTTTATCCTCTGCCTTTGCTCATTGTTTCTCATGTGCTCCTTGCTGCTAATGCAAATATATGCAAGATTAGGCAAATCCTGGCAGACAGTAGATGAGAAGGCAGAAAGGCCTTGCCGGGAGCGTAATTAGTCTCATTTCTGTTCTCTCATTTTATCTGTTATTAGATGTTTTTCTCGTTTCTGAACAAAAACATTTGGCAGACAGCTCAACTGCAAGCCATTCCTGTGCCCACTGTGGCTAGCAGAGCAAGCAAGGTAGCTTTCTATACTTATGGCTGATCAGCTAGAGATCACGCAGTAATAAATGCAGCATCACTTTTAGAAGGGGCATCTTTGGACATTCTATAATTACAAGTACTGCTACATTTTTTTTCTTAAAACATCTTGCTTTAGAGTGCAAGAAATAGCTTTCGATGCTCATATTTCTGCACAGCAGCAGCAATGCAGAGTGTAATCCATACTCTCATTCCTTTAGCTCTCAAACAGCCCACTTGCTTCTGTAATGCCCAGCTGCTCATTCCTGCTCTGTTCCGCTCCTTTCACTGTTCTGTGACACCACTTCAGTGACCTGGATTGAAAACCAAACCTGTTTGAAAAATGTGATTTCTCACCCCTGCCACCCATTTATTTGTAACCTAAAGAGAATCCCAGATCCGTATTGTGTCACCATAGATGTGTACCACAGCTTCCTTTGTTCTATATTGCTTATAAAATATCAACAAATCAGTTATTTTTCCTTCAGATCAGTCACCAAATCAGACTAACCACATTGACATGCAAATTGCTGTTAAGGCAGAGTGCAGGATAGGAATAAAGACGCTGAAGCAGCAGGAGAGTGCTGAAAAACTGTGCTAGACCACAAGGAAAGGTGTGAGAGCCTTTTGGTTGGTTAGTTGGCATTTTGTGTGTTTTTTTTTGTTGTTGTTGTTGGTTTGTTTCTTTCCAATAAAGTCTGTTCAATGCTAAGCAGTTTCTTTAAATGAAAACATTTTGGGGTTTTGATACGTCTTCCCATTTGTGTTGGATCAAATGGTTAGGTTTCCAGGTTGACATCTGAACAAAGATTTTTGTCTTACGTCCTACGTACATGCAAGTTGACAGTTGAATTGGTATTGAAAGGTAAAATGTTAGAGCTTCGGCGGCTGGGAAACTAAGGAGGAAATGCTTAAGTACCAAAAAGACAAAGGTTGTTAGATTATTTCAATTTACTACTGCAGATCTGTTTGGAATACCAAGGGTTGCTTCATAGTCTAGAACAACCTGAATGCTTGAAAAAGTAGTTTGATCTTGTGCTTTGTTTTCTTTTCTTCTTCTCTAATGGAAGATGCCAGCGATGGTGGGCGATCCTATAAAACAGTTTTGGATCGCTGGAGAGAGTCGCTTCTTTCTTCTACCAGCTTGTCTCAAGTCTTCCTTCATCTGTCTACATTGGATCGAAGTGTCATCTGGTCAAAGTCCATCCTCAATGCTCGCTGTAAAGTGTGTCGAAAGAAAGGTGACGCGGAAAGCATGGTGCTGTGTGATGGCTGTGATCGCGGCTATCATACCTACTGTATCAGACCCAAGCTTAAGGTATCTGAGGAGAAAGAAGTGGTTGGGCTTCCTTTTCACATAAAATTTGTGTAGTTCTTACAACTGTCAGTGTCTTACTAATGTGTTTTTTTCCTTCTGTTTCTAGGTCATTCCTGAAGGAGACTGGTTTTGTCCAGAGTGCCGACCGAAGCAGCGCTCTAGACGCCTTTCCTCCAGACAGAGACCATCTGTGGAAAGTGATGAAGAGACAGCTGAGCGGTTGGGAGAAGGGGAGGAAGAGGAAAACTACGATGAAGTGGGACAAAGTGAGGAAGAGGATTACGAAGAAGAGCAAGAGGATGAAGATGAATCTCAAGAGGAAGAAGAGATGAGGTAAACAGGCATCCAGTAGTTTCCTACCAAAATACTGTCTCTGACTATTAGCTGGAGTAACTGTTCAAATAAGCATGTCTTGAAAATCCTGTGCTGAGTGGGGAGGGAAACTTGTGAATTTGGCTTTTACTGATGGTGTTTAAGATTAAAATGAAAAATCTGCTGGTCTGCTAGACTTAGACTCACTCTGCAGGATGAAAATTCCACCTTTGGGTATGTAAGTGAGGGATGACTATCAGGGCTGGGGTTCTGAGACTTTCAAACAGTAAAGATTTTCTCCAGAAAATCTGGAGTGTTTTAGTCCAATTTGAATTATGGGGGACTAGATGCATGCAGTATTAAAACATTAGGGAAGACAAAATATCCTTCTGGGACTATATCACATGAAGAGGAATGAGGATTTCTGCAATAGCTGTTTTTTTTTTATTTAACAAAAAAAATCCACCTAAATAATCCAATGTGATAATTTCTGTAAAGTGATGGATTTGATGCACAGCAGGAGTGTAAAAGCTGAAGGAAACTTCTGATCTGGGAGTACTTGTCTTTTTGATGCAATCATTTGAATTGACTCAATCAAAACTTCTGTCTAGCTCTGCCAGTTGGGATTCAATAGTAGGAGAAAAATTGCGTCTCCTTGAGAAGTAAATTTGTCTCTGGGATCTTTCTGTTCTCCTTTAATGGCAGGAGAGGCTTGAATATTTGTTACACGCTCTGACTAGAGCATGGCTTTTATACGTAGTTTTTTAGAACTGCAGTTTATCTCTTAGCTAATAACGTTCAAAACTCCTAGTGGTTACAGTTGCTGTTAGAAATAAGTAGTCAGTTTTAAGAAACTGATAGCTGGTGCCCAGGTAACGTATTCACATTGCACCAGCTGCAAGGGTGATCAGAATTCTGAGCATTTCTTTAAAGTATGTTTTGCACATCATATTTAAATAAAAGAATTCAGATCGGTGTTTAAGAGACTGGTAGTTGGGTGACTGCACCAGTGAAAGCCTGTTGCCTGCCAGCCCTGAGTGGCTGGGGTTTTCTTAAATGGCGAATTAGAAAACTGAGGGAAAAGAGGAGAATGGAATTTTGGGATGAATAAAATTATTCGTTTTTTTTGTAGCCCTTCAAAGCAAGGAAGACCACAGGTCAAATTTCCTTTAAAAATGAGAGCAGCCAAACTCAACAATCCTTTTTCAAGTCGGAACATCCAGCGTCAGGGAAGATACGCTTCCCGGAGTCAACAAAATACACCTAAGCAAACTGGATCTTCATCCAGAGTTACCAGAAGGGGTTTAAGAAAGGTAAAATCAGCCCCTCCATCAGTGACAAAGCCTTCTTTAAGACTTAACAGCCGGACCACTCGTCAGAGCCACAGTTCATTACAAGCAGATGTATTCGTGGAATTACTCAGTCCTCGAAGACGACGACGAGGGAGAAAGAATGCTGATAACACACTGGAAAATAGTCCTGACTCTCTTGGATTTAGAATTGTTGATACTGCAGACTCAAACGAACGGGTTAGAAAGTACCCAGTTGCTGCTTCAAAGCTTTCTCTTCCTGTTAATGAACCCAAGCGAAGAGGCAGGAAACGACAATCCACAGGTTAGAGAAATGTCTTTGTCCAGAAAAAAAACGAAGTTCACTTGCTTGCTGAAGTTGTCTGGTAGAGCAAAGAAAACCACAATTAGAGAGAAATGGTAGTTTGAGGGCTTTTTCGCTACTTGCAACAAAACAGTCCCTTCTTTTACAGTGATAGAAGGGAACCTTAAATTTTCAGTTATTTAAAGAACAAATACATAATTTGCCAAGCCATGTTTGAAATTTCAGATTTGCACATAATATGGAGCGTAGTGTATAGAAAATCTGAAAGTGATACGTATGCCTTAAACCATGCAAATGTTTACTTACAGCTTGTATGCTTTTATTATAGATTTAAACAGTGAAGAACACAGATGTGGGCAAGGTAGTGAAATTAGGAATACACAAGTACAACAAGAAACTGCTACCAGAAGACAAATGTCATCTGTCTGGTATAGGACCAACAGTGTACTTGCTTATTAAGCTAATACCAAGTATTTGTTCACAGGGAAGCGCTCAAAAAGCTGCAATACCTCTTAAAAACAAAAATGACCTAGTGTGAGACTGAAGAGTGTAAAAGAGCTCGTGCTCCAGTGTGGCTGCCTTGTGTTCTGCACCATTTCTGTCCTTCACCGTTGGGAGTTTCTGGGCTTATCCTGTAACTACCCTGCTTACTCCACTTTGAAAGCAGATAAAACCACACTGAATAAAGTTTTTGTGAAAGTAAAAGCTATGAACAGGCAACTTATTCTGTTTTTTCTTTGATAAGTTTTTTCTCTAAGTGTTCAACGAATGGTTTTAAAATTGAAATCGGTGAAAAAAATCTGCTGGGTTCCTTCTCCATTCTTCTGCATTGTATTGGTTTCAAAGTCCTGATGCTTGGCATTTTATGCAGCAAAAGAGACGTTTAGTGTTTAATGACAAGACGGTAGTGCAGTTAATTCCTGAAGAATTGTGAGGGGGCAAGAGTTGTGCCCTGAAACTATTATACTGGTAGTTTCAATACCCAAGCCCTCCCGAAGCAGGAGCTGTTAGCTTTCTTATGAGCAGTTAAATAAGAAACTGCTGTTGAACGCTTCAGTAGATTTTTTTTCCCCCCCTCTAAGTACAACAGTAATACAGTATGAAAATTAACATATGCTGTTATGCTAGACAGAAGTTTAAGGATTAAACCGTCTGCTTTCTTTAAATTTCTTTCCAGGATTTTGTAACTGAAATCTGGGTTGTTTTTATCTTGTGGTGTAAAGTAGCTGTTCTTGCAGTCTGCCCCCACTTACTGAGTAGGGTGTAGGACGAGGCAGCCAAGCAAAAAGAAAATGTGTGTTACCTCCATCTCCTGTGATACAGGGTCTGAAAGGGCAGGGACTGAGAACTCTGCTTGGCAGTGCATCTTCTCACCTGCTATATCCTGTGCTAGATGGTTTTTTCTTTTTTTTTTCCTAAGTGTTTCGCTTTCTTGATTTTTACTTGTCACACTTTTGTTTTCATCTGGTGGGATGTGTTTGGTTTTTGTTCTTTTTCCCCTCAGAATCTTCTCCTCAGACCTCATTGAACAGGAGAAGTTCAGGACGTCAAGGGGGAGTCCATGAACTCTCAGCTTTTGAACAACTTGTTGTGGAACTGGTACGACACGATGACAGCTGGCCTTTCATGAAACTGGTTTCCAAAATCCAGGTAACAAATAGAACTGCAGGAGGAACAATAACATTTGAGAATCCTATTTGCTGTCAATAAAACTTGGACTTTATAGCATTGCTCAAGCAGGGGAATGCAGTGGGATTCAGGACAACTCTTACACTTCAGCTCAAATATTTGGTCTAGAATTTTTCCAAAACGGTGTTGTGCAAAATTTGAAGTATGCTTGGCATCAAGAGTTTAAAAATGCGAAATGCTTTGATTTGGAAAAACAAATACAGCAGTGGACTGCTAAAGGTAAGCTTGTAGTTAATTAGTTGAATTTATATTCAGTTTATGCAAAGGTATTTTCAGAACAGACCTGCACTAAAATAACAAGGTAGGAACAGCTTCATTCTGATGTTAATTATAATGCAGTAAAAAGATGGTTTCTTAGCTGAGTTCTTAATTTAATTAATTTCCTTCTGGTTTAGACTTGACAGTAAAGTAGATATCCTAAGTAAATGCTGCGTTAGAGGCTTTCATCTCAGTAAAAGTTCCCAAAGCACATCTGCTTCTCTGCAGGCTGCACTGGCTTGTCTCTGCTTGCCATTGTTGGATCTGTTCTACCCTAACAAAGTGCCAGTCCTTTTTCAGCCTCTCCGGAGCAACTCTGCCCAGACAGCAGCCATAGCCATCTTGCAAGACCTAGTGTGCTTGGTGTTAAAGTGCTTTATTAAAATGAACAGTACTAACTGGTTAATGAGGAATTGAAACTGGAGTTGCAGTTGATAATATTCTTTTTCCCTCTGCTCTGTGGGTAAAACAAAGGGACCCTAACCTTAGCGCTTACTTGGAGTTGAAAATCTGTGGTGGAAATGATCGGTATCCGGAAGGGTTAAGCAGCCCCTTTCGTCCTTTAGCCTTTATCACAGAAATGCTGTTGAGAGTGGCTCTTTATCTCTTGTACTTGTGCGCTGCATCCTGCTTGATCCAGAAAGCTTCACTACCTTCTTTCCAATGTAACTAAGTGGAATTTCAAGGAACCCTGCAAAAAGGTGAACAGTAGTGGAGCAAAAATGGCCATTATTCGTTATTTAGGAGCTTTTAATATCATAAAGTGTTGCAGGAAAATGCAAGTTTTAAAATCTTACCCTTGACGGGCTGGAGTAGCTGTAACACCATGATGCTTATCTGCTCGTGTGATTGCGTGCCTTACAGTTGTTCATTGCGTATTGAGAATTAAATAAATTTGTTGAATGGCTGGCTAGTCTTTGTTGTGGTCTGCTACTTCAATGATAGGAAAAAATGGGAAAGCAATACCTGCAAACTGATATTAAGATCAGGAAACAGAGGTGGTTCCTTGGACTCCGCTGTTTGTTCAAAACCAAAATGCTTTCTACTAATGCACGATTCCTTTTTTTATTATTATTTTTAAACATAAGTAGAATTTTAAGCTTTCATTTGTTTTTTGTATAAATAACATCCTTTCTTTTTCAAAGGTACCGGACTATTATGATATCATCAAAAAACCTATTGCCTTAAATATCATCCGTGAAAAGGTGAATAAATGTGAATACAAGCTCGCATGTAAGTATTGTGCATTGAAGGAGGTAATGAACTCCATTCTCTCTTTAAAATAAATTCTTATCCTAAAATAAAGCTATGTCAGGATTTGAAAGCTGAGATTTTTTTTTTTTGAAAGAACGTTTACTGATCTATATTTAATAGATCTTATTAAAAATATTTTTTCTACTACTAAAGCATCTGATGTGCAGGTGGATAAGAAATAAGCAGCTGTGGCACTGCAGGTAATTGCCCAAGCCTCTGTCGTCAGCGTATGACACTGAAACGCTTGGAAAAGCTTCTGTTGTTATTGCTTGATTTGTAATCTCTGATTATCAGGGGAATTTAAGAATGTTGCCAATACATGATGCACACTCAATGCATGTGTAAAGACATCTTGGTGTTGGCAGTTCTTTATGCATTCGGTGGTGTCACACTCCTTTATCATGCTGCTGTCTGATGACATGAAACACGCTAAGTTCACTTATTTACTCTTTTATTTACTAGCGGAGTTCATTGAAGACATTGAGCTGATGTTTTCAAACTGCTTTGAATACAACCCTCGTAACACAAGTGAAGCAAAAGCTGGAACTAGACTTCAGGCTTTTTTCCACATTCAGGCTCAAAAGCTGGGACTTCCTATCACATCTGGTAATGTGGACCATGCCGCTCCCGTGGCCAAGAAGTCTCGAATCTAACCTCTGCCTTCCAAAGGATTTTTTTGAGGGAATCTGCTATGTTCATAAAATGAAACGTTAAATCATGCAGTCATCATACCTGTATAAAGCAATAACAACTGTTTAACCACCTTGAAGTGTGGCCTGCACTATATTCTCAATGTAATATTAAGCACTCAGGAGAACGTAGGAAAGATTACCTTTGCTACAGTTTTATTCAGTGTCTGATAATTTTGATAGATGTACTGGATACAGTACTGGTTTACAGAGGTTTTGTACATTTTTAATACATTCATGTGTCCAAATATCTTCCAGAAATACATTGTTTTTTCCTGCACCAAATGACCTTGTTTCATCCTCTAGATATTGTAGGAGCTGTGGTATTGAGGGCTTTATCAACTCAGATAAAATCTTCTGCTGTAGCACAGTTGAAGAAACTGTGTGTATGTTCAAAACTTGTTTGAGCGTGTCTTCTCAACACTACACATGAATGAGTACAATTGCATATCTTCTAAGTACTGTACCAGTGCTGGCTGGAGGTATTCAGTCTGAGTTTATTAAGTAGATATTTATTTAGCATTCAAAGTAATTTGTGAATTTGTTTTGTATTTATAAAATTTGTACTGGGGATTAAAAACAAACAAAAAAAAAAGGAGTTCCATAACTTTTTTTTAATTTTTGCCTGTTTTTGTTTATTCCCCTCTAACTTCTTGATGATCAATCAATAAACATATTCCCCTCTCCCTGGGAGTTCTTCTAGCAATGAGTAAATTTACAGGACTGTATTATAAGTTTCTATGTACAACTTTCAAAGTGTACAAATAAAATGACACATTTTTCAAAGTATTTTGAGCTTCTGACACTTATTTTGGGTCCTACTGCTCCGCCACCTTCCCCATTGATTTACTAGGACAAGTTGCTGGAGAAAACAACAGAATTTGGTTTTGGCATGAGTATCCTCACCGGCATTTTCAGCAGCTGCAGCTACTGTGATACCTGGTCTCTGTCCATTGCAAGCGTTCATTGCTGTGTAAGTAACACAAGCAGAGCGTGCATAAGCTGCATGGTTCTCTAATTAGGGTCTTTATTATAACCATGTAAAACCCCGTAGCTCTGATCTGACAGCAGCTTCTGTAAAGCATCCTTACTATCCTTGATAATGGTCTTAACAGAATTTTGACTTTCAGGTCCATACCTGGAGGTATGCTGTACTCTGAGAAAACAGCATGGGGCAGAGATTTGGGGGTGGGAGTGAAGAGGGTAGGAAAACCTGAAAGATGAGGTTTGCTGCTGCAGCAGCTTCTCTGCCTGTGTTTGTGCTGTAGCAATAAGAAGACCTGGGTATGTTAGGTAGCTGTGGGTTTTCTCTGCCTGTAGTGCTTACCTTGCCTTAGAGATGGCAACAACAGGCATTTCCTTGAGCCTGGGGAACAGATGGTGATAGGAGACTGACCTGTTTGAAGGCTGTTTTTTTTTTTTGTTTGTTTGCTGGTTTGTTTTTAAAGTCTAAGAGGAACGGAGTTTATTGTTTGAAGATGCCTGTTAATACTTCAGAGTTCATACACGAGCTGCTCCTTGTTCATAGCTGGCATCTCTCTTGTGTCTGGATCAAAGACGCATTTCTTGGTCCAAAAAGGGTTTTGACCTTCCCCCCCCAGAGTGCTGAACACAGTAAGGAACTGAGCAGCAGCAGGCTTCTTTACAGACTGGGGGGTGGTACTGGCTATCCCTGCATCTGTCTAGTCCCACGAGAACGTGAACGTACTGACTAGCAGGTTGCACAAACAGTTGTGCGAGTTCTTGTCCGCATGAATAGTGCCCATTGACTTGTGTGAATACTTCAGGGGGCACAGGGAGCTGGGAGAGCTGTGGTGGATGCAGTTTAAATTGTTGCTGTCCCCAGCCTACTCCCAGCTGTTCATTCCTATCGCATTTTCTCTAGGGTTGTTTCCTTCAATAGCTTCCCCTCAGCAACACAACGATAATTTTGAGTTTGAGTAGAGTGAGTGGTGGGAGCACAATCTCTGCTTATGCCTGTGGTGTTGGATGCTTGTGCCAAAGTTACCAATTTGCCATTAAGAGTGCAAGCCTAAGGCCTTAAACTTGCTGAAGGTGAGACAGGGAAAAGTGCCCACTTCTCCTTTGAGCGGCTGTACCTCAAACACTGCTATGTGCAGTGCAGACCTGGCTGGCTGTGGCTGCAGCGGTGCTCACAGGGCATGCTTGCCTCGTGTCTGCTGGTGGCTCGCTGTGTGCTCAGGTACATGGGAGAAGAGGGTTTGGCTCATTCCTGTTACTTCTCTCTCAGTGGACTGCCCGAGTTGGTGCTTTTGTTGTTGCTTTTTCAAACTCTACTCACCCTTTTTCTGACTTGTGTCATGAAGGTACCAAAAGGTTCAGTGGTTTCATATTGGGTTCAGAGGCCCTGCCTAGTGGGCCCTTACTGGAGTCTTCAAGTACGTGGGCTGTAGGCTTCTATGAGCTGCAAGCTGTCTGCTCTCAGAGGCAGAATTTTGACAAAATACATCGTGAAAGCCTTTCCCTTCTTGGTAGCTCCAGTGTATTGCAGCCCAGCAGGTATCCAAAGGCTGTAACAGCAGCTGTTCTTCCTGCAGTGCAAATTCTTTCTCTTCCCTTCTCCTGCCCCTTTCATTCATTACAGAGCTGGGAATTAGTGAGTAACCAACCTAGATGTTTCCTTCTAATGTACGTGGTAATTGTTTCATAACCATGGGACTGGTTCCTTTGGAGGAATTGGGCTTTAACCCCAAATACTGTCTCTTCCAGGAAATCTCAGGGTTTCCTCAACAACTTGCTTTGTCTCTCAGGAGAAAATCATTGGCATCCGGTGGCTGCTGCTGTTGGAAGTTTCCCTTTCCACCCAGGCAGGTCCAGGTCAGAAGGAGAAGCCTTGTTGTTGGAGCTCTGCCTTCAGACACTGGCTGTAGCGTGGTGTGGGGGTGCAGTCAGGCTGATACTGGCTGCTGTGCTTTGTATGGCTTTTGGCGAGGCTGCGGTCACTCCAGGAGCTCTCCCCCTGCACACCCAGACTGCCACCTCCATCCCTGCAGTGTGGGTTCTCGGCCCTGTGCTCCAGAGGAGCTCCTTGTGCTCCACTCAGCAGCCCCAGAGGGCCTCAGGCCCGATGAGGTCTTCTTCCTCCCACCCTTCATCAGCTACCTGTTTCCCTTGATCCATTAAGGGAAACGTTCTTTTACAAATTACTTTAAATAATTTTAAAGCAGTGCTGTATTAAAACGTCACCCTTATGTGCTCAGTTGTATGCCCAATACAAGGCCTGAGTAAAAGCCCCTCTTGGAGAATCTCGTTACTGCTAGTTTCCTGGTTTGGGGCACTCAGGTTTGAAGATGTTTGGATTAAGTCAAATGCAAAAGGTGAAATGATGGAAGTTATAAGGAGGGGCAAGTAAAGCCATTGCCTTGGCTCCGTCTGTTTCCAAAGCGGGATGCTGAAGTAGCCCTGGAGCATGTCCATGCATTGCAGAATCTGGGAACACATTTTTAAATGATGTGGGTACATGTGTGTATACCTGTGCAAAGGTCTGTATCTTTGATTGCTGTAAGCCAGGTACTTTTAAACTAATTAACATTAACGAGCACTGTACTTCTGTGCCTTTAAAGGTTACATCTCCAGTATCTGGGAAAACGCTGCTGGAGCTGGGATTTACCAAAACCTGCAGTGGTGCTGGGATCAGAGCCCAGCTGCCTCCGGCCGCCCCGCAGCAGCAGCAGCCACCCATGCTTGGGACTGCAGGGGCCGCGCACAGCCATGGCTGTGTTCAAGCTTCTTGTTTAAGTGCGCAGACAAACCTGACCTGCTCGGGGTGGAGCGCCCAGCCCTGGCCATGCACCTGCTGACAGATGATCGCTGCTGCGTTCTGGCAGATGGATGCTTTTCCAAACCTATGCTTTTTAGTACTTGGAGTACATTAAAGCACTCAACACCAGTGTGAAGAGCACCTGAAATGTTTTCAGCGGCAGAAGGCCACAGACTGAGTATGTTTTCCAAAAAGTACACAGATGCTGACTTTGGGCTTGTCTCTCTGCCTTAATAAATAATTCTCCAGGCTTTGTAGTGCTTCTTTTCTGGAAAATAGCTGAAATTTATTTATTTTTTAGGTGCAACTCCACCTTTAAAATTATTTAGCTGTAAAAGAAGGGGGGGAAAAAAAAGTGTTTTTCTGGGACTTGCAAGGCAGTAAGTAGCAGGGTTGCCCGGACCGAGGCCGCGCCTGCTGCAGGCAGCGAGCACAGCACCCTGCCCTGCTGCTGCTCGCAGAGTGCATCCAGCTGTTCTGGGCACTGGCTTCTGATGACAGAAATGTTCAATTGGGCCAAGTTTCCTCAAAGGATGTTACATTACAACAGGGTCTCCAAAGCGCTGGCTACTGCCTGTGGAAGATCAGCTTTCATTTATTCTTCCCCGCAGTGATTTGAGTTTCCTTTCTTAGGTTTGTTTCAAAGAACCAGGAAAGAAAGGGTCCTTATTCTCATACCCCGGCAGCGCTGTGCTGGCACCAGGTCACTGCCCGGCAGCCCCAGTGTGTGCTGCTGGTACTGCAGTGCTGGGTGCAGCCTGAACCCCGCAGAGGAACTGGGGACGGGGTGCTGGAGGGATGCTTTCCCTTGTGATTTGTAGCAAAGTTGTAGAGGGTGTTCATGCTTTGACAGGGTTAAGCTTGAGTGCTGTTATTTGCTATTCTTAGTTTACCAATTTATTTAGGCTTTGTGTAATTGTCTCCTCGATTGAGTCCTATAAGAGCACGTATAATAATAATCCATGTATTTTTCTATTTTCCTCCTCCAGGCACTTTATAGATCCAATTGGTCTGGAGAGGAGAAGACTTTCAAGAGACCAGCTGTGCTGTGGCTTGGCTCCTGCAAAACGCCAGAAATGTGATCCAGGATGCTGAAACGTTTTGGTTCTGAATTTGCTTCTGGGCAGCGTGTGGCTTTGCCTGTGAGATCAGTACATCATAGTTGTCTTTCGTGAGCATTCCTGCCTAGATCCCACCATCAGTCACATGCTGGGCTCTGCGCTCCTGGCACCGCTCGGGTCCCGCTGTCACGGGAGGACACTTTCGTGGTGACCGACAGGTCCAGGGATCCGGCCGCAGTTATAAATATTCCTGTGCCCCAGCTCCTAAAGCCCATTCCCAACAACCAGCAAGTGACCTCAACTCATGTGTTTAGTGTGTTACGCTGAGTTAATATTTTATTTTTAGATTGCTCTCTGAAAAACGTGCTGGTTTTCAAACGCAAGGTTGACTGGTTTTAAGCAGAGTGTTTTGTGAAGGGGTTTACAGTGCTTGGGACAGACACGTTCAAAGGTTTAGCTCATGCATCTTTCGTTTCCTTAGCTCGTGCATCTTTCGTTTCCATAGTTTGTCCATCTTTGTTTCTGGGGTTGGAACAAGATGATCTCTAAGGTCCCTTCCAACCTGAACCATTCTATGATTCTATGTTTCTAAGAACCAGTCCTTGGGTTCAGCCTTCACCATTAGGTTCAGCAGCATGTCCTTACATCTGGATGCAATGCTGCAAACTGAGTTCTGGATCTGTCTGGACCAATTTTAACACCAAAACTTCAGAAGCAAAAGTGCCCATTTTTGTCAGACCTTTGGGGCTTCCAATCTCCACAGGCCATGAGAATTAATCTCACCTGTCCTGGCACTTTTGTGATGATTTCCTCATTTCCTGGGCTGGATTTCATCCTTTCCTGGTGAATCTTTTTTGTGTTGCAAGGATGTCCCCTTAAGCTGGGCCTAAAAGTCACAGACGTGCCGTTGATGATGACTGGAACCAGCCCATCTTCCAAAGGCCTTATCCCAAGACGATGACAAGGTGATGTCACCCTCAGCTCAGCACCTTCTGGCATTTGTTCTCTGAGAACCTGGTCAAGACACCACCACCTTCCACTTGTGGTAATTCCTTCTCCACCGAGAGGAGCTGCTCTGTCCTGAACGAGGTTTCAGAAAGCTAAGCGAGTCCATACCGCTTCGTTGTCCAAGTACTATTACATTTATATACTGTCGTGTACACTACGAGCAAGCAAAGAAGCAATCATTGGGCCACACTACTAGAAGTAAGATAACAACACTTTTTTTTTTTTTTATCTGCAGTCTGATTTTAAGAAGGTAAACAATTCTGCTTCTATGCTGTGGCATGACTCGAGCCAGGCGCGCAGCAGTGTTCTGCGGAACAGCCGCTGTCGTGATGGACAACTTTCTTCTCACGGCAGAGCAGGGGCACGTTAGCCATAACCTGAAGAGGTTAGCGAAGGGTGAAATTGCTTCTGGAGAAGCACCTCCTGGGACCATCGAGCTGATTAACGCCCCTGCTAACCTCAGCATCCCAACTTCACAGCTCTACTGGAAATTCCTGACAGAAAGAAGCAAAGCTATTAATGGCATCTCCTCCGTGCTACCCATGTGTGTGTCCTTGAATAGCGACAGGAAGGAGCCCGGGGCTGCTGCATTCCTCTGCAGCTGCGAGTGGCTGCTGTGGGCTGGGGGAATGCGCTGAAATAGATCCTGGGCCTCACCTCCCATGCTTTGCACTCCTCTGTGCAGCAACATCTCTGCTGCTGGCACAAATGGAGAGAGCAACGCGTTTCAGGCCCAAAGCGGTGTTCTTCAGCCAAAAACAAGCTGGCAGTGCCAGAAAATGATTTGGTTTTTCCTCCTACGGTTTTCACAGCTGGTGTGCTTTTAGCTTGGGAGATTTACACTTTTTTAGGTGACTGTGCCGTTAGCTCATTTTGTAGGAAAAAGTTGCGTATATGAAACAAGAACACAAAGGGAATGGATTATCCAGAAGAGGTTTTCCAGCTGACTGATACGTCCAGCAAATTGTGCCATTGCTTCTTGGCTGCTGGAAGAAAACTTGGACTTCTAGTTGACCAGAATAATTAAATAAAATCTATATTTTGTTTTGCATTACAGTCTATTCTTGCAAAGCAGTCTGGCAGCTTCTCCCTAATGCACTTACCCAGCGTGTAGGTCCGATCTGTTCGCCTGGTTTTCCAAAGGTCACTTTGGCTCCCTTCTTGCCGTGTCACTGCAATAAGCATTATTCTGTGAAGCACAGCAATGACAGTGCCTTCCAGAAAATGGTGCTGCTTCTCACATTTCCGATCTTCAGAAGGGATTTAGCACATTGCATCCATGTCTGCCATACAGCCAGGGTTCTGCGTCACTCTATGCAGATATGTGTCTCTCCAATGCGGTGTAGTTAGAGCAGCAGACTCCTCAGACCTGGTGTTGTCAGAGGCTGCTTTGTGAGAAGGAAAGTCTGACCTCACTGTTTGCTTGAAACTGAGGTTTCGATACATAATTGTTGTGAATGAGCTGCATTTCCTTCCTAGGGAGGCAGGATGCTCTGTGCCACAAAGCATGGCAAGGGAACCAAGCCCCCTGCCCTGCGCCAGAGCTTGCCCCAGGCTTCGTGAGTGACCTCAGTGGCTCAGGAAACGGGAGAGCTGGTGCCCATTGGGTGAGGAGGCTTTATTAATAATTGCAATAAAGTGCTTGGAGGCACTGCAATAGGAATGCTGCAAGCAGAAGAGAAAAAAAGAGTTTTTACTGTGGAAACGAAAGTTCTATGAAAAAGGAAAAAAAAAAAAAAGGAAGATGGTAACAGTGTCAGGACTGAATGATTGATACACAGCCAGTGGCTGATGGAATAAATCCTCCCTCACCTGAGGTTGTGCTGTAAATTTATCTCAGCTGTGAACAAGAGGCAGCAGGAAGAGAGATGTGGGAAGAAATTGCTCCTGGGGAAAATGCATTTTGCAGGGCACATGGGGATTTATGAAGGCTATCGGGGTAAACAGCAGTTACTTCTCCCAGTGCTATAAATGTGCAAATCCGTGTGAGCGTAGAACACATGCTTATTACTGAAAAGTCATTTTTTATCTTACGTGTGCTCATGAATAGTGCTGAGCAAAACTTCCCTCTACTTTAGACTTTGGGGGAATACTTTGGCTTTGTTTACCCATTTTTCTGCTGTTCATTTCTCTCTCAGGAGGATTTTTTATTCCCTTTTTTGTTACATTTAGACACCATCTCTGAAATGACATCACTGCAGGACATCCCATTTTTATTAAATCTGCCTTTTGCTGCCCGTGGGCCGCCGACCAGCCAGCCGCTGGGCGCACGTGCCACGATCCACCGACACGCGGGACTCAGCAGCAGCCACCGCCACGGGGCCATCCCCTGCCCTCAGGGAGCGGCTGCCTCCCAGAGCAGTAACTGCTGCTGGCTGCTGCCCGGGACTGACCGAGCTCCCTGCCTGACTCTCACCGAGCACTGAGACGCGCTGTTACCTCAGCAAACACCCACACAGGTTCCTGTGCCCTCCCTTCACAGCTCTCTTTGTGAAGGTGGTTTGGCGGCACCCGAAGAGATCTGAAGTCTTACAGCAGAAACCAACAGGTCCTGAGCTGAGCCTGGCGACAGACAGCCCCATTTTCTTCTATCTCAAATGAATTATTTTATGAAACTTAATCACTTAATTAAGGATCTTAATTACTTTTGTGACCTCTCTCCTTCTGCCAGACGTAGCTTGAACGAGCTCACACGTTAAGAGTTACCGGGCCGAGGACCAGCCCAGGTGACCGAGGGGACGCAGATGGGGCCCAGTGCTGGCCTCACTGCCACAGGAAATCGGCTGGAACGGCAACACCGAGCTCAGCGACGTGCCACAGGAGCGGGGAATGCAAAAGCAAAGGGCTCTGATTTAAGAGAGCTTGAAAGCAGAAGGCAGCTCAGTTCATTACGATCATTTCAGGGCAGTGAGCACCCAGGAGCAGTATCCAAATGAGCAGTGCCTTCTGCTTTGCCGTGAGTCACTGCCTCCGTCCACAGAGGGAGATTCGGAGGTCGGAGGTTTCCTGGGAGCCGTGCTCGCAGCACAGTGTGCCGCTCTGAATCACAGGGCTATTTCGGTGGGGCCCGGTGGGATGTGGGCCTTGTGGCACCAGGGCAGTGAAACCTGATGCTTCCTGTGTGCGGCCAGACCCGAGGAGGGGGACCAGAGGAGCAGCAGCTTTGTCCGAGCGTGCTCCAGCAACACGTTTTGCTCAGTCATTATTGCCCTTGGCTGGATATTGGCTGTTTCTGCAGCCTCCAAGGTCACCACCGGGCTCCATCACAAGTTCCTGCTCTGGTGGCTGCCGTCATGAGGAGTCCATCACTCTTCTTGAAAATGATAAAACCCCATCTGTTTACCTCTGACCTGAGCAATGTTCTCTGACTCTGGTAAACTTGTTCTTTTCCCAGCGGTTTCTATAAAGTCACGAAATACCACTCATTTAATCCTCTTCAGCACTCCAGTGACTGCCAGGCACCGGTCAGGGCTCAGCAGCAGCAGCCTGTGTGGCCTCCACGAGGCCTCAGGTGCACCCCTTGGGAGGTGGGCAGAACACGGAGCGCTCTGATTCATTGTCCTGTTTCCATGCCAGTGAGAAGGAGGTGACTCATGCCCAATTTTGACTTCTCATCCCTGGAGCATCTGCCCAGCCGTGCGGCTCTGGGGATGGAGACTCCTCCCACCCCGTGCTGTACCTGCCTCAGCGCAGGGCCGGCCTCTGCACTGGTGGGGAAGGTGTCCTCAGGGGGCCTGGGGCACTTCTGTGGGTTTGCACCCGTGTCTGGAGCCGCCTGCTGAGGCCACAGCAGTGTTGGGACTCAGTGGCACTGTGGGATCCCCTTCACATGTGCATGGCTAAATCCATTTTCAAAGGCTACAAACCCTGTGCTGCTGTTCACGCAGCGGCCTCCTGGCATTGTGCGTGACTGCAAGGACACACACCTCTGCCGGGGACACAGAAGAGCACGCATCACCAACACTGACACACTGCAGTGCCACGAAGGGTTTGTGAGTCACCAAACCACGCTGAGCAGCTGGAGCTCACCGAAGCCTGTGAGCTGTGCGGGACATGTCCCAAAATGGGGCTGAAGAGATGGCCTTACGTTGTTTTAAGTCAACCATGAAGCTGCGTCGGGAGAGTTATCCATTTTAGGATTTGCGCTGTTAACTCCCACAATAAACGTTCACCTATCCTTACTAATTACTTGCTTGATCAGAAGCACATGTTGTACTCGAAAGATGAATCGTGTCATGGGTGACATGAAACACAGTTAGGCAGGACCGGCTCTCTTCCCGGATCCGATGCCCCGCAAACAAATCGCGGCCGCCAGCGGGAGGACCATGCGCTGCAGCAGAGCTGCTGCCTCCAACCCCACGGGGGTGGGCCATGGACATGAGGGGCCCGAGCCGTAACACAGCCACGGGGCAGTGGCTCCAAGGCCGGTGGGCTGCACTTTGAATCTCAGTGAGTGTGATTCAGGCCTGAATTCTGGAATAAGGGCAGGACGAGACTCAGAAAGGAAGGACCTGGCTCATTTTGTCAACGTGGTGGCATGCGGCAATGGAGAAGGCAGAAAAAGCCCCACAGAGCTCATGCAGCACTATATGCACATGTATGTACACACACACCAGCACGGTGCTCTCCACCAAGGCACTGCCAGCAGCTCAGCTGCTCTGGGGAGCTGGGAGCCCACGTGCCAGGACCCCAGGCTGCCACACGCCCGCTGGGGGCTGAGCCTGCCGTGCTGGACACAAGGACCTGTGTCCTGTGCTCGACGCGGACACGCTCCCAGGGGGGCTGCTCCTTGCTTTCCTAGAAGCCATCTTCATATCTTCCTATCTCGTCACGCTGCTCCCGGGCCCTGCATACCGCGCC
>WBMW01000027.1:246840-304798 GCA_013396635.1 Penelope pileata
CTCCCTCCCCACCCCCCGTTCGCTCGTGGAGAAAGAGCGGTCAGGGAATAGCGGCCGCGAGAAATAAAATTCGGGAGTTTTTAAAGCGCGGTGTCGAGGCTGACACAATGCAGAAAACATCCCTGCTGCTCGTGGAGCCTTACATCACCCGGCAAAATGGGAGTCATGACAGTGCTGGCAGCGAAGTGCTGCCGTAGCGTTTGTTCCATCACAAAAAGCCGCCCCAGCCCCAAGCTACAAACTCCGGCGTGCAGCTCCCTCCCCGCCCCCAGCGCACGATCAGGTAATGGAAAAGTGCTGGGGCAGTGCGGCTGCCTGCCTGCCTGCCTGCTCCGACAGGAGTGCTGGCCGATAGGAAAGCGGCGATGCCGAGTGCGTGGGATTTGCGCCTCCCTTGTCTCTTCTGCACTGAGCCCGCGGTCATGGCTCACCTCACGGCGTGCTCAGGTTGGGCACAGCCCTCCTATCATCCCAGGGACAGGTGGAGTCCTTTATCTAGCGCTGCGGCTGTCGTGTGGTTTGGCAGGGAAGGTTAATTTCTGCCGTTTAAATGATCCCTTTGATCTCGTTTCACAGGCTTCCGGAGTAACAGTGAACGATGAAGTCATAAAGGTTTTTAATGACATGAAAGTAAGAAAATCTTCTACCCCAGAAGAGATTAAAAAAAGAAAGAAAGCTGTTCTCTTCTGCTTAAGCGATGACAAAAAACAAATAATTGTAGAGGAGGCAAAGCAGATACTGGTCGGTGACATTGGAGACACTGTGGAGGACCCCTATACAGCCTTTGTGAAGTTGCTACCATTGAATGATTGCCGATACGCGTTGTACGATGCCACGTACGAGACAAAGGAATCTAAGAAAGAAGACCTGGTATTTATATTCTGGTGTGTAAAAGCAAAGCTTGCGGTTAAAATTGAGTACGCGTGACTTAGCACTGGGCGATTGAATAACTGTGTTGTTGTTGGTGGTTTTTTTTCTTTTTTTCCTCCTCTAAAGGGCTCCCGAAAGTGCACCTTTAAAAAGCAAGATGATCTACGCAAGCTCTAAAGATGCCATTAAAAAGAAATTTACAGGTACAGACCTAAAAGCGCTTCGGTCGTTAGTCCCCGTGCTGTTTAGATGCTGAGGTTCTCACAAATACCCTGTTGTCCATCTGTCTTTCAGGTATTAAACATGAGTGGCAAGTAAATGGTTTGGATGATATTAAGGACCGTTCAACACTTGGAGAGAAATTGGGAGGCAACGTGGTAGTTTCACTTGAAGGAAAACCCTTATAAAAAGACAGACAAGTGCCATCTGGATCTAAGGAGCTTCCATTTCTGCAGCTCGTTCAATTGGAATAGTATTAGACTCCCTTTCCCCTTCCCTCCTCAACAATAAGCCCCTTCCCTACTGCCCCTGAAGGAGATGTCATTGTTAAGCAGTCTACCAGTGATTGCCATTAGACTGTTTAATCCTGGTAGTTTTATGTAGGATCCAAGGAATGCTTTCACGTCATACTCTTAGCCAAAACTGACGCTGCATGCATTCCTTGCCACATGTACAATGAATGTGATAGTTAATGTGAATAGTCTAGCAGACAGCAAAGGGTAAGCTAATTGAATGCCTTGAAAGTATTGTCCACTGGTGGGATGGTAGACTCTATACAGTATTACTTACAGTTGCACTTGATTGCAGTTCCATGAGGCTCTTGTGCATTCATACACCTCACCTGCCTTGACAAGCCTATTTTTGTGACATGGCAGCACACAACACTATGCATTTAAAGCACTTTTTTGTAATATGTTTGACCCGCCCCTCCCCCCCAAAGGAATGCCAATTAAGTTGCTGTAACTGTGTCATCAAATTATTGTAGTACCTCAGTTTCATTCCTGTTACATGCATATCTTTATAAATGAAGTAGCTGTTACGATGCCTTTTGTTTTCCATTGAATGTACACTACTGAACAGGAGTAGAAGTTATCTGTTTACCATGTGAGTCTTGAAACACTAAAGTTTTGTAAAACATCGGTCATGGTGGCAATTTCTGTATTAAAAAGAGCCTTAAATGGAACATTGTTTTTGAGATCAAAAACCGGCCACGTTGCAATAAACCTTGTGGCTTATTACAGAATGTTGCCTTGTTTTCATTGGAAAATATAGTTTTTAAGTATGTTTAATTTAAGCATATTTGAAATAACTTCTGTGGAAAGTATTGTAAAGATAAACAATCATCAATCTCGTCGTAAATAATGCAAGTTTTTCATTCCTAATCATGATTTAGGCACTGCTTTACAATACTTTGTGGCTCTATTCTGATCGTTCGGTACAGGACCTGTTCCTAGTTTGCCATCAAAGATGCTACCACTACTAGAGACCATTAGTTCCGTAAAACACTTGTGTCAGAAACTTGAAAATACCAAGTGATTAACCGTGCAGTGTGTTTTGTACCTGAATGTTCTTAAAGTTCTACACGCCAGAGTAAAAGCTTACATGAAATCTTGCAGCTCTGTCTTTTGATGCGATGATAGGCAGCGGCAGTCCCGTGTCGTGCAGAATATGAATCGGGAGATAGGTTTTGCTTCTTGAGTGTTACAGTTAACTCTGACTTGGTACAAGAAATATCTTAGATGAACTGTTCTGCTTGTTAACTTCTATGTAAATAGAACTGGAAAGTGTTTGCCACTACTGAGGCTTGCACTGGGGACATGTTTTGGCTGGGAGCCAAATAATGCTCTCCTTATAGAGAATTTGATCTGCTCTGTGTGAGCAATCCTCCGTTAGCCAGAGCTATTTATGGCAAACACATGCTTTTGTATCTTGTCATCGTTATCCACAAATGGCAAAACTGGACATGATTCTACTGGTATGCATAAAGGCACTCTGTTAGGCAGCCAGTCACAGCTGAAATGTACATGCTGCTAGCAGGAATGCTCTTTATCATTACCTTGTTTTAAAAAGTTGGTGGAGTAGAACTGGGGAGCTTTTAAATATTGGCACGTTACTTTCAGTCCACAGCCCTTTTTTTCAACAACGAAGCAGATAATCATCAACCTTTTTAGTTTAAATAAATTACAGATACTGTGTTTAGGCTTTCTTGTCCTGTAGAACTTTAAGACTTTATTTCAGGCTTCTAGCTATCCCTGTGACTTGCACACCTCATTGTGTTGGCTGTTCTCTGTAGGCTAAACTGTACCAGAATTTAACTAAAAAGGCATGACGACCACTGACTTACGAAGTGCATCAATGAGTCTTGGTTTTGTTCTACAAAACTCTCCTTTCAGGTGTCTTTTAAGGTTGAGAAGTAACTGATGGTATGCATGTTGTCTATCTAAAAAGCAACACCTTTTTATTGCTCCAAATAGTCTCTTTATTTCCGATGATTCACGTTGCGTGCAAAGCCCGGTGTAATGTAAAGACCTACTTTGTGCTTTATGTTTGACTCGAGTTCAGTATAATGATTTTAACTGATTTTCACAAGGTATAAATGGTTTCTTTAGAAAAAAGCCAAAACTGAAAATGTTAAATTTTAGTAAACGATTTGAATCTCATTTTAGACAGGATTTTTTTTTTTTAAGCAGTACTGTGTTTAAATTTAATGTTTGTCTCTGCTGCAAACAGTCTCAAAAGATGTCTGTGGCTTCTGAGTTGAGTATTAAAGGTTGCTTTTTTTTTTTTTAAACTAGCGTAGATGTGTATATACACTCAGTCCAAGTAGATATAAAATGGAAGCACAAACTATACTTATGGTAAGATTCAAAACTGCCAAAACAAGTTTTGAATCAAAAAGGATCAGCCTGCCTTCAGTTTGTTCTTGAAATGACTGATGGATGTGAGGTCCAATTCACGTGGCTTGCTTTTTTAAAAAAGAAACAAACAATAAAGTGCTACAGAACTGTTACTGTTCGAATTATAAAACAAGTGAGAGACAGCTGGCATCTGTTCCAAAATGGTTTGTCAGCTGTTGTTTTCTGTCATTATGCAAAATGGTGAGGGCCTCATTGTGATCTAGGAGTGGAGGAAAATCCTCTCCAGTTGAATATCTCCTGCGTATCTCAACGTAGACATGACTTTTGGCTATCTTGGCTTCAGTTACTTTATTGATAAATGTTAAATACAATTTTCATGAGAGTAGCATGCGCAGAAATGGCATTTTTCTTGTAAGAAATAGTTGAAAACCAGCAGTTGTTTTGTTTGATTTGGTAAATCCTGGAGAAGGTACAAACATCCAGGCCTGATTTCTCTGACAAGGGAAATCAAGTCCGAGACTAGGGGGAGTAAGCGAGGTTTATGGTCGTGGCAATTTTGGAAATGCAAAGTTTAAACTTACAAGGAATTAAGTGTAAGAATCATTCCTGGTCAGAGCATTAAACAGGTTTTGAGTATGGTCAGTTCAAATCCACGGAGTCAGCTTCTGCGAGTGAGAGGCTCTTTCTGCTGTGTAGTTCCCTCTGAACCAACAAAGGAATACAGCAGCAATCAAATTGCCACAAGCTGCTAATAAGCTTTACTCTCATGCCAATTCCAGTATAAACCAAATGTTCATGTCTGCCTATTTTCATAAACTTGTAACTTCCCCTTAGTTTGTGGTGGAGAGTTAATGACTGTAGAGTGAAAACATGGCACTAAGGATGGATGAAAGACCATCAATGTAGCACCTGTCTTTAAGTACTGAATTTCTTTAAAATATTTCTGATTTTGACAACCTGGTATAAATAAAATTAATTTAAATGTCTCCAGATGTTGAGTGAGTTTTGTGTGCTGGGCTACACTAATCAGTTTGCTGTTGTCTTTGGTGTCGGGAGCAGTTCAAGCAATGCAGAAGGACATATTGTGGAGTAAATGCGTGGGATGAAGCATTTTTGTACTGGATGTCACCTGCAGGACATTAACAGCTGGGGCAACAGCCAGCATCAGTGGCTCTGGAGGTAGGTGTAAAGAAATTCTTAGTGGGTAGATGCTGCATAGCCTTTTTCCTGTGCTGGGTCACAGTTTGTATCTTAAAGAAGTGATTTTTTTAGGGTAGCAAATAGTATGTTGATGCTGAGAAGCCAACACGTATTAATACTTTGAAGAAAGTAAGCTGTTGAAATACGGAAAAGGTGACTGTGGAGTGTACACAGAGTGATAAAAGACTGCTTGTTTGGTTCCAGCGGTATCTCTACTGTGAACATAAAATTTCCTTATCTAGGAGCAGCTTAAATAGAGGAGTTAATCTCGTGCACAAATCTCAATAGCTAGTCAGGAAGCAGCTTCATCAGATTTTCTGCTGAAGACATGCTTTCACGCCGTAGTTGAGCGATCTCTTCAGCATTTACCTAACACAGGCTTTCTGTGTGGTTGTTTAAGGGATGTGTATGAAAATAAGCATTGAAAGTCAGTGAAGGGTCTTTTATGAAACAAAGTAATTTCATGTACATTACTGCTTAGGTAAAAAACACTCCATTTTTTACTGTGTTCATGTCCCTTGATGCCCCATTGAATTCAGAGGTTTCCCTATCCCACCCTGCCGTTAAGCTGGCAGTAACCCCCATAGACATCCTGCCATTCATTGCAGTGCTTATCTATGCCATCTGCTAATGCTATCTGAAAAATCACTAAAGTGAAAAATTAAAGCCTTTGACAGTTGGAAAACCCAACCTGGTAACATCACAGTGTTTATTTGATGTTAAAACTGTATTTTTATATTGTCATGTTTACAGCAAAAATGTGCAATTTGGAGGCACTAAAGGTAGTTCTGACACTGCCTTTTCAGTATCCCGGTGTGGGTTAATATTTCTGCTGTCAGCTTGGCTTCGTAGTTACTTAGAAAGCTAATGCTTGCAGAAAGAACTTGAAGGTGCTGACTATCTTAAAAAGTTTCTGATTGTCAATTCAAATGATAAGGGGAAAAGCACAGAAACTGTTTCCACTGTTAGCTTAATTTTTATTCTTGTGTGAACAGGCTTAGGAATGTGTGTGTAGCTGTGATCGTGCCTCTCCCCTTCCACCTCTTTATTTTTAAAAACAGCTGTGTCACTGCAAATCCCTACCATCTGCCCACCATCTTCTGTAAAGCTTTACGGACAATCTCCACTTGTACCTTTTAGTACCTATTTTCCCTCTCTTGTTTGTGATTGTACAGATCTGATTTAGAAAAACCAAATGCTGTCATATTATGCTGCTCAAAAGCTTTCCTATTATGCAGAAAGTTAAAAAGCATCAGATACTCTCTGGCGAGCACAGCTGCAGGGTATACGTTGCCTTGAAAAAGAGATGTGATTTTGAGAACCGGTTTAGAGAGCCTTGTTTGTGTCTGCTTCCTCTTAGTGGCAGCACTGCTTTCATCCATGACCTTCTATTAAGGCTAATGTGAGAGCTAAGCTTTTCTTCCATTTTAGCTGTTTCAACAGAAAATTGAATGTGCATGTAGCAAACAAGGTGCAGAGAAGCAGAGGAAGGCTTAGAACAAGCAGTTTTTCTTAGAGACCTGTATATCTAAAGGAAAAAAAAAAGGTTACAGCAGAGGATTATTTTTTTGCTTTTAATTTCAACGTGAGCTTTCAACTGTAAAGACCGAGCTGATGTTATTGTTTGCTTTGCTGGAATACACTGATTCCACAGTCTGCACGTCTCAATGCTTTTAAGCCATGAAACATGAACATACAGCTCTGTGTCAAAGTAAAATTTATTGTACTCCTACAAATATGCAGCCATGCCTAAATGAGGCTTTAGTCTGTGGTAGTTCATAGGTGGTGCATGGTAGAATATGATGCATCCAAACAATCCTTCAAAAATGTATCTTTTGTTGATTATACCAAATGCAGTAATTAAGCGATGACACTGGGCATTAGGATGAGCACAGTTCTTAATTAGGTGATTGCTAGTGACAAATATAATTCACGATCACACTGTAGACTCCTTAGCCCTGTTATTTAAGCACGACGTAGCCATTAAACACTTCCCAGTCCACAGAATTTGTTGCCTGCATAAATACTTTAATGAAGTGCACAATTTTAGCTCTTCATCGACAATACCGATGCAGAATCTGTCACCTGAAGGCTTTTATTCTTTTGCATTTGTGAATTCCCTCTGTAATGCTGCATTATTTCTCTGCATTCATACTTGAAAATCAGTTCCCAGAACTCTCCTTCCGAGTATCCAGAATTCCTAAACAATATTTATTCTATGTGACTAAAGTAGAAAGGCATCTTGTAGAATGCCCGTAGGAAACAAATGCATGGCATTAGCCTGCACGGCCACTGAGTGTGTCTCTTCCTGCGTGCCACCTCCAGCTGCTGCTTTGTTCTGGTGGCAGCCTCAGCCCGCTCAGGTCTGTGTGCAGCAGCCCAGCTCAGACGACGTGTGGAAGCTGAACAGAATGTCTTACTTTGTCTCGGGTGAAGACTTCACCAGCTGGCTGAATGCCTTGTCGCTGGTAACGCTGGGTGAAACAGCTACCATGGTCACAGTCATAAACACTTTTTTTTTTTTTTTCCTTTCTCTCTTTTTTTAACCTGGTCTATCGAAACTTGGCTTTGATTCTAGCCAGTTTTATAGATATTCTCCAACAGGTGCAATAATTGGAAATATCTTTGGAACAAGCTGTATTTAGATATGTAGCCTTTCAATAATTCTGGTAGTTGCTTCGGTCTCATTGTTATTTTAATTCAGCCACTTCAGCTCTGTTACAATTTTAACTGCCTGGAGTTCACTGCTGCCAACTTAATGCTCACAACACAGCCCAAACAGCATTTGAAAGTCATCTTTGTCAAAACAAGTAATAATGTAAAACAATTTTAATTCCATAGCCGGTATCGCAAGGAGAATGACTTAAAAGTTGAGTTGTCTTGCAGCGGGCTCCTGGCTGAGCACCTGCCACAGATCTTTGTGGTGGGCTGGGAAGGTGTTGGAGCACCAGGTCGCAGCAGTTTGCTTTGCTTTCTTGCATAGCTGGATGCATTGGCAGTCCTGGGATATAGCGAGCTTGCAATGGTATCAATGTCTAAAGCATTTCATCTCCTTTTTCATTCTGAATAGAACGGACAGACTGCAATTAGAGCTTTTTTCTTCCGGTATTATAGCCATCCATTTCAGCTATGAATTTTATTTTTTCATAATTACTGGAATGGAGAAAAGAACGCATTATCATAGCATTATGCAGCATAAGGCCAAAACACAGCACCGGAATGTGGTCATCATTTTCAACTGCTGTGGCTGTTGTAGCAGATACAAAATGTTATCTTGTCAAACTTGAATTGTGCACGCGTCCTGGCAGGCTCCAGAAAGGAGCTGCGATGTGAGTAGCTGGCACTTCGCTCTGTCACTGCAACATCTGCCAGGCAAAGTCCCTGGTGACTGGAAAAAGGGAAACGTCTCTCCCATTTTCAAGAAAGGGAGAAAGGAAGACCTGGGGAAGTACAGGCCGATAAGCCTCACCTCTGTGCCTGGGAAGATCATGGAGCAGATCTTCCTGGAAGACGTTAAGGCACATGAGGGATGAGCAGGTGATCCGAGACAGCCAGCACAGCTTCACCAAGGGCAGATCGTTCCTGACCAATCTGGAGTGATGGCATTGGTAGACAAAGGGAAGGAGACTGGTGTCATCCACCTGGACTTGTGCAAGGCCTTTGACATGGTCCTGTGCCACATCTTCATATCTAAATTGGAGAAATATGTATTTGAAGGGTGGGCTCTGTGGTGGATTAAGAATTGGTTGGATGGACACAGACAGACGTTTGTGGTCAACAGATCTATGTGCAGGTGGAGGCCAGTCATATAGTGGTGTCCCCCAGGGGTCTGTCTTGTGGCTGGTGCTCTTCAACACCTTTAAAGACATAGACAGTGGGATCGAGTTCACCCTCAGCAACTTTGCTGATGACACCGAGCTGAGTGGTGCAGTTGACACAACAGAAGGAAGGGATGCCATCCAAAGGGGCCTGGGCAGGCTTGAAAAGCGGGCCCGCAGGAACATAATGAGGTTCTACAAGGCCAAGTGCAAAGTGTTGCACTTGAGTTGGGGCAATCCCAGATACGCGTATAGACTGGGAGAAGATCTCATTGAGAGCAGCTCTGTGGAGAAGAACTTGGGCGTCCTGGTGGGCAAAAAGCTGGACATGAGCCAGCAGTGTGCACTTGGAGCCCAAAAGGCCAACAGTATCCTGGGCTGCATCAGAAGAGGGGTGGCCAGCAGGGAGATGGAGGTGATTGTCCCCCTCTGCTCTGCCCTTGTGAGGCCTCATCTGGAGCACTGCATCCAGGCCTGGGGCCCCCAGCACAAGAAGGATGCAGAGCTGTCGGAGCAGGTCCAGAGGAGGGCCACAAAGATGATCAGAGGGCTGGAGCACCTCTCCTATGAGGAAAGGTTCAGGGAACTGGGCTTGTTCAGCCTGGACAAGGCTCTGGGGTGACCTCGCTGTGGCCTTTTGGTATACTTGAGGGGAACTTACAAGCTGATTATTTTGCATGGTCTGATAGTGATTGGACAAGGGGGAATGGCTTTAAACTGAAAGAGGGGAGATTTAGGTTAGATGTTAAGAAGGAATTCTTTACTTAGGAAGTGGTGAGGCACTGTAAGAGACTGCTCAAAGAAGTTATGGATGCCCCACCCCTGGAGGTGCTCAAGGCCAGTTTGGGTGGGGCCCTGGGCACTCTAGTCNTGGGGGCCGGGGTTGTTTTTGTTTTTTTTTTTTTTTTTTTTTTTCCAGAAATATTTCAATGCTGTACTACCCTCCTTTAGAAGTCAGAGCAATTGACAACTCAATACATCTTCAGGAACAGTAGAACTTCTAGTGATATTGCTGCTAACAGTGAAATGCAAAGCTGGAATATTTTCAAAAAAATTTATGCACACCAGAGTCAAGTAGCATGTGTGTTTAGCTACAGTCGTCCTGTGCACAGAGTAGTAATGACACTGTAAAAGAATATATTTAACATTGAGAGCATTTCAGAGTCTCACTTTAGTTTGATTTTTTTCCTTTCTCTTTCTGTCTTTCTGTCTTTCTGTCTTTCTGTCTTTCTGTCTTTCTGTCTTTCTGTCTTTCTGTCTTTCTGTCTTTCTGTCTTTCTGTCTTTCTGTCTTTCTGTCTTTCTGTCTTTCTGTCTTTCTACAAATGGTGTTAATAAGCAGTTTTTCCAGTGTAATAGCAAACTGTGAAAAGATGAGTTGTTTCTCCTTGCATAAGCATCTTAAATTGTATGCAAATACAGGTCCTCTCAGATTCTTCTTAAAGTAGTGTTTGGTTCACATTCAGTGGTTAATTGACAAGAACATATGATTATTCTAAGTCTCATTTTATACTATGAATATGCACATTTTTTTGAGCTGAGATGCAAACCTTTAATTACCAAAGGGCATGTTTGGAAAAAAATAGAGCCACTTTTTAAAGCTTATAGTTTTCTCTACTAACAATTTTTTTTTTTTTATGCTATATGTTGTCCATTAAGATATGTTTGTTTGTTTTGGTAGTTTCTTGGTTTTGATGTTGTTTCCCACACTGCCTTGTGTTTCAGTCTAACACAGACCGCACTCAGTTTTTTTCAAAGGAGAGGGGCATAAAACTGAACCGATCCCTTTCCATTGTTCTTGTTTTTTTCATTTGTTTGTTTTTTAAATTATCTCTGTATGTGGGTGTCATCACCCCAGTTCCACGAGAGAGAGGCTGTACTGCTTTGCAGTGAGTCCTTCCTATTTTTCCTTGTACAAGCGTAGCAGCTGAAGTGTTTGTGGGATTCTAATGCTTTTAATAGAAGATGCCACAAACGATTTTTAGGGCATAAATTGCAATTTTATATTGCTAAAGTCAATTAAAATGACTGGTCTGTAGAAAAATAAAAATGTACAGGCGAAGTATGGTATTTGTTAACATCCTTACGTAGGCAAGCTGGAATTCAATATGTTTACGAAGAAGCAGAGAATGATGGGCCTCAGGTTCATGTTTTTCCAATGGAACCATTTCTGCAGACTTCTATAAACCAAACTCGGCTGTTCCTATTCAACAAAATATCTTTGATGGGAGCTGAGCAACATGAGACAGTGCTTTGTGCACAGTTTACTGTAGGTAAGGGTAAACTGTTTGCTTGACCCAGTTTTATGGAGCTTTTTCTTTCTACAGGGATGGGATCACAATTAAGGAGAAGGGACAAATGGGTTTGCTGAGAGTATTTAAGAGTGTTCAGTGGGAATGAGATTATTATTGTAGTGCTTAACCCTGAAATAATCACAGAGCATCTCGTCGATCTAGTGCCAGCATCTGTGGGAGATGAGCATTCAAGCTCCTTTGTCATATCAGCCCGAGCTCCTTTTGCATTGTCATAAACTTGGAGCTCTCCAGAGAAATGCAGAATAGCAAATTGATGTCTGTGATGGATGTTTGGATGTTTTCACATTTTAAAAAGAATAAATGATTTATAACTTGTGGAATTATAGCTCTTCAACATCTTTTAAGAGGCTGAGAACTTAAATTAAGGTTGGTTATAAAAGCATCCGTTTCACTTAATCTACTTTTGGGAGTCACTGTGTTATCAGGCTTCCTTTTCCATCTCCTGGGGAGTGTGAAAGAGTGCACAGAAAGGGCGTTATAGTGCTATAGCATCTGTGAGGTCAAGCAAATGTAATGGCAGTGAAGTTACAAGTCATGCTGTATGCAAAAGGAGTAAAAAACACTCTCAGGTCAGAATCTGTCATTTTGATAGGCAATAATACTTTGTCCCCACTTTGAACAGGTCCGAGTGTCCTGCTGTGTCTTTCATTTCCTTGAAGAGGAAAATGACAAAATTGAGCCTTTCCATTCCCTTTGACTTGCCTCCCGTGTCTCTTCTCCTCCAGAGCATTTCCCCCCCTCTGGTCTACGTGCAGAAACTGCTCTCCTGCTTCCTCACCCAGCCCTCCCATTTGTCTCGGTACATCGGTTCTACCTGTTCTCATCACCACTCGCTCTGTTCCCTGCTAGCTCTGATTCTCCGCTCCCTCACATTACCACTGAACATCCGTGTACAGCAGACAGGAAAAAAAATCCCACTTTTGGTCCATTTGCTGGTTTCTCTTGTTAAAAACATGCACTTATAAATTGTTCAAAGAGTAAACTTGACTTCAGTTTGGAATAGTGTCTCAAGACATTTCAACATTTCCACTCTGCTCACTTTGAAATGCAGATTTGATCCAATATAGAGCTGCTGTATTGGATTATTTTATGCTTTTCTCAGTGCCAGAAGCCTAAACTATCCTCTCTTACAACCATTAAAACCCCCAATTTCAGCTGTTTGCTTTCACACAGGTGCTGAGTTCTCACAGTTTGGGGAGATGCTACGGATGCATGAATTTTTTGTATATTGAATACTGAAGCTGTAGCAACAGTGTGGTATACAGTGTGAAACTGTATTCGAACATGGAAACACCGTACTTGAACATGGAAACACTGTATTTGAACATGGAAACAAGAAACTACCTGGCTAAGACTGCATAGTCACACCAAGAAAATCTATTTTATAAAATATATCAGAAACTGCCACAAGGGTATTACCAATATATTATGAATGTATTACCAACATGCTTAGGTATGTTACCTACATGTTTGTGGAAGCAGCCTTTTGTTATCAGAGGTTATATAAACATAATATATTTTAAGAGTTCTCATCTGCTTCATTTTATGAAACCTTGTGTTCATGTCCTCAAGTTACCCTGTGCACAAGAGACTGGCAGCAGCACAGTGAGGGTTTTATTTCCTTTTCTGATCTTAAAAAGAAAAGGGAAAATCTCGATGAAGGGATTATATGAAGTAGGGCCATCTGAGGGTGCTCTTCAACAACATAGCAAAGGCAAGTTAATGAGGCGTGTCCCGAGACTTCCTGCAGAAGCCAGGCTGTGTGCTCCCTCCCATTTCTGCTGCTGCTTATTCCTGCCGCACCACACAGTGAATTTAGGGATTTATATTTCCCACTGACTGTAGAAAGGTCAGGCTTCTACTTGTTCAGGAAGGGCTAATGTCTGAGATGTTCCTGAGAGTTGTCTTGATCTGGGCAGTTCAGGACATGGTACGCGGGCTGACTCTGGAGGGCTGTGCTCTGCTCTGGGCAGATGCCATGCTCCTGTGTGTACTCGGTGTGCTTCCAGGCAGTGCTGGGCTGGTGTCCTACAGGCATCTTGTACAGCACCTCCAGCTCTTCCAGCAAGCGTTGGATATTCTTCGTCCATATATCACACAATTTTTATGTACATTCCCTATACTTAGACCAAAAGCACGTTTGGGTCTGTGGAAGATAGCAAATGGTTCTGCGTCTCCGCTTCTGCACATTCTCCAACCTGCCTGTTCTGCAGTACTCTGACTCCTGGAGAACTGACAGAGCAGTGGTGAGGTCCAGCCCAGCATATCTCAGCTGCTGGTAAGGTAATGCTGCAAAAGACACATAAGGCCTTTTAAAGTTTAACTTAAGGTGAAGCTTGGAGTTGCACTACATCAGACGCGCACGCCTGGCCCCAGCTCCAGCTTCCTCCTTTCACTGCATTTAGCTGTGCCTTGGCCACCCTTCCCCCAAGAAGATCAGCGATATGAATTAACTGAATTCCTCAGATTCTGAAGTGCTGACTGGGAGCATTGCGGAGGCTGGGAGTCCTGCCATGCCACAGTCCTCCCAAGCACGCTACATGGGGAACACGTCACACAGCTTTCAATATCCAAGGGCCAGCATTTCTTGACAGCTCGTTTTTTTGCTTTGTTCATTCAGTCTCCTAATGAGATAAACTTTATCCAGCTTCAGCTTTCTGATGGCATTCCAGGTGAATTGTATCTGGCGGTGTTTTGAGTAGAGAAGTAAATTATGAGTTTGCTACAGACTAGTTAGAAAATCAGAGTTACAGGTAAAATATCTCACCTGATACGTATGTGGAATTCAGAAGGTGCACACGCGTGCTAAGTATATACGAAGTTGTGGTTTTTTTTGTCAGCCTTGATGTAATCCTGGTATAAGCAGGGGTAGTTCCCATTAAGATCAGCAGAAGTTAGAAGTGCTTATTGCCGAGTTCATCAGTGTCCAAAACCATCAGAACCATACGCTGTGATGCAATGGCAGCAGGGAAATGCTCTGGGTGTACAGCAGCTGAAGTCTGGTAACCTACCAGCATTATACACATTTCAGAGCATGCATCACGGATTGGTAGTTTTAGGCAACATAGATAGTATATTCCAGAACGAAATGTGATGATCTCAATATATACAATAAACGCAGCCATAATTATTTTATTCAGATGGCTGTTCTGAATATTTGTTCTGAATATTTGTTACTAATTTAATCTAGCAGTGCTCACTTTTAAAATGCGTGACATGCAATGATAAGTGCTGTAGTCATGTGGCCACTGACACTTATTATGGTGTTTTAGGTCAGCATCCATGTTCTGCCTGTGTGCACAGAAGCCCACCTCGTTTTTGTGACTGTAAGCTCAGGACACAGCTCTGACACCAGGGCCCATCTGTCAGCCTGGAGCTGGGCACCCCCTGACTGAGCCTCCCGGGAGGCCCCAGGCAGTGAGGCTGGATGCCCTGCACATGGTTGGCATGCACTGACAGCACGAGGTTCAGCACAACCATCTCACAGCCCTGTCTTGCTGCCATATGAATTACAAAATGGGTGAGTGCTCTCCAGTTTTATATGATAACATAAGAAGTTAGAAAATTCATTCATTAAGGAAGCAGCACAAATTAACCTCTGTCAACTAGACATTACTGTAATTTGCATGTTTGTGCCCCAAGCAAGTCCCCATACCCCAGCTGCTCTTTGGATTGCAAGTTATGGATTTCACCTGTACTGCTGTGTGTCAGCCTGGCCCGATGGCCAAGGCCCATCCTTTGGCACTGCTGAGGTGCACACCTCACCCTCTCAGCTTCAGCGCACAGTCACCCTCACACTGAAGGAAGCAGAACTTTACATCTGGAAGGACACCAGTTAGTGGGTAGGATCTTGTTTGCCTGGCCTCTGTGTCCAGAACTGTATAAACGTTTCACATGAAGAAGTCACTAGTCAGGGATCAGGAAGCAGGCGTCCAGAACTCAGACCTGGTGATGTGGTATCATCGTGGTGACGATGCGTTACTGCATCCATCTCACTTTGTGCTTTGCAGACTCAGCTCTTACTAAATATAACACAAGCATCTCCATGTCTAGCACATACCTTACTCATGTAATCCATCCGTGTAGTACTTCTTGTTAATAAGACTGATGATTTTTTTGAAAAATAAGGTTCAACTGCCAGAAGAATTGTTTATTTTTATGGCACAACATCACAACGTGTTTAATTTAATTTACTTCCTCCAGAAATCACCTTTTGATCATTGTCTTTGATCAGAAGTGAATGTGTTTTTCTCAGCTTAAGCTCCAGGGATGAGATGCCAAGGAAACTCTTCCCCAAACTCATAGTCCAGGAAGTGAGAGGAGGCCCTGTAAGCTACTCCTGTGAAAATCAATTCTTGCTGCAAAGACAGCAGCACCCATGTTGCCAGGGCTTGCAGAGCGCACTTACTTGAACAGGTCAAAGCTATTGTTTCAGCTCTTCCCATGCAGGGATTCTTTGGTCTGGTGCCTTGCAGGAGCATAAAGCCAACACAGCCAAAGGGAGACAGACTTCCCTGGCTGTATTCTGGCCATACGATGTCCCACAGCATCTGAAATGTCTGCAAGGTTCTGACCACGTGGCTCCAAACCTGCAGTGAGCAGAGATGGTACAGGTCAGGACTCCATGTTGTGCACGTGAAAGTTTGCGTGTCTGTTTTCTGTGATACATTGGGCTGAAAGGAGACAGAGAACCTGATGCCACCCAGCGCAGCTCACAGTCCAGCTACCTGCTGTTGCCAACTATCAAGCTCTGTTGGCTCCCCTGCCCCTGTTTGTTGTCGTTGTTGTTGTTTTTCCTTCAAATATAGCAAGTTCACCTTAACATTAGTTAGATTTTTCTTTCTACTACTGTGATGGAGAGAGCGTGCCAGAGCTATGCTTAGATGCTTTGAAGTCTTATCTTAATTCCAGCCTAAATATACTCTTGGTCATCTTATGTTGCACTTACATTGTTCTTTTCTTTGACCAGCCTTACTTTTCCCTTAACTTTCATTTGTTCATACCAAGATCTTTCTTGTAAGACAGCCTTCTTCATTCCCTTAATTGTCCCAGCAGCATCTGGTCCACTCTTAATGCATCTTTCCTGAACATGTTTGACCAGGCCTTATCACTACATGCTACAAAGACTTTAATGCATTCCTTTCTCTGCATCTTAGGATCCTAGATCTTTTTCCATTAAAGTCTGATATACATTGACTGATATATCTGCTTCTTTCTTCTGCTTTGCTCTGTCTTCATGCTTTTAGAAATTTCTTTTGGCCCCTAAGATCATTGCTTTGCATTAGTTACTATGAAATTCCATCCTATTTCTGTTATTGCAGTTCTTCAAGGTCACACAGGTCTTCCTCCGTCACAGCCTCCTCTGTATCAGTAGTGTCTTCCAGCTTTGTACTGTCAGCAAATTTCATTAGCTCATTTACTTTCTATTTTTTGTGCCAAGGTCATTAATGAGAAGATTAAATAAGATTGTTCCCAGAGTGAATCTAGGAAACTCTGCTAATAATTCCCCTTTCTCCTGACAGAAGTCTTCGCTTAGTTTCTTACATGCTTTACGATTCAAATGTTAGTCTTGATTTCCACATTAATTAATGATTCCTCATGTGGTGTTGTACAAATTGCACACAGGAAGCCCAGCAAGATGAGGCTTAGTGTCTATCTCTGTAAAGAATAAATCTATCAAATCTTTTATCAATGGGTAGGTATTGTTCTCCCATTTCTATATCCCTCTTTATTTTTTATTCCTTTCAAATGTGTGCTAAAATCCTGATCATTATTCAGCTCAGACCTACGTGATGTTGGCAGTTGCCTAGTTCACCTATTCCCTGTCTAAAACTTTATGTTAAGCAATCAGTATCTCACTTTCATTGTTAATAAATTAACACCAAATATTTGGTACTTCATTCAAAATAAAAATATGTAAAAATTAGAACAAATCAGGCAATTTTCTAACATTCCATTAATAATTTTAAAACAATGTCTCAGAAATGTATAAAAGCTGGGAAATATGATGGAAATACAATGGAACAACTATACACTTTATTGTGGGCATTCACCAATTCTATGAGCATCATTTTGCCAACTTTCAACAGGGGCTTGCAGTTGTCCTCCTGTGGAGCCCTACCTGATAGCCTTGCAGCCCAACATGAATCAATTGCTGGCAGCACTTCAGACTGAGCTGTGATGTTCAGTGCTGGTGTGTTTTAGATTCAGAACCAGATGTGAACTGCAGGTGACCCAGGAGGAGGGAGTTTACAAGAATTGCTAGAGCCCTAGGAGGGGACTGGAACTGCCAATGCCGTATAGATTTAACAAGGAGCCTTAGTGAACCTAATTGAAACTTACTTGCTCCTATTTGCCTTAGCTCATCACGGAGATTATGCATGTCACACACAATCACATCTCAAGCAGCCAAGACATTTTATGATTCATCTGGAAGCCAGAGCTCCTGTACCTTAGGGCATTGCTTCAGAAATATCGCAGAGGGAAGAGCACCACCTAATGAATCACCAATAGGACAACTTTTGCTCTACCTTCCCATAGGCTTGTCCCACAGGTACTGACTTGGTTAAATGCAATTCTGTGGTTACAAGATCAGATACAGTATTGTACCACTCCAGCACGCTGGAGTCTTTGTTGTGCGTGGCTCAGAGCTGATCTTGTGACAACATAACTAGGAGATAGGATTGCTTAAAGGCCAGAGCTAAGAAAGGCCAGACCAGGCTGGAGGAGGAATCAATTGCCAGCATGTTTTTCTGGAGCTCCTCTGTCTTCAGTGCTCCACTTCAGAGATTGTGCGGAGATGTGAAATAAAAAATACACCAGAGAGGTTCTTTTCTATGGGACGTAGAAGGAAAAATTTAACCTAAAGCTTTCAGTCTTCGGTCAGTAATTGGGGCTTAGCCTGGTGCCTACCTTTGTCCTAAAGCACTGATTCTCTGGGTGGGGAAATTTCAAACCACAAATTCCAAGAATAGCATTGCCTTAAATGGTGGGAAATGAACTGCGCTGCAGGTTTGGTAAATCTGAAGGTTTTGTTCAGCCACTTAGTCATAGCTGCCCCCTCAAGTGAGGAATAACAAAAGGATTTTCTTGGAGAAGGTGGGACTAAAGCAAAATATAACAAAGTGAAACTGTATGGATCCTTCGTGCTTTAGACAAAGAAGCTGAGGTAAAAGATTTCCCATTCTACAGTATTATCAAATGACTGGAGCCAATAAACTGTACGTAATGATCTTGACTTCATGTAATCAGCGAAGCTCCATTGACTTTAATGGAAAAAGCATTGATTTGCACTAGCAGGAGAGCTGAGAGGAAGGAGGTGCATTCCTGACTGTCTCACTTACGTGGGTAATCTGCCTGAAATAAGTCTAAAAAATAAAAATGATCAGTTTCCTTTGTAGTTCCGTTGAGCAGGTCATGTATAAACAGGACATTGGGCTCCCTGCCTTTCACATGGAAATTCGAATGTCGAATATTGCACTGATGAAAGAATTTCTGGTGCCCATGTCACTCCATGTATCAGCAGGATCTGGCCCTACATACCGCTGTTGCTGTGACAACTGTGGACAGATCTGAACACAGCAGTTACTGTAACACAGGTTATGGTAAGCCACAACCCATACTGGTGCTCCAAATTTGTTTGTGCATGTTGGGAAGGAGGAGCCTTGCTCCCAGTGGGAGGACTGAAGCGTTTGCCAGACTGGTTGCCATTGCGCAGCTCCCCGTCCCAGAGCCCTCTGTGCAGCCCGGCATTCCCTGTGGCCACATGTGACGCTGGCAGTAGTGCTGGCCCACCAGCTCACTGTCAGAGCCACCCACTTGGATGCAAAAATCTGTAAGTCAAAAGCTATGGGTGTGCAAAAAGGAAGAAAAAAGTCAAAGCACCAATGCTTCCCTTCTTCCCTCCCTCTATGTACAGGGACAGCTGGGGCAGAAAGCAGCCTCACTAAGCGCTCACTTCTTTCACCAAGAGCTGATCCCAGATCGGTGCATGAACACTGCAGGCAGCTCTCTTTCTGACCACACGCAGTACAGATCAGTGTCTCAGATACCAAACACTTCAGTTCCCCATGTTGCAATGCAAGGCCTACAAGTACAAAATTGCTGTTTTAATTTCTGATGACTAAGACATAACCTCTCATGGTATTATATTGCCTGTTCACTGACTGTGAGACCGTTGCAATTGAATAAAGTGCTAATGGAGGTCTAAATGCTATCCCATTAGCCTCCATTCCAGCTTACAGCCTGGCCGAGCCCACACCATCAGGCTGTGCTGACCAGAGGCTGACAGACAGGTGTTTTTGTTGCCTGTGTGCTTTCTGCAGACCTCTGTGGTGACGCAAGCTATCCCAGGTGAACATGCACTGTGATGGCTCACTGATCTGTACAGCAGGGCCTGTCCATCAGTGAGCACCACTGGGACTCTCTAAACACCACAGCGGGATCCATGCGTATTTTAACTTGTTTTGCAGGAGCTAGACTGCACCTGTTAGCCAAGCGCAGGTTAAAGGCCCGATCCAGGCCACAGGGTGCCATCAGAAAGACATTTCCCCACAGGTGTGCCCCCCTTGCCCAGGCAGCAGTGTACGCAAGGCTGCTGGCGTGGTGAGAATGACTCACAAACCCAATGGAAAACTAATCCTTTCCTGCTGGTCAGCCAGACCACCCTGTGTATTTTAAGCTCAGTGCAAAATTGTATTGGGTCTTGACAATACCTGCGGGAGCCGCTGAAACCCTTCTGCATCTCCAGAGCCAGGGAGACGGTGCGATGAGTCAGACAGGGCTGCCTGTCTGGAAGCACAGGCAGCAGCCCAAGTGCGCCTGGTCACACCGCGGGGATCAGTCCTTGCGTGCAGCCACCGCGCTCACCCGGCACATCCTGGCTGCCGCGCACCACCAGCCGAGTCAAGCAGTCTCAGGTGACGTTAACTCACAAGCAGACAGCTGGAAGTAAAACTGCAGTGGAGCCTAGCAGTGAGTGCTCTCTGCGGCTGCAGCACGGCCCGTGCCTTTTATTGCAGCAGGCTGTCCAGCACAACTTAAAATTAACAAACATCTGCATAGCTGTTAAGTCAGGAAAAGGGAATGCATGGGATGATATGCTTGGCCAGCCAATGTCTATGTGGCCTGATTTTTTTTTTCTGAACAAACCACAAGTCAGTCCTAAGGGCTGTGATGACAGCATATGGAAGGGAACACATTTGGATGCAGCATAGATTTTTCTTTTGTCTGGACCTCTGGGCAAGCAAGCATTTCAGACTGTGGATGAAGCACAGGACGTGTTTTAAGGTGGCTGCTCTCCCACACATGCGCTGTAAAGTGAGTGTCACAGTGGATTCACCTGGAGATAGATCAGCTGTGTTTCTGAGTCAGACATCGGAATATTTGAAGAGCTGCCCCTGGCCATTAAACAATGTCTCAGCTGACTGTTGTTTTAATGCTGGTTGATGGCACCTACGAAATGCAGTGTTTTCTCTGATAAAACATATATCAGAAATAACGTTGTGGCGGTGTTTTTTTTTTTTTTTTTTCCTTGGCTTAGCTGTGATTGTTTTGAAGGAGCTTTCTCTGCTCAGGAATGCTAGTCAGATAAGGCTCACCTGATACATGCAGGAAGACAAAGGGCACTGGTGTACTGCTTGGCAAGCTTGTGAATGTTGCCCAGGTTAGAGGTCATACCATTCTCCCGTGCTCCAAGTGATGCTATTTTCATAGGACATGTTAGGAGGCACCCCAGGTTTTCGGGCTTCAAAGATGGCAACAACGACAAGTGAGAAAGAAACCCATGATGAATATATCAGGAAAACAGAGGACTGAATGTGAGACTGGGAGAAAGAAAAGAGACAAAAAAGGAATGAGCTGGGACTGATTACAGAGAGGACCTGAAGGCCTGGGAGCGAGAGGAGAGGTGTCACTCTGTGATCAGCTGGAGAGAACAGACGGCTGCCTGCAGGCAAGACTGATGGAGAATGGGAATGGAAAGAGGTGGTGTAACAAAGGAAGAGACAGGGTGAAAGGGGAGTGAGAGATTAGGAAGGAAAAATAGTAAATGTTAAAAAAAAAAAAAATAAGAAAAAGTATTTTAAAAGGAAAAAAAAGTATTAGGAGAAAAGGAAATAAAATAAGGAGCAGAAGTCAAAAAATAATGACTAATTGTCACCAAAAATAGGTACCTACTGAATTAGGCAGAAAGTGTCATTCAATCTGTTCTGGCAAGCTAAGCCACACTGTGAAGTCCTTCCTGATACCCATTATTGTAGCAGTGAGAAGACACGACAAGAGCTGCTTTGTGCACCCAGCCTGGTGCTGCCCTGCTGCGGCAGAGCTGGCCTTTGAGCAATGACGGGCATGAGGTCACTGTTAGCTAATCTGCTTTTCATCCTCCTTGGTCACACTTTCATCAACAAGGCCTTATTTATAATGAGGTTTTTCTGAATCTGTTTTACTATTCCCTAGCCTCCCTGACAAGAATCATCACCCCCGATGAAAGCACTCCTGTAAATGGCCTTCTGGTATTTTAACGTCAGACTCATCAACATCTGACATGAAAATAGTGATAAAACTGCTTCAGGGACATCTCCCCAAAAGCTCCTATCATTGCAGTTACTCATTAACAGAGTGAGGCTGGTATCTCAAAGCATTCATCCTACCCTCAACAACCCAGGAATTAAAACTGGCAGCTCTGAAACTAAAAACCTAAGATGCAGTATGGGAAGAGAATCCTTCTGGTTTCAACTGTGATATCAACAAGAAGGGTCTTCTGTTTCTGTTATATTAATAAATGTTATTTTATTATATTTTATTTTATTTGTTTTGCCAGCACTAAGAGCAAGTAAAACCCTCAGCCTAGGCCAAAGGGGAGGCCAGAAATTTTGGCTGTCTCTTAAAGAAAGACATATTGAAACTTGAGTGAGAAAAAAAGGATTATCGCAGAATATTCTCTGAAGTGCTCCATATTTCCATGTTTCAGCTGTTTTAAAAAAGGTAAAGGACTGGAGTTTAGGGAAAAAGCTGCATTCAATGGCTTTAAATCCAGATCAGGCAGCTGAAACTCTGTTCAGCCTATGATTTTATTTATAAATGTTTCTATGTATTCTTGTGTGCCAGGGAAGGTGAGAGCCTCTTGACGGTGACTCCTAGATAGTCCTATAGGAGCTACAGAAGATGCAATCTCCTTGTGTACCCATTTACAAGTATGTATTTGTGTAGAGGAACGATTGCCTACAATCTGTTATAAAAGAGGGATGCTTAGGTTAGTAACAGGATGCAACCCAAAGAAGAACACCATCAAAAGATTCAGGGCTCAGGATAAGTGATTTTTACCACTGTTTACTAGATAATCTATTCTTCCCCTTACAGCTTCGTGGTGTTAGCTCATAGCATGTGTGAAATATGAGGCTTCAGATAGTGCAACATTCTGCTTTGGTGTAGCTCTATCAGGCATTAAGTCATTCATGGCAGACAAGTACAAGGACAGAATGAATCTATAATACCATGCAAATGAACCTTAAAAATGGGAAAGGGAAAGAAAAAAGAAAAAAGAAACAGATTATTTTCTAGGGAAGAAGTGTGCTGAATTGCATTATAATGTATATGCATACGTTTAGTCAGCATCTGGCACAAGGAGGCCAGGATCTTTAAAACTGCACAGTGAGCCTTTTCAGGATCCCTGCAGTCTAAAGAAAAACCCACACATCTTTATTATTTGCATATGGCCCATTATGCTTTGGAATCCACATAACTCTATTCCACACTGAGAAATAGATTTTTTACTGATGGAAATTATTGTTCTACAGGGTGGCTAGAAGTTACTAGGCACATACTGTACGTACTAAGCTATATTTCATTTTCTTTTCCAGAATATTATACATACTCTTCTCTCTTTTAATCCTACAGCTCACATCCTCTTTGTGTTCATAACTGACTATGAGCAGTTTGATCATTATTCTGTTGTGGTAAAATGATTTATCTCCATTACAGGTAAAAAGCCTCCATTGATAACTGAGCTTTTTAGAGTGGCTTTATAATAAGATTTTGAAGCCTTTTTCTCCTTCAGCTTTAACCTTCTGAATATATTACATTTAAAAGCCTTAGTTTTCCACAGAAATAAGAGGCAAATATTGTTGTCATCTTTTGAAATGTATTTTTGTGCTCTCCTACAAAAAGCAAAACAAAAACCAACACACAAAAATCCACCCATCCATCCAGCCACCCCAAATCCTTGCAATATAGCTTTTAATGGCAAGGTTCTTTAATACAGCTTCAGTTAATTGTCGTAGAAAAAATTTAAATGAAGTGTGTAAGAAAATAAAATATTTCCACCTGAAAGATTAAATGAAAGGAGGAAGCACCCTGGCAGTAAGATACAGGAAAGCCAGTCCTGATGACCACAGTTTGTCTGCAAGCCATTTTATTTGAGCTTCACACGAACAATACACGAGGTTGTTTGAAGAACACTGAGCCAATAGGTTTGGAGAGAGGGTTCAGGAAGATCCTCAACACAGGTAAGTGCAAGAATAGTTTCTCACACTTTATTTATATACATATCAGCTAATGAAAATATCAGAACGACAGCCCTTGTATACATCAAACCCTGGCATTCGTTGAATCACTCAATGATTATTCATATGGTATATGTTGTACTATACAACATAATGCCAAAGAATGGAAAGTCTTTGTATTTCTTCAGTGATTCTCTGATAAAAGCCAAATATTTCTTAAGTTATGTGGCTTCTAGGTTTTCACGGACATCATAGGAAATGCTGGTGAACCTCGGCCAAAAAGCATTCCTAAAAATACGTACACAGCACCATCTACTGACATTAAGAGTCTTTGCAGGGTGAATGCTTTCAAGCACAATGAAGGCCTGTTTTGTAAAAGTGCTCTGGTTTCCTTATTGGCATGGAATGGGTCCCACTTTCTCCTTATGGCCCTACAGACTCAGAATAACGGTGATCGTTGATGCAAGAGTTTAACAGGTAAAATGAGACTAAATAAAACAGTGCAGTAGGGAGGAAAAAAAAAAGAAAAAGGTCAGAAAAAATGAGATATACAATGAGTGGTGGAGTAGAGACAGTGCATGTCCTGGAACAAAAGTGAGGTGTTGCTAGAAAAGGTAATCATTCATAAGACGTAATTTGAGAGCCCCAAGACTTTCTTCTGGCTTCAACATGCTCCTCTGGGTCTGCTATGCAGCCTATCAGTCACTGCATCTCACCGGCCAAAACAGCTTTCCCTTCTTTTAGCCTGTGTCATTTTTTGCTGGTTAGACAGGCTGAGGGGAGGCAGGGCTCGATCGAGATCAGAGCTGCTGTAAAGCTCTAAGGTGTATAGTGAGGGAAGGGAGGAAAGTGATGTTACCAGAGAACTGTCAGATTGCCTCATTTCACTCTTCCTGGGCTATATTTAGTTCATTGACCTGGTTTACTGTTATTGTGTAGACACAGAGAAGAGTGAGCAAACAGCCAAGATGGAAACTCCCCAGGTGCGGTGAGCTGTCAGAAGAAACTTAAAGAGATCCTACAGCCTCCGTGTAGGCGTACTGAACTGAGCCTTGACGGCTGAACCGAGCACAGAGAAGAGGTAGTGCTCTTCTCTAGCCTACTAGGCCAGTAACTACGACGTCCCTACAGCAGATGGAGACTTGCATTCATTTTCCGGTTCCAGTTCTGGTAAAGGGTCCAACACCACTCATTTTAACAAGATGCACACTGACCTTTCCAGTCTGCACTCACATCTGTCCTGAAAGCCACAGATCTCTGTACACATAGCAACTGTTCTCATGCTGTGGGGATGCCACAGACCAGGCAGAGGAAAAGAGGGATGTGGCCTGTCTGTCTGCTGCTGAAGCACAACCAGTGAGCAGCAAGCATTGCAGTGCCAGCGGGGAGGAGCATGGGGCACAAGTGGGGCAAGTCAGGGAGCGGTGATCAGGGCAGGACAAAAGATCGGTGTCACAGATAAGGCTGCTGCTTAGCCATTTTGGTGCCATTTGTTACAGAATACCTTTACAGCCACGGTACTACTGCTGTATTGGGATATGTTGTTCGTTAGCCTCTGTGCCATCCAAAAAAACAGCTGAACTGCTTCCAGAGCCACAATGGAGAGCCATATAGCCAAATATTTTTTTTTGTAGATGCTGCCTGCTAAGATTGTCACCTTGCTGGACTTGTGCCAGTCAGCTGGCCTACTCAGCAATCTGGACAATACAGCTGTCTTTTTTTGTAAAGCCTTTTCAGAACCCTTTGACTAGAGGATCCTACAATAATACATTAACAACTGAAAAAAGAAATAAGGCAATTCTGTCACTGCTCTAAGTTTTTCCAGAAAATTAGATCTCTGTGAGGTGGAGTGGAAGCACGGCACTGAGCACAGCCTGTGCACAGAATAGGATGTTGTTGTGTGCAGGTAAACCTGTGTAAATCAGTTTCCTGCGTGACTTTGGCTTCACCCCATTCAGCATAAGTCTTGTGTTTAAACAGAGATCACAGACTTTCTCAGTATCCTGTAAAATATTTTTACTTCTCTTGACCCGAGAAATAAGTCAGTGCTTTGGGTAATACTGCATGTGCCCATATCAACACAGAAACTGACTGCACACACGAAAACTGTTCGAAGAACAGCCTTCTAAATCACACCCAAAAGGTGTATTAAAAGGCCTTCTCCCACAGCCATGCTAAGAACAATTTCCAGGAGACAATTTCCGCTTTCTGAATTCCAGGCACATTTTTAAGCACTGCAGAACTGAGAGAGGTTTCTCTTCACTCATTTCATGGCTGCATGAATAGGATTTATCCAGGTGCTGTTTCCTGATCGGTTTAGGCCCACCGAAGCCCATGGTGCTGCTGCAGGAGACGGATCAATTCCCTCATCTGCCCGTACGCACATGGGTTGCTGATGTCCACACCTGCCACCATCTCTCAGCAACTGCACGTGCCTGGATGGGTTTATGCTGATGGCAAAACCCCTTCCTGAGGCTGTCCCTTTGACCCAGAATTGCGGCCTGGGCCCTGGAGCCCCTGCCCTCCCCGCAGGCGTGTGGTGGTGGTTGGGTGCTGGCGCTTCCCGCTGCTCCACGGCTGTTCAACAAAGGGGCATTATTGGCTCCGTTTCTTCATCTGAACGGAAGGCAGTCATCAGCCATGTAACTGCCCGTAAACCAAAGGCACATAATGAACCACTTTATTCTAGCAGGGCGTAATTGCACAGTCATTTTCACACACACCCACAGAAATGGACGACGCTGCGGAAGTCTGTCTCTCGTGGAAATTATGGAAAGTGGTTACGAATGAAGGTCAAGGATGGGAGCAAACAGCCCTGCCCGCTCTCAGAAGCTTTGCTCCCTTCCGCTCTCTGCGTGTCCGTTTGAATTCTGCACGTGTGAACAAAGCCACGCTTCCATTTGCAGACTGAGCACAAGGAACAGCGTGTGCCAGACCCCTCAGGGAGCTCTGGGAGCAGCACCTCAGCGCTAGGGGCCAGGGGAAGGGCTGCAAAAAGGTGCAGGGGTCTGCGAGGGGCGGGCGCGGCGCTGCGCCTGTGGAGACCCCGGGCCCGCGTGGGCCTCGCACCCTCCCCTCAGCGAACGCCGGCGGGGGAGGGGACGGCGNGCTCAGCAGGAAGGCTCCGACGACGGCCCAGATTTCCTCTCGGAGGAGGACCGAGGGGTGAGTAGCGCGGGGGCCTCGGGGCCGGGGGGGGCTGGGGCCTGGGGCCAGGCGCGGCGCTGGGGGACGCGGGGTGCTGAGGCGGCCTCGGGGTCGGTGTGCGGCCTCCGCCCGGCGAGGTCCCGCCGTGTGCCGCGCCTGGCTCCCCTCGCTTACCCCCGGGTGTCGGGGGGCAGCTGCCGGGGGCTGCTGCTGGAAGCCGGGCGGGTCCGTGCGTGCTGCCGGGCCGCGCCGCTCTGCCTCCCCGCCCCCGCGCTGGCCGGGCCGGGAGTCCCGAGCAGGGCGGGCCCGGGGCCTCGCAGCACCCTCTGCTCTCCTCGGGCCGCGAAGCTTCCTCGTGATGGCAGTGGGACGTCTGCACTGCAGGCACTGCCTGGTAAACTCCTTATTGAAAAGAAGTTCTGCTGTTGGGAGGGAATGCTGCGCTTTTCTGACCTGCTCCTCTGGCCTCCGTTTGCCTTCTCAGTACAACTGCTGCATCCATCCTTCTTTAACTTCCCTGGCTCACTTAGGCAACAAATCTGAGCTGGTGTGCTTTGCTAAGGCTGATTGCGCCCATCGGGTGGTATCTGAGAGACCGAGCAAGGTGGCAGAGCTGCTGCTGCTGCTGGGAGAGACGTAGGGGCTGCCCGGGCCGCTGCTGGTATTGTGGTAGCTGTGTCTGGTGTGTTGCTGAAGACACAAAATCTGGGAAAACTCTGCATTGGCATACAATTGTGTCATGTGTGCCATGCTCGAGTGTTAAGTACGTTAAGTACCAGGTGATTTTTGTCTGTGTGGATGTGGTAGGAATTCAATGTGTTTCATATATTTTTTATATAGGCAGATAGTGATAGGACAAGGGGGAATGGCCCAGAGAAGCTGTGAATGCCCCATCCCTGGAGGTGTTCAAGGCCAGGTTGGATGGGCCCTGGACAGCCTCAGCTAGCAGGTAGCAGCCCTGCCCATGACAGGGGGTTGGAGCTGGGTGATCTTTAAGGTCCCTTCCAACCGAAGCCGTTCACTGACTTTGTGTTGCAGTGATTCAGTGTTGCAGTTGTCCTTTGAACTAGGACTGAAGAGCATTTGAATAATGGAGTTGTGTGTGTGTTTTCCCCGATGTTTAGGGACAGATATTGAAGTGTGTGGTTAGGTTGTGTTTATCTGAAGATGTAGATAGAGCATAAGAATGCAGATCTGATCCTGTGTGAAACCTTTCTGATTGTGTTTTAATTTCCCCTTTAAGGCCACAAGTAGTCAGAGCCCACAATGTAATTTTAAAGCCATTAGAAATCTCTTAGCCGTCTTGTTTGTGCTGCTGGACGACTTACATCATCTGAGTTGGCCAAGTGCACTCCTCTTTTTCTTTTTTTCTTTCCCTCACTTCCTCTACCATCCAGCACTGAGGAATTAAGCAATAAGTTCTCCTTTCTCTAATTTGTTTAGGTTTGTTATTTTCAGTCACTTTCTTTTCTCCCACTGCTCTGTAAGTCCCCAGGGTTAAAATATAGGCTGTTATCTGCATGATTTTGATTGTGATACAGAAAACCTAATCAGAAGCAACACTTGGCAGTCTGTTTGTGAATGGATTCGTTGTGCTTTTATCTTCAAAACCATAACTTTCTTAGCAGAAGTAAAAATAAACAGCTTTTCATAGAGCATTTCCCGGGTTCTGATTTGTTGCCTTCCTCTGCTTGCAATTAAAAAATGCTAGGTCAAGCCTTTCTTTGAAAGCATGTATTTCGATTTCTGCTAAGTAGCTTTTAGTTTAGGAAAGTATCCTTTCCTCTCTAGAATTTGGAGGTTGTTATAACAAGGGTGCCTTAACTTCTCAGAATCACGTCAGTTAGCTGCAGTTGTTTTAAGCTTAACGTGAGGGTGATGGGGTGAAAAGAGGGCTGGGATTTGTGCTGATGCCACATAATACAGAAATTCTCTAACAATTGCGTTATACCATATGGAGTCTTTTCCGGATGATTGTAAAACAGAGTGCTGAGAATCTTCTTTGAGGAAGTAGCAGTGGGTGGTCTGTAGAAGGAACTTTTTATAAATAGTCTGTGTAAAATGAACTTGCAGGAACTGCTTTTCCGAACCTCACTTAGGAAGATACTATTGAGTCCACTTAAAGTAACTCAGTTCCTGGTTGTGTTTTTTTGTGTGAGCTCTCTAAATGTAAACAATACCTGTTTTAAAAGGCGGTGTAGTATTGCTCTGCTACTACTGTTTTGTGTGTTTTACCTCTCTATATACTTCAGCTGACTTGGCTAATGCCCTTGTGTACTCATTTAGGGGAAATGAGCGATCCCTTAGAACAGGTCTGTTAGAAACCTGATGCTGCGATGAGGCTTGGTGTTCCTTTCTTGTGCAAGTATTGTTTATTTCTCTTGCTTTGTGTATTTATCTGCCTGTAAAGAACCAGTTGAAGAAAGAGTCCTTTCTCTCTAACCTTTTTGAAAGAGCTTAGAGCACTGTAGTTACTGTTGTTAGAGGATGACATTGCCTAGGAATGTAAGGTTTGGTTGTTTCCCTTGTCGATTCCAGCTTCCCTTCATTATCATATGAAGTCTAATTGGTCCTTGAACAAGTGTTGAGATGCTAAATCCTCTCCAAATGCATCCTATTCTCTTTCAGTACTGTAACGTCAGTTAGCCCTGTTTTTGGCTTCTGCTGTTTTCTAGACCCTTTGAATGAAAAAAAGGACTTTGCTGGTATAGCATAGGAAACTGTAAAGCAGCTACATTAAGTTAGCTTGTGTTTTGCAAGATACTCAGCATAAGTGCAGAGCGTGTATCGAAGCATAACATTATTGTGCCGTGTTGTGTGCATTAGATTGAGGATGTGGAGGAGAAGGGATGGAGGGACTTGTCCCTCTGACATTTTCCCCAGAATTTAAGGTAGTTTCGTTTTGGTTTTCATCCAGATCAGGCTTTGGAGAGTTTTGTAGGATTTTGTTTTCATTTTCTTCTCTATTTGTGACTAGGAAACCATCCATTGGTAACAGCTTTCTTTTGAAGTAGTGATGAAGAGACTGCTTAAGTTTGTTGTGTGATGATGATATGATTCTAATTCCCAGTAATACAATGTGAACCATTGCGTCATATGAATAAATTTAGAGTCCTTCAACTTTCTGATTGCCTTTGACACCTTTCATTGAATGCTTCATTACCATTGCAGATGAAAATGTTCCTGGTTGGCAGTCGGGCTACATGGCATAATTTAACATGTGATTAAACTCTTCAGGATTGTTGCAAACTTAACTTGGTATAAATCAAACAATTAGCCCATCACAGCTGTATGTGATGAGTGAAGTTGTTGTGTTAAGGTTGTTCTTCCTTTTCTCAGTACAGATAAGAGTTCCAGTTTGAAAGTTGTAAATAGTGTATATGTCCCCATAGGATATGCTGTGCTAGATGCTGGTGACAAATCTGAAGAGCTGTTTTACTGAATCTTAGAATTTTGTAGTGTTCCACTTTTTTAAAAAGGAAAACAAAGAGTTTCAGTAGAAATTGTTATGACCTGTGAAAGACTACAAAAAGAGCCATTGGGATAATCCAGATTATTTGCAGGGAGATTGCTCTGCTGTGCTCATTAACGTATTCTGTGGGACTGGAGAAGAACAAGCGGTACCTCAAACAATGTAACCACTGAAAACTTCTTTACAAGCTGGAAAAATGTGGTGTCATGACATTAAGGCAGACATTGGTATGTCAGATTATATTTTTCTTTCCTAAATTAGATGTTAAGGACCTTGGAAGCACAGTAGGAGCTGGGAGATTCTGCTTGGTAGAAGTGTTCTGCAGTGGGTTGCACTGCATGCTGATATTGCATCTTTGTGTGAGGCAGTGACCTCTAAACTTGGAGAAAACAAAACAAAAATTCCTGTGTCACGTGCGGGACTACGTTACCATGTGATGGTTTTAATGACTTCCACCTTTGCAGCGAGGAAAAAATTGCTGGTGAGCTAGCCTAGCATGATACTCCAGGCTATACAGATTGGTTTAGTGTAGTACAGTAATTGCAAGCTCAAGGTGTCTGGTTATTGCTGCATAAGCAGCAGAGTTGTGTGTGTGTTGAGGGTAATGGGAAGAGTAGAGAGTGGGAGTAAGACACTGAAATTCAAGAGAAGGGTAAAGATAACTGGTGGGAAATAGGATGTGGTGATTGATGCTACTCTCCTGGTGCTGTTCCAGAGTGCTGCAGTGTTCCCTTCAAAATTTGCCTGTGTGCTGTGTGTTGCTGTGAATGCATTTTTGTACTTGAATACAGACTTCAAAATGCATTCCCGAAAAATCTTGCAGGAAAAAGTCTGTATCTTTGTATGGGAAAGCACCTTTATAATGTAGAATGCGATATTTCTAGAAATAAATGCAATGTCAAAGAAAATAGTGTTTCAGTAAAAAGTAAGCATCACAAACAAGACATTGAAATATTCTACAATCACACTGCCAGAAATTATTTCAGATTTGGCCTTAGTAGTTGTAAAAATATTCTGAATGTTGGTTGATCATGATTATGAAATTGTCATGGGACAAATTGCTCTAGAACAAGAGTGCCAGGAGGGTCTAGGTGGGGTGAGTTACACTGAGTAGTGTTGAAGCCTTGGGTCCAGTTACTGCCAAACACTGACTCTGCTGATCACAGTGCTCAGATAATCTCATTTTTGTGTCTGATCGTCTCACTGTCTTTTTGATGTGACTTGCATTATTTTGTGGGAGCTCAGATTTCACATCCTGTGGAAAAACCAAAATATATGTATTTCTGGCATCACTGCCATTTCTCACACTGTTTTTGAAGAGATTAGAATCTTGTTTTTTCAGAAAAAAAATGTTTCCAAGGGGACTTAGCTCTGTGAAGTTCAGAGGATTATTTCTTTTTTTCTTCTTTTTTTTTTCTTTTTTTAGTGTTCTTGGTGTATGATGGGGCATCTTAAGCAAAAGAATAGTGTAAGACAATGTGAGCAAACCAGCTCTAATAGTTCTTACTTCTGTGAAATATAGGACCACTTTTCTCCTCAAAGGTATCTCTACGACTACCAGTTACTTTTTAATTACCTTTATATGCTGTAGATTGTAAGATGAGCACATGTGGGAAGGAGGGGTGGGGGTGGAGAGAGAAATGAAGGGAAAAGCATGCTGAAATTGCTGCTGTCTGTACATGTTAACTGAGATGGCCAAGACAAAGTACAAGTTAACAATACACAGAAATGAACATGGCGTGCTAACAGGGAAAGCAATAAAGGAAATTTGTGTGATCGTGTGTGTGTCATGAGGAGTACTGCTGGTTTATGTGTTGTTTTTTTTGTTTTTTTTTTTGCCCTGCTGGAAATAATATTTTAATGTGTTTTGTTGTTTTTTTTTCTTTTTAATAAACTATTTTCAGTCTTTTAAGGGTGTTCATCATTTTAGATCAGGGTTCTTCTCAAGAGAAGTATAAGGGAAATGCAATTAACATACGCATGCATGTTTAGCTTATATTTAAGCTAAATAGATTTTTTCTTTGTTTAGCTTAGAGCAATAAATGTAGATCTCCAGACTGATGCTGCTCTGCAAGTGGATATCTCAGATGCTCTCAGTGAGAGGGACAAAGTGAAATTCACTGTCCATACAAAGGTAAAAGCCTGGGTTTGTACACCAAATGTTTTCTTAATTATAGAAGAGAAAGTCTGCTTAAACTGTGTTTATGAAGCAAGTGTAATATATTCCAAAAGAAATGGGAAAACAGCGTTATCTCATGTTTAAGAGACCATGTGGCAGCAGTGCTCAAGGAAATATTCAGATGGCAAAAAATTGAAGTTTAGAAAAAAAAAAAGTTTAGAAAAAAGTAACATTCTTTTTTTTATACTGATGTGTTGTCATGTGATTCCTGTGCCTGTTACTCAGCCTGTTTGCAGGTAGGATCTTTAATACACCTCCATGTTCTTCAGTGTAGTTTTTACTAGGCTAGCCATGGTTTTACATTTTATAAATACGTTTCACAATGGAATTATATTCAAGAATCATTTTTAGTTACTGCTTGTATTGACTTCTTTCTGCAAATTTGTTTGTTTATCAGAATGCTAAATATAGCAGAATCACAGAAAAATTTAGCAGAATCACAGAATAGTTGATGTTGAAGAAATGATCTTTCTGGAGATATTTAGAATCATCTCCTCTCCCTGTTCCCACCATCAAATGAGGTTCAACCAGAGTCGGTTGCTCAGGGTTTGTCCAGTTGAGTTTTGAATATCTCCAAGGCTGGACATTGCAGAGTTTCTTAGGGCAAACCATTTCAGTTGCTTGATGCACTGATTAAGATGGGGATAGTTATTGCTGTATGAACTTTTTTGGTCAAATCCTTATCTGGATGCTTGGATTATTATTTTTATTATTTTTTTTCTTTTTACGGGGATATACCTTGATGCTCCTTCAAGGCTCTTTTCACATAGTAATGAAAAACTGGTTGTTGTTTAATTCTTCCTCCTTTTTCCTTTCCAGAGTTCCTTACCAAATTTCAAACAAAATGAGTTTTCTGTTGTCCGGCAACATGAAGAGTTTATTTGGCTTCATGATTCTTTTGTTGAGAATGAGGACTATGCTGGCTATATCGTAAGTATGACAGTTATTTTGTTGTATGGGCACTGGTTTCTGTGGGTATCAAAAGTACCCGTGGCTGCTTTTAAATGTGATGGAAATGGTGGGTGTTCGTTCCTTCTAATGTGAGATCTGATACATTACTGCTTTGTTTTATACAATTACACAAAACTAATGCTTGAAGCAAGCTTGGAGGAAAGTAGTTGTATTTCTTGTCTTTTAGTACTAAGGAGCAAGTAGCTTAATCTGTATCCAAGTGTATTTTTGCTCCACAATGTTGAAGCGTGGGAGACAGGTGAACTGTATAACTTGGTGGTATTGTTTTTGTAAGCTAATGTTTAACTTAGTTAAAAGCTTTGTGTTGCCTTTGTTTTAGCTGGAATGGCAGTGTGGTAACTGAGCATGGATAATTAGGCTTTTTCAGTTTTCATTTTGAAGATCAGAATCATTTTACCATAAAACAGTTAGAGGAAAAAAATCCCACACCCAGTACCATCTAGAAATACAGAGAACTTCAATACATAAGTTAATAACTTAATGTTTTGTTTATTTCATGCATCCAAGGAAGTGATGTCCCCAAAATAGTCACCTTATGGCAGGATACCTGTTAAAAATGAATGCTGCTGTTCATATTTAAATTGCAGATAGAAATACTTGTTATCTTGGTGTAAAAGTTAGGTATTTGCTTTGTGTTTTGGTGAGGGGGATCTGCTGATTCAGTAGATAAATGTGTACTTCTAATTGACTAATGGATACATCGTGATAAATAAAATTTGTGATGTGTCATACCCCTCTTGAGCTAGTCCTTTTTAATAAGAAGAGCTATTCAGAGCCACTAGACCTTTGGTGTGCTAGTAACTAATTCTCAACAGTTGTCTCGGTAAATACTGGGTTTTGCTTCTTTTGTAACATATTCATGTAATGGGCAAATATAAGTGAACAGAAATTTGAGCATATTTTAGCTTTATTCTGTTTCTCTTTATTCATAGCAATTCAGGATTAGTTTGTCTGCAGTGTTTTCTCTCTCAATGTTATTATGGTAGCAACCTAGAGACTTGTTTGTTATGTGCTTCATTATTTCAACAGATAACGTCAGCAGTGCTGCAAGAAAGAACTAGTTCCTGCAAACAATATAGAATGTGGTGTTTCTTGTTTTTTCTTGGTTTAATATTTTTGGGAGCTATAAGTGGTGTGAAAGAAATTGTAGAATTATTTCTTTCTTTAAACAAGAAACAATCCATACCAAATTAGCTAAACCAAAACTAATTATAAAATAATGACTTCAAGTTTTACCTCGCTTTCCTATTAGAAGGAATTGTTGCTTGAATTCTGTTGTAGTTAAACTACGGAAGCCATTTACTTAGCTCTTGAGTAATCTTCAAGGACATTTGGCCAAAATTGGCATAGTAATTCCAAATATCTAACTCATTCATAAGAAGCTTTATCCGTAAATGCCTTATGAATGACAAAAGGAAGAGCTATATATTAAAAAGCTGCCGGCAAACTTCTATTCCTTCACTGAATGGATATTGTTTGACTGAAAAAGTGAACAACTGAAAAATTTTTGATTTGTTTCTAGATTCCACCAGCACCACCCAGGCCTGACTTTGATGCCTCAAGAGAGAAATTGCAGAAACTTGGAGAAGGGGAGGGATCAATGACTAAAGAAGAATTCACCAAGATGAAACAAGAACTGGAGGCGTATGTAGACTTGATTGCTACCTTTTTTTCCCCTTCAAATTTTATTGCTGTCTGCTGTCCCATGTTTCTGATTTCACTGCAGTGGTTCTCTGTGAGATAAAAGTTGGAGAATCAAGTTGCTACATAACCAGGGTTATCTTAGTGATCATGATCAGAGCCATTAGGAAAATTGTAGAAATCAATGCTTAGGAATGACAACTATTTCATGGATGATCTTCTAAAACAGGAAGAAAAGTCAGTTTGTGCTTGAGAATTCTTTTATAAGGGGAAAAAAACCAAACCTAGTTTGATCCTTTTCTTCACAGAATGCTTGCAAAGGGAGAAGGTAGCTTCTGTGTTTTTTTATTTCTGGTGTTCCCCGTTTTATAAGCATAACAAAAAATTAAAGTTTATACGTACAGTGATTGAACTAGGGATTTTTGCATGTGGTTGGTGTTGTAAATGCGTTTGCCAGCCTGCTGCTTCTTAAGAAATATGGAGATTACTAGAAAATCTTTTTTTTTTTTTTTTGCACAAGGAGAATATACTTCCTGAAGATAGTATTTTTGCATACTGTCAATTTAGTATGTATTGAAACATTTGCACTAAGTCTTCTGTGTTGAGCTACACAGTGAAGTTTCTCGTGGCTCCTCCCACTTTCCTTGTCATGCACTCACTTCTTTGATCTTTTTCCTGTCATTGGTTTCAGTTTTCAAGTGTATATTTACACTGCTTCTAGACTGCTCCTATCAAGAGCTCTGAATTGGCATGAAAAATGCATAGAACTCTTAGAACTGCTGTTTTGTCTCCAAACACGAGCTGCTGTGAGCAAATATGTTAAAACTCTTATTAGCGTTACATGCAACATAATGTATAGCAGAATAGATACACACTTTTTTTATAGAGAACTGGAAATTAGCAAAACACTAGATTTTAAAGAATCTGGTTTTCCAGCGGCCCTGATCATGATTCTCTTGTGGTCTGGTTAGGGGTTGGATAACACAGAAAACTTTGGGTTTCTTCTACTGCCACCTCCATCCTCTGCATCCTCCTTTTTTGTCTTCACTGAATGACTACTACTCTCACTGAGATCAAACATCTCCCAACACTGGCCCTGCTGATTTGCTGGTATGTAAATCTTAACCTCCTCGCACATAGTGGAAGCTAAAGTGTTGATTATCATTTCACTGTTTGACCTCAGAATGGGGAAAAGAGTCCCTTCCTCATTTCTGGAGAGGTTACGTCTTATTTATTGAATTTTCAGAACAAAAAGAGTCCTAGAAAACTTGTATTGATAAGAATGCCATCCTCTTAATTAAATCACAAATGAATGCTTGCTTTAAAGTTGAGTTGGTTGATCTGAGCAACTATGTGACTGTCACGGTTAAATATGATTATTTTGGTTGTACCTACAAAAAGCAGCACTTAATTTCACTATTAGAACCAATATGAAGCAAGACATCCACGTAAGCTTCAACCTAAAAAGGCTAGGTGCTTTATCATGGAATAAGAGACTGCTATTTAAAGAGCTAACAAAGTGATATGAACATCTAAGTAAGGAAGGAGGGTGCAAATAGGCAAGGGGATGGAGATGGGGAGGAAGGAAATTGCATGTTTGCTACATATTAGCTAGTGTATCTCAACTTCTTGACTTTTCTGGAAGCAGGGAAAGGGCGCTTAAATGAGATTATGCTTACAGCAAATCCATCTGTGTTAGCTAGTCTTAAAAATTAGATTGTATTTATTGAGTCTTTTTTTAAAGTCTGTCTGTAATATGTGAGGCCTTCAAATTTCCCCCTCATATTAACATTGTACTATTTGTATATATATTAAAAATATTAGAATGATAACTACTATGTCAGCTTACAATTTTGTTATCCTTACTGAGGATCTCTTCAAGTTTCTCTGTAGGCTTATCTCAAACTATTACTTCAAGTGAAATTCTTAGTCTGTCTTGTTTCTTGTTTTCAGTGAGTATTTGGCAATATTCAAGAAGACAGTTGCAATGCATGAAGTATTTTTGTGTCGTGTGGCAGCACATCCTATTTTGAGAAAGGATTTAAATTTCCACGTCTTCTTGGAATATAATCAGGATGTGAGTATTGAAAACTAAATTGCTGGCAACAGAAATTAAGAAGTACTTTTATGGTAGCATGGAAAATTGATTAAGAGAGCTTTACCTCCTGGAGCAAATTGCATCAGTTCCTTCATACCGAACATGTTTGTATTTTAAAAGTTAGAAGTTCATTTAGGTCTCTGGGAGTTTATTCTGCTGCCACCTGGGGAACCAAATACTCTATGTACTCTAGCCTCATAATCAAAAATATTAATGGGAATCTAATATGTTTTGGATTAAAAAGATTAACTTTTGGTGGTGATTTCATGTAGTGTTACAACTTTCCATTCCTTGACTGCAGATTGGGGCGGGGTGGGAAGGTGATGTAACAAAGGCAGAACACAGATTTCTAGGATTTGGAACTATGGTTTAAATTCTTTTGCTCACAAAACCAGAGGGGTTTTATTATGAAATCTTATGACAGCTTTTAAAAATTATTTATTTTTTAATAACATAAGTGAAGCCATTTTTTTCTGGATGCTTAGCTTCTGTGGCTATCCATGTGTCATATACTGAGTTGCTATCTGATCTTGAGTTAATGGAGAGGAAACTTTCTGGGTTCATAGCAACTATTTGGTGTTAGAGTTGGTGATTGCTCATTCTACAGTTGTATTTTAGTTGCTTTTTAGTTGCAGAAATCAACATTGAATGTTGAAGTCATGACAAATACCAGTTCAATTGAGTACATACTTACCTACAAATATGTTATGGAGAATCCTCTTGTCATTTAATGTAGAAATGCCATCTTATTAAGAAACTCAGTTTTCCTAAACTTGGCATATTTTAGACGGTCAAGAATATTGTGTGGAGGCTGAAACCAATGTTATCCTCAGTGCAGTGAGAGAGAAATGCTTCTGTAGTTTCTGAAAGACCTGCCATTCTGCACTTAAAAGAGCAACACCTGGTAATATAAGGCTAACTTAGGAGTTACACCATGCATGATAAATACTGTATTAGTTTAATTGGTACGTATATGTCGTGCATTTGATATCATCTGTGTCTGCTAGAATATTGCTGAATTTTATTTTTCTTATGAAAGAGTATTTTAGGTATAAAGGACAGTAGTAAATGGGAGTAGTCTGTTATTTTGGGTGCATGGTGCTCTGTTTTTCATTAATGCAGAGCTTAATTAAGCAGAGAGCAGGATAACTGAATTAGAAGCAGCAACGTTTCATCTTTAATTCTGTATTTAAAAGAAAAGAAAAAAAAAAGAAAAAAAAAAGAAAAAAAGAAAAGCTTCTACTGCCTCCAGCAAATGAACTAACTTGATATATGAATTTGTTTTTTCAGTTGAGTGTTCGTGGAAAGAATAAGAAAGAGAAACTTGAAGACTTCTTTAAAAATATGGTCAAATCAGCAGATGGTGTCATTGTTTCAGGAGTAAAGGTGATTGCTGCTTATCAAGATGAAAAATGTACTACCGTTGTCTTTTTATTTCAACTTTTCTGAAAGTTAAAAGGACAATTTTATAGCTAAAATTCTGCAGAAACTGATTTTGGTCATCTTTATTTCTAGTAATAACTTTTCATTTGCAAGCAAATTAGGGGAGCTGAAGTTTCTAGTTGTAAAATCTGGAATTTCAACTTTGCTGGACAGTGGATCTAACCATGGATTAATATTGACTTCAAAAAAATATAAAGTTCAAATAAGCAGCACTTTTTATTCAAAAAGCACATTTTTCAAAGCCTGTGTAGTATACTGATGTTATTGAGTATCTGTGCTATTTTAGAGTTTTAGTTCAAATTAATGTAAACCAAATACCTTACATCGTAGTACAATAATTATTTAAATTTACCTGTGTTTACCACCTTGAAAGAAACCTGTCATCAAGTTCAGTGTTCCTGAGCTGTAAGTTAGTATTGTCTGTGCTGTGACCATAGCATTTGCACAACTGAGTGTCTTTCTACCTGCCCTGCTTTTTTCTAGGTGTCCTTTACTAAGTACTTGACATTTATCCTATTTTTCTACCAATGAAGTGATAGCTAGTAGTGAGCTGATTTCCTTCAGGTTTAGTTACTTAGACCATTTAAATACTTGTTACCATTTGTAATAACACATCAGATCATGATAAAATAAGTGAAGAGGAAATCAGTTTATAGAAATGGTGTTTTAGGCAAAAGTAGATTTCATGTCACAGCAACAGCAATATATGCAATTTTTTTTCTGTATAAATTGCACTATACAGAATGAGTGAAGTCTGAGGATTTTTTTTTGTCTTTTTTTTTTCCCCAGGATGTGGATGATTTCTTTGAACATGAAAGAACATTCCTTGTAGAATACCACAATCGAGTCAAAGATGCTTCTGCCAAATCTGATAAAATGACAAGATCACACAAAAGTGAGTCACTTTTTCAGAAGGAAAGCAGTAACTAGTTAGAGTGTACAGAAATGATTTGTGAGCAGCAGTAGTTTTTAGGTTTTTTTTATATGAAAAAAGTGATTGAGTTTCTCCAAGTGTAGTTTTCTGGTAGTAAAAGGAATTTTAATCTAATTTTCAAAGTTTAACTTTTGCTGTAACAGACTGGATGGAGTACAAGCAGCATGCTTCAACACTGGAGATATCTTCAGTTCCTTTGAAGAGAAACAAAACTTTCTGTAGTAATTTTCTTGAACTCTAATTCTTAGTCTTTAAAGTACAAAGTGGGTAATAGAGCACTGTTTGTGATTTCACTCCTAATGAAGTTGCGCTTTATTAGATAAGCTTGTATTCATCAGGATGGAATTTCCTAGCACCCTAGGCACTGCATTAACTTGCTGAGTAGGCAACTTCTGTTTGGGCTGTTATAGACTGGAAGTTCTGGTTTCCATTTTTCAGCCTTTTAGAATGGAGAATTAGAATGTGTATTCAGTAGCCTGGTTTGTAGGACCCCTTTTGTTGCTGAGGTGAGATTCTCCAATCAACGATTGATTTCTCTTCCGAAGCTGAATGCTAGCTAATGTTGTATCTTGAAGTTCTAGATAGTGTTCTCAATTATATTATGCTTATTTGAGAAAATGGGAAACCTTTGGTTTAGGAACATACTACTGTGTCTTGAGAAACTATGGAAAAACTTAACTTTCATTACCCTTGATTTCAAGTTTTCAGACTTAAATCCTATAGGATGTTTATTGGCAACTTTTATCAGGCAGAAGTGGGACTGTTTTGGTTTCAGCCAGCAGGCCGGGAAACCCCACACAGCCATTCGCTCACCCCCCCCCCGCTCCTCCCAGCTGGGATGGGGGAGAGAGTCGAGAAATAAGGTAGAACNACTTCTGTTAGAAACTAAGACAGGGACAAATGGCAACTTTTGAAATTCTAGCTGAAAGGGTAGAGCTATAACCTGGGAAGCTTGTTTTGGAAATGAGCAATCTGTAGTTTACTGGTAATGCACTCATGATCTCCAGAGAACTGCAGTGCTTACAAAGCTACTGTCTTCCTATTTCCAGCAGAAAATATATCTTGTGTTTAAGTGTGACATGTAGTGGAGGTTAATGACTACCTCATGCTGTTCTTCACTGTAACCAGTTGCGTTAGTTTCTTGGGATGTATGGAGAAATGAATTGGATGGATGGTGATGCGATCAATCCTTTGAACAAAGTTGTGTTAATTTATGATGAGAATTGCTTCTGATGGCACTTTGATACAACAGAATTGATTCTAACTTTGTTTTGTATTTAGGGTAGTTTATCCAGAAACTTTGCAAATAGAAACCTTTCTGTAAACGCCAAAAATAACAAATATATTTTCCTGTTCATTGCTTGGATCTGTCAATATTTTCCTCATCTATTGAGTTTATACTAAAAGCTCTTTAAAGAAGCCATCTGTGTAAAAGATCTGATTTCTGTGGTTACTATGTAGCAATATCTCACTAGTCAAATTATGCCCCATTCACAAACTGTGCTTCTAATTTTATTGTTTAAAATACTTTAAGTCTAGTGCTACTTCACCCAGTAACTACTTGTTGATGAGCTAAGGGTTTCCTTAAAATTGAATGTATGCAAGAAAAGGGGTTATGCTTATAGCACTGTTCTGGTAGCTCAGGGTTTGTATTCAGTGTACTACTACCCTAAAACACACAGACTTTTCATTTTCTTTAGACGATGGTTTTTCAAATAGCTCTAGACTTCAGATTCAGATTTAAAATTCAGACTTTATCTCTGTACATCTTCCTAAAAAATAAAACCTAATAATATGGCACAATAAACTTACCCAGCAGGTTCTAACTGTACTAAATATCCCTAGAGAAATCACAGTCTTCATGGTTGGGTGAGAGAGCCATGTTTATTATATGAAGTTATCCTTCATGTTACATGACATAAACAAAATTTTATTTCTGTTTTTGTATTAAAGCATGCTCCTTTTAGAGGGGAAACAAACAAACAAACTAAAAACCTGCTCTTGAAGAAATAAAGGAACTTGATCTCCAGAAAGGAGAGGAATGAAATAGTGAAACGAGTGCTTGCTTTTTTTTTCTAGATGTGGCGGATGACTATAATAGAATTGGTTCTTCATTATATGCATTAGGAACGCAGGACTCCACAGATATATGCAAGTAAGACTTTGTTAAGAGCTTGTGGGGGAATTTGCTAAGTAGCAATCTTAATGATGACCTGCTGAGTTGGGTAGCACTCTTCTTATGAAAAGAACAAAATTTATTGTAGCTGTATCCCATTAAGAGATTTTCTTCTCTAGCATTTCTGCTCTGTAACATGAGGCTTCTTTAATATTTTTGCTTTAATAATTTTCTGGGAAAGATGCTATTGGATTCTGCAGCTTGTAGACAGTGACAATGAAATGGAAAAGCCCTAATAGAATAGGCAATGCCCCAATTCTCAGCAGTTTTTATTAAGTGTTTTAAGGGCTATAGCATGTGCAACAAGAGCATATCTCAGCTCTGAGTATACAGATGTTGTGGGTGTTCCCTATACTAGCATCTTGAAAAATAACTTTGCTATGCCGGCAACTTATTTTCTGCCTTTAGGAAAATAAAGGAATAGAGATTCCAGAAACTTTGAAAATAGCAGGAGGTCTCTGTGTCCAGATGTTTATCTTTCACTCTTTCAGTGATTTGCTTTAATGTGAACAGTTTGGTGCATCTGAAAGTAAAAATTAACTAGCTAAAGCTGTTAGCTAATGCTTGTGAACATTTACTAGTGTTAGAATAGATAAGAGTTGTATATGAAAGGTAACTTACTTTTTGCTAATTTACCTCAATTATAATTATATACTTCCAAATGTTATGATACCTTACGGATTGATTACTTTGAGATTTGATGTAGTCTTTTAGAGTCTGTCAGGAATCACACCTGTCTTCTGTCAAAATGAAATGACTATAGTTCATTCTGCTGTTTTACCAAATGTTTTATTGTCTCCTGTGATGAAGATGTGCCATGCTTTTTAACCTCTGTGCATTCCAAGTGGGGCATGCATCGTGCTTACTGTTTGGAGAAAAGTACATTCGCATTTGAATGAAGGACGCCCAGTAGTGGTGAAGGACTGTTAACCAGGGTGGTGAGAGCTGGAGTTTAATTCACAGAAGTATGAAGAATCCCTGAGGAGCTGTTCAATTATTCTTTAGTAAAATCCATCCCTCTGTTATGCTCTATCTCTTACCTTCTCTTAAGTTATACAGTTCCCGAATGTTTGAAGTGCTACAGTTTGAAAACCTTATGTTGTTTGGGTTCTGTAAATGGCAATTATATGCAGTGTATTTAGAGTCTTTATTGCCATACACAGACTATATTTTGAGTTACAGAAAATTGATTATTTCAAGTTAATATTGTAACACAAGTTCTTTCCCTCCTACAGGTTTTTTCTGAAGGTATCAGAGTTGTTTGACAAAACAAGGGTATGTATCTTGAAACCTTTGTAGATATATTCCTTGTGTATATCTTTGAAGTGCTGGGACATTTTATGTCAATTAGCATGTGTTTTACAGCTGCTGCAATACTGAATATTTAAGCAATTTTACAAAACATCTGTTCTGTAAAATGATTGATCCTTAGGAGTATTTGGTCTACTAGATTTCTGGCAGTCTTCCTGTCTTCTGCATAATAAGCTAGTAAAGCTGCTGTGCCTCTGAAATGCTTAGACTGCCTTTCTTGTGTGGTATTAGTTATCACAGAACTTTTTAAGGGAAAAAAGAAATGTAGTCCTTAATCCAAAAAAAAAAAAAAAGTAGGCATGTTGCTTTTTTCTGAAGCCAAGACCTGTTTCTATAGATGTATGTTGTGTATTAGGAAATGTTTTGAATGAGAAGTGTGTTACTTTCTTAAAGAGAAACAGTTGTATCCACATAAGTATCTATTTTAAAGAAAATGAAAGTTCTGAAATTACTTGCCTTGACCTCAAATGTTGCCTTTCAGAATTTTTGTTTTAAAATGAAGATTTTAAAAATGCATTACACACTCTTCCTAAATTCACAGAAATACCTGTTTTAAATACAAGCAAATAATTTTAAGTAGTAGTATCTTGAACCATTTAACACAGTACAGTTGTGCAACTACTCTGCAAGGGTGCCTTAAATTGTTTTCATTTGATCTCAAAAACTACACAACTTCTTGTGCAACTCTTCATACTAGATAAGTTTTTGTCTCTCTGCTGTTTTTCTAGTATAAGTGTAATAGAAATTGGGAAGAAAGCTTTTCTGTTTAAAGTAGAAAGACAGTTGTCAGTTGCTGCTTGCACAGTAGGTTATTGTTTACATTTTAATGCAAAACACTGGTACCGTTTCTCAGGATCTACATTTAAGTATTGTATCACAACTGCGTGATCTTAAATTTTTCAAAAGACGGTCTGTCATGCACTGCTGCACAGCATATATCGTATTTACATCATACAAATGAATGGCTGATATCTAGATGTTTTTAAATTGATGCTTTTACTTACTGTTTTTCCAGAAAATAGAGGCCCGGGTATCTGCTGATGAAGATCTTAAACTTTCTGATCTTCTGAAATACTACTTAAGGGAATCTCAAGCTGCTAAGGTAAATTTATCTTATGTGTTTGGTGAAGTAGTGTCCCTTTTTTAAAGAAGGGTGGGGGAAAAAAACTACAAAAAAAGGCCCATCTTGGGAAATACACTGTTTTATTCTTAAGTGGAGAGGTTAAAATACTACCACCTCCAACCTGCTATTTCTCCCTCAGCAAAATTGGATCTCCATTGTATATAAGGAGTAGCAGTGCAGTTACTTGGGGCTATATGAACCACTTGCCAAGGCTAAAACATGCAGTAGAATTAAAAACAGTGAAAGAGCATTTGATACATTTTTCAATCTGTAGACTGCAAGCAGGTTTGTTTTCTTTTTTTAAATATTGAAAATGGATGCTCCAGATGCTATGGAAGTGCTGATACAAAAACACATGGGTCAAATTTGATATTCTGTACCTACAGAGACTCATTCTTAATGTTGCTTGATATCAGATGATTAAGTAATAGTCAGAATATGGAAAGATTTGACAGAAAGTGTCTGTGTTTAGATCTCAGCAATAACTGTTGCACAAAAAAAATACTGCTATTTCTTAGGCCCTGTTTGTATTACTAATCCATAATCTAAATATAGTTTGTTTCTAATCTAAGAAGCTGTTACATTTCCCATGATTGCCTCCTCTTAGACTTTTAGCAGTATCATCTAAGCCATCTGGTGCGAGCTTCTGTCAGACAAGATGCAGACCAAACAATATTAAATTGCATGTCCAATCCAGTATGGATGTTCCTGTGACGTACCGGATGAAGTGAAGTGAATGAAAATAATTTAGTTATAACAGAAATACAGGAAGAAAGATTAATTTCAACTTGAATTTTTTTGATTACTTTCTACGCACTAAAATGCTGTGGTAGGTTTGTGTAAACTCAATGTGGCCTTTCTACTTTCCTTTATAGGATCTCCTATACAGAAGATCTAGGTCACTAGTGGATTATGAAAATGCTAATAAGGCATTGGATAAAGCAAGAGCGAAAAACAAAGATGTGCTGCAAGCTGAAACTACTCAGCAGATATGCTGTCAGAAATTTGAGAAAATATCTGAATCGGCAAAACAAGGTATTTGGGTAGTCTTTTGATCCTATGTTACTACTTGAAAATTAATGGATTTTAAGATACTGTTAATGGGAATAAAGTTTTGTTCTGTTTCCTAGCAAAGCTGTTATCTTTTCATTAGTATTTATTTATTTTGGAAAGTTCAAATGATATTTTTCCTTTGGCTCTGATAGCTTCATTAGTCAATACTATCAATGTCATAATTGCTTGGCAGAGCAAAGTCTAGGTGCAGATTATTCTCTACCACTCTCTTGCATGCATAGAATAGGATATGGAAGTACAATTGCTAGCAGTAAAGGCAAGCCTGTTATTTTCAAGTACTGTTGAAATTCTCCTTTTGGTTTTATGCAGTGTATTGCAGCAATGATGCTAAAATGAGAGAGGTCATAAAATGAGACTTCACTGAAGATGCAGAATTACAGTGACTTTACAGGAAAGCAGTATTATTTACATGTTGGCCTCTGTCCTGGAAACTTGCTTTTTTTTTAGGCTAAGATTGTTGTGGGTATGTAGTCATCTGACTCATTTGGGACAGATTTGTACAAGGTGTAAACAACACCTTCTTCTGTCTTTATTAGCATGCACATTGCAGTCTTTCAAAATGAGCTCTGGGTCCACGGAAGGTTAGCTGCACATGGAGAGCTGCAGGGATGCTTTGCTTTCTTTTATAAGGGTGTGGTGGTAGCTGTGAGTTTAGGATTTGCTGAGATTAAACTTAATTTGTTTTTCTGTTGTCTTTTCTCATCCTTACCCTCTTCCTTCTTGAAGGAAAGTCAGTTAACAGTTGAGGGCAGTAGCAATAATGCTGTTAATGAATCCATTTTTATTTCCTATAGAACTGATAGACTTTAAGACAAGAAGAGTTGCAGCATTCAGAAAAAATTTAGTGGAACTAGCAGAACTGGAATTAAAGCATGCTAAGGTAATTGTGATCCTTTTTGGCCTTTGTTTCAACTGGTTTTAAGTACTAAATGCTCAAATAATCAAAATGACTGCACTAGTTTTGTGTGATACATGCTCTACATCCAGGAAGGGAAGTTTGATGGTAAGCATCCTCTGGCAAGGTGAACTTTCTACAACTTTCTTAAATAATAATAAGAGTACAGGTGAAGTATGTCTGAGGGACTGATAGGAATTGTCTTTGGAAAACTCTTCTTCTTGAAGACAATTTTAGCTGCAGTTTTACGTTTCGCTGGCTCTTTGATGTTTATTGCTGCAGTTTGAGTACTTGCCTGTTTTTAAAAGCTCATCTCACAATGTTACTGTGAGATAAAGTGCTTTCTCCTGTTATCCAGATGTTGGGGGCTTGCTGTGTAGGACAGGCTAACTATTAAGCATGAGATCATACAAGACCTATCTGAAGTCAGGAGCTAAAGTCAGATCAGTTCTGTATGTGTGCTTTTTGAACTTTTTCAACTTTTTTTTGCCTTTAACCTAAACAATGCTAACAAAAGAGGAATTTTGTAGATGCATAGCATAAAGTGTAGGTATGCTTTGTTAGCACATCAGACTATTTAGTAGTGGAACAAGGAAATGTTGAATGGCAACTTCTTTTTAATGATTAGTAGATTAGGCTAGTTCCGTGTTTCTTTATGATTTCACGCAGCTGTATCTTATGTAAGACCTTTTTATGTGTTCAGGCATGTTGTGCAAAAGCAGCATTTAAACCTACTCCGTATTTTTAACCATTGGATTTTGAGGTATTCTTGTGCTGGGCTTCATGTTCAAGCAGGGGGAGGACTGACAGTCTGAAATCTGGTGAAACTGCTAAGGTTATGATTGTACTTAAAGCATTCAGAGCCTTGGCTACACTTTCTTATGACATAAGAATTTTAACTAAACCACCTCCTTCAAAAAAACCAATCTTTTTCCACAAATATATGGTCTTGCCTTCGTGGATTCTGGTGTAAAAAGAATTTGTTGCCTTACTAACAACAGATACAGATGTCTGTTTGGAATTGACAGAAGGAAGAAGTAAGCAAAATCCAGTCCTAAGGGATTTGGTTAAATGCCTCGTCAGTAGTTCTTTATTCCCTGCTTCTGTCACCACAGTCTAGCAATAGCTGTAATTGCTAGAGGTCAGGAGTCTGAGTTGTCAAGAAATACTTTTCTGAATCTGAAATTAGAGGGCTTTCTTGAGCTACGCTGGTGCAAGTCAAGTATATTAAATGTTGCAGTCAGAAGGAGTAATGGTGCTCAGCCTCTGTTGTCCTTGATTTATTATAGTTTAAATAAGGTTGTTCTTGTGAACTTTGTAAATGTAATAAAAATGAACGGTGTGCCTATTTTTAAAATGTCAGTAGACTGGCAGACTGAGACTGGAAATGACTGAGAAGCTTTTAGTGCTACATAATGGCCTGCGAACTGCCAGTTATTTCATGCTGCTGTTCAACTCTAAGGAGATGGACGAAAGATGACTTGTCGCATCTTTTGCTGTAGGTAACAGGCGTGCAGTTCACAAGTACTTCATGCTGAAGAAATTTTCCATTCCATTCATGACTTTGTTACTATCTAATAATCAACTGTTAGAATAATTGAGACCTTAGATTTATGAATCCTGTACGCTACAAAGATGGGCTGCTGGGTCCCCGTGCATCTTATGTGTCTTGAGTTGATTCGTATCGCAGAATTCAGGCCTAGTGAGGTAGCTTGTCATTGTCCTTGGCCAGTATAGACACAAAAGGGCAAAATACTGTTGTAGCCTGAACTGAAATATCTGTCTTCTGAATAAGACTGAAAAGAGTTCAGTAGACATAAATATGAATCTCCTGTTCTAATGTAGTTAATTGCTTAATCCGGATTATAAAAACCTTAATAGAGGAGAGAGCAATGATTTCTGACCTTTTCTGACGGGGGGACAAGTGTCATTTTGCCTATCTACCACTGGTTACTTGGTGTGCTTTCAACTGTGAGAAAGTAAGAATTGCAATTTGTCAGCGGTTGTGTGGACAGTTTATCGAGGACATGCAAATTACAGCTACTGACACTGTTTAATTACAGGCTTTGTTGTTGGTTTGGAGTCATGTTTGCAGGTTGGTTTTTGGATTGAAATTTTTTATAAGGAAGCAGTTTGTTCCATGTTTACAACTGGACATTCAGAGTGTTTTGTTCTTGCATTTTGCCTGAACCTGATAAGAATTACTCTTAACTGTTAGTAATCTAATGTTGTTTCTTACACAGATTTCAGATTGGAGAACCAATCTAGTACAGCTGCTTAAAAGTGAATAGCCGGTAGTGTAAAGTGATTGAAGTATAAATGAGTGCACAAAACAATGCGGATTGCTTTTTATTTTTCTTTTTCCTGGAAAGTATCTCCTGGCTTACTTCTACTTCACTTTTGTATAATTTGCATTGGTAACTTCTTAACTGTCAGTGCTGTAAATTCAGTTATAAATCTGAAAATCAACCTAGTGGAGTCAGAACACTTGAAATATGATTAAAAACTGACCTAAAAAATCTCTGTGTTTGGAAAGAAGGGCAGAACTTGCCCTTAGGGATAAAGCTTAGTTAATGTTGTGATAATGCTTTCTGTAGCCTCAGCTTTGAAACTCTGATGGCTAAATCATGCAGCTAAGTGTATAAATTAATCTGTGGGAAGAAGACTTTCAAACAATGCCCATCCTTGAAAAGAGCTACAAGCAGAAATGGCTGCTCTGTAGTGAGAAGATACCGAGTGCTGAGCACCGGTTAACACTTACTGATGAATTCAGTATTCTTTGCATGTATGAATGCTTCTGTTCTGGGAATAATGCTGCAGTGACAGAGTAATGGCAATGCTGTGTAAAGAATGAAAACTTTACAACTTGGAACTTTTTTGCTGAGTGGCCTGCATAGAATAATTTCTGTGGCCAAACCAGATCTTCTGTGAGCAACTTGAGATTCAAAAATAAGCACTTGGTATCCTCCCCATGTTTTTTCACAAGTTTAGTTCCAAGACACAGCGTTCTTACAATCAAAAGTGTCTTTAAGAGAAGCACCTTACATAAATGTCTTCACATGTACTTAATACCTATCTGTTATCCTTTAATGATGAGTGTCCTTGCTGTTTTAAAAAACATTTTTCGTACCACAAATATAAAAGGAAATAAGGAAATGTAGTTACTTTTCTTTATTTTTACAGGGTAACTTACAGCTGCTGCAGAGCTGCCTGGCAGTGTTGAATGGTGACACATAAGCTTTGCTCCGTCCTCCCGCTAACAAGGGCTGCCCTCCTCTGGATTTTGTTTTCATGACTTTAAATAGGCATTTACAGTTCCCTGGAGAAATCATTTGACAAAAATGCACATAAGTGAGCTCCTCCTTTCAAAAGAATTAAAACGAAGACCTGAAAGTAGCTCAAGACTATATGAAGCAACAACATACTTGTTATTCGTTCATACTCATGTTTATTTAATCATTATACGCTTTCATTGTTCAGAAACCAAATGCTCTGTTTTTGTGAACCTAGCCAATATAATTATGTTCATGTTATGAATACTATGATACAGCTGCCAATCGATTATTTACCTTTAAGTCATTTCTGAAGTTCACCATTTGAAGTACATCGTTCAAATGGCTTAAATATTACAATTAGATATTTGAATATTGTTACTATACTGCATTGTATACACTGTCTTAGTTTTTTTTCCATGTACTGATATCAAGAAATTTAATCTTTTTTTTCAATTGTGAACATTTCTTAGAAGTTTTGAAGAACTTTGTGTAACCTTTATAACTATGATTTAAAAAGAAAAGCAACTACATTAGTATGTTTGCCTTAACTTGTAGACTAATCCAATTATTGTAAAATAAACCATGAAATCAATGATTTTTCTAAAATTATGCAGACATTGTATCATCTATAAGCTTAATATTTTCTAGTAAATCAGATTAATTCGATTTTTCTCTATTCACCCTGTAAAAACATTAAGTACTAGATTGGTTTGACACTAAATACTCGCCCGGTAATTTCTCACTTGCATTCTCAGGTGTATCCATTTACCTCTGTCTGTCTCTGACTCTCCTGTCCAGCATACTTAAGTTTTTTCAGCCTGGTGGCTGACTTTGCATTATCTTTGGCAGAAATGTTAAGGGAACCTGCTGGTTTCTTTCCAGAAGGGGGCAGTGACGGAGCAGAAGGGTGTTCAGCAGGTGTGTTAAGGTATAAGAAATGGTACGACTGCTCTGCTTGGATACAGATGAGAAGCTTTGCTTCAGAAAGTAAAAAGTAAAGGTATGCCTAATAAAGGGGTGCCTGACAAGGGCCTCATTCTGCTAACTGGACTTAGAGCTCTGAACATGTTACGTTGTTTGTATCCTTGGTCGTTCATGTGTTGTGTTGCTTTCTCCCTCTCACTTGAGCCAGGAGTCTTTTCCAAGAGCTGCTGTTCTCTTGCATAATCTCAGAATGTCATAAAATTAGGCTTCACCTGACAAATCGTTCTTCGCAGGGGGATTGCTGCTATATAGGGGTTGGCAGACCTTCAGCAGAGCGGCGTTCTGGTGAATGGGATTTTGGTTGGAGGTGCAGACCAACGTCAGTGGATGGCTCTAACAACACCCTCCGGTACTGCTGAATGGAGGGTTGAGTTTACTTCCAGGTAGGGTGAATGGCACAGTTGTCAGCTACCGCCCTGCACACGGAATGTTCCCAAGGCAGAGAAGCTCCTTAGCTCCACGTGCTCTTTGCACTGAGTTGCACATGCACAGCCTCAGGCCTCTGTTAGCGGTGCGCGGTGGCTCTGAGCAACTCAAGCGGTGTACGTAGCATTTTCTATTAACGGCGACCACACTGATACTGTGCTGTTCATCTTCCAGCTGTAGCAGGTATAATTCCTACGGAACTCACCTATAAATAGACTGTAAGGGACAAAGACTACACTGTATATACCGTTAACACCATTGTAAATATTTTAAGTAGGACTGTGGGAACAGTTTTTAGATTAGCCCTCGTTGTTCAGTGTTACTGGCTCATTAAATTTTTTTCAAGCCTCTTGCTATTGGCTGTGTCTCTTCAACGCTCGTGGGCCAACCGGGCCGCGCTCCGCCCGGCGGCAGCCGCACATCAGGGGCCGCCAAGCGCCGCGCGCTGCCGGGCGGGGGCGTGTCCTGCTGCGGCGCGTGCGCTGCTCTCTCTGCCGGAAGTCGCGCGGCGCCCGGAAGGGTTGGGGCAGATCGGCCGCGGCGGGAGGGTAGCGCCATGAGCCAGCTGCGGGAGGAGGACGACCCGTACGTGGTGGAGGAGCCCAGCGACGAGGAGCGAGCGCTCAGCAGGTGCCAGGCGGCCTGAGGCGGGCGGGCCGGGGCTGCCGCGTCCCTGCGCTGCGGGCTGTGGCCCGGTCGGTGCTGCCCGGCAGCGGGGGGGCCGCCCCTCGGCGTGCGGTGGAGTCCGTTCCCCACGGTGACGGCAGTGCGCCCATTGAAACCTGGGTGTTTGCCTTCGTAATCCCTAGAGCAGCGCTGGGAAGCGGCTGCCGAGCCCTGCGTGGAGCCCCGGAGCTGCCAGGGCAGGCTGCTGGCCGGCCCTCGGGGCTCCTTTGCGTTAAAACCCCTCAGAGTCCGAAAAACCGAATGGAGCACTGCGGTGAATTCCTCATAAACACGGGGAGGTGCTTCTCGGTGTTGCCGTGCAGTTCAGACGGTGACTGTCCAACCAGCATCGTAAGCTGCTGGTAGTGACGAGGTGCGGGACGGTTTGGTGTTCGCAGCTCGGAGGATGAGGTGGACGTGCTCCTGCACGGCACTCCCGACCAGAAGCGGAAGCTGCTGCGGGAATGCCTGACCGGGGAGAGCGAGTCCTCCAGCGACGATGAGTTCCAGAAGGAGATGGAGGCGGAGCTGAACACCACCATGAGAACGATAGAAGACAAATGGAAATCACCAGAAGTGGGTAAATGCTCTTCATGCCTGCTCGGGAGTGAAACCAAGCATCGGGTGGTGGCCGGTTCAGGTGCTTCTCGCAGCTGGAGGGGGGAGTTCTGGTGGCAGTGCAGTGCTGCCTGAGGCCTGTGGAAGAAGTTTAAAATGGCCAATCAGTCCTGCAGAAACAGGTGCTCGAGTACAGTGAATACAGCTCTTTTATCCTTTCTGAGATTTTGGTTTTGGTGTTTCCAAACCTCTCATTTCTTGCTTCCCTGATTTCTCTGTGTTTGACCAGCTCTCTTTTTCCCCCACTGTCTCTCCAGCTTCTTTTTAAGTTGTTTTCTCACATGTATTTAGAAGCCTCCCAAGCAGATTGCAGTCTCTCGTTCTTTGTCTAGTGGCTCAGGATGCTGTCAGTATTTGGAGCCCTTTCTTGCTGGAAGGAATGGCGTATGGTGGGTTGAGATCCCAAATCAGCTGGGGAAAAGAATCAGGAAAAGTATTAATTTCTTCCCTTAAGTGCTCATAATCACAGCTTACATCAAATGTTAAAACTGTGTTAAGGATTTATCTGTTCTGGAGTTTGTGTACTATTTTGGGTGCAGTAGATTAATTGCTCTGGCATTTGAAGAACACGTTCCTTGTACCTAGTACAGAACACCTGGTGAAGTGTTTTTAATTTCCTGGGGAATCAATGTAGTATTTATTTTAATGTAGGAGCTTCATTTTGTATTCAGCAGGTTTAATGGTTGTGTTTGTTTTAGTGGTCAAACTTGGTCTTTAAGTTTTGCGTTTGCAGTTAAGAAGAGATACTTATGCCACTATATGCACCCAGCACAGAAGAGGATTTTTGGTGCAGACTGGCTGTGACAGATGTAGTTGGCAATTGATGTAGGTCTTTTGTGAACTTCTGTGTCCTGAAATATAGGTTGGTTGTTTTTTTTTTTCATGAATTTTATGTTAATCAAAGTTTATGAAGCAATGTGCTTCAGTTATATTTCTTTTGTATGACTGAAGAGTTAATCTCAGGAATTGAGCAGTTTTACCTGTAAATGAAATAACACAAGCAATGTGGATGATCAGGACGTGGGAATAAATTGAGAGATTTGCTCCATTACACACCCAGATAAAGCAGAGTGCTTCTGGATAGGGTAACTTGGAAGTGGAGGTTTGTTCTGGGCTATGTGCTTGTTATCCTTTTGGTGAGACATTCTTAACTCTTCGCTCTCCAATTTCTCACAGGTACTTCTTCAAGTGCTGGGCAGGCTGGACATGCCACCGCTTCCAAATACTATGATGATATTTACTTTGATTCTGATTCAGAGGATGAAGACAAAATGGGTAGGTGGCTGAGGAGAGAAGAGAGGGCAGCATCTTCAGGGCAGTACTATCTCTCAGATTCAGTGGAATCCCCTTAGGGCGTCAGAGGCTGCTCCTGAAGAGGACCTTTAGAGGGCAATTACCAGCCTATATAATCTCAGCAAAGTTTCTGCAACTTTATGATGTCTCCCAATGTATGCAGTAAATGTATGCGTTAATCCTTTGGGGTGGTGCATTCAGAGGAGGGATGAGCTAGATCTTTACAATTTAATTTAGGTTTATTGCAGATGTTGAAAAGGAAAACTGAAAAATGTACATTTTGATCAGTTAAGTAGAGAATCATCACATGTCCAACTGATGTAACCCATGCTTGCCCAAATCTCTGCAGTTTTACAGGATGTCCAGAAAAAAAGAAAACATCAGCAACGTCGGATTCTTTCCAATGATGAGCTGCTGTATGACCCAGAAGAAGACAGTCGAGACCAAGAGTGGGTAGACTCACAGAGGAGGAGGTAAGACACTGTAAATAATTGAATTGTAGGATGCTTACTGTAAACTCAAAAAATACCAGTAAACATAGTGATTATACCCTATGCTGTCAAGTTCACTCGGTGTGAATATTTTTGCCTTAGAATTTACAGCGTATGAAATTTAAAAGCCTGTAAAATTTCTATATCTGTGATGGAAGTTGACTCAAAAATTACAGCTTGCAGTTGTTCAAAATCAAAACTTCCTCGTTCAGTAAGCCAGTTTTGTCTATAGAAAGATACTTCTTTGTGGTTTTTCACCACAGTGCTTATATTTATTTGGTTTCAGTCAGTGAAAAGTTCTTGAGGAGACAGGTATTTACTGATGTATTTTAATTCAAAAAAGATTTGAAGATTGAATGGATGGGCCTGACAGCAAGGACGTGTAATTTCACTTTTTCTATCCTTCCTCTCTTCTTCATTTGGTAGGTACCGTAATCAAAGGAGAGTGCTGCAGCCACGACAGACTAAACCTTCAGCTGTTCCAAACAGTGATGCTGTTTTGAACTGCCCTGCTTGCATGACAACGTTATGCCTGGACTGTCAGAGGTAATTAGTGAACAGTAAGAGGTCTTTCAGTAATGTCTCCCTTTTGGTCAGTTGCAAGACAGAATTGATCAAATCACTGAAACTGCAAGGTGGAGCTTATATAGAGAAGATGGGTATATGTGAATCAGGTGTAGGGGTGAATACTACCTTAAAATAGTGATGATGGTCAGTTTAACCTGCAACATGGAGATGAGGAAGAACAAGGAAGAACTTCAGCATAGTCAAAAAAGTAAACTGTTTAAAAAACAAATAGATTAAACAGGAAGTTCATGCTGTTTTTATTTTTTTTTTTTTTTTGCTGGCTGGATGTGTTAGAGACATAGAGTTATTCCAGGCTATTATTTTCTTATTAAAGCCCCTTTTTTAGGGGAGGGTTAAGCAAAATCAAGACAGCATATTCTTACTTGGTTTGAGTGTTTGCAATTGTGCTTTTGAGTATAGTTATGTTAAGTAGTACCTGGAAAGTATTTAGGTGTGAATTCATAGCATGTTTTGCACTTCTCCAGTATTTGACTGCACTGCAAACCTAATTACTACTGCTAACCTGGGCAAAGGAGAAGGCTTTTGCACTGAGAATAAAGGAGAAAGAAATCCTGTGAAATGGGGAATAAGCTACCTCTAATTTATTGAGTACTTTTGGTGATTGAAGGTGAAATTCCATAGCAGCCTAAAATCATCGAAATTCTGAATGCTGTTTCCCACTCTTTTCCCTTTGCTGGTTTTGGTATTCCTTGATTCTGCTCTATAGTTAAGTATTTCAGTTTGCTAAGCTGTCAGAAAACTGTCCATTTTTATTGTCAGACTGATCTTTTGTGGGTTCAATAAGCTAAAATAGCTCAGCACAGTATTATACCAGCCCTAGAAGGTAAGATAGGATTTCTGCAGCCACCTGCGTTGGTTTTTGCTGCTCTGAAACTGCAGCCTGAGAGACATTGTGTTGATGCAGCCCTGAAATTCGCTGTGTGCTCCAGCTGTGCAGTTGTTACACAGATGTGTAACATCAGAACCTCGAGGGAGGTGATTCTGCCCCTCTACTCTGCTCTCGTGAGACCTCACCTGGAGTATTGTGTCCAGTTCTGGGGCCCCCAACACAAGAAGGATGTGGAGCTGTTGGAGCGGGTCCAGAGGAGGGCCACGAGGATGATCAGAGGNTTATAGATACAGTTGTTACGGATGACAGCTGAAAAATGTATTTTATGTGTTGTTATAGACAGGCATTTTCAAGAGTGATGTGTCGTTTGTTATTTACAGATAAAGAATTTCAGGCTTGAAATGTTTTAGGTTTTAGATGTTTTAGGTTATAAATACCAGTGTTTGAGTCACTTGCACTCATGATCTTTGCCTACCTATCATTAGCTGTAAATAGCCGTGTGTAACTGTGTAGTACCAGTATTGCTGTACTCGAGGTGTGCTCATTTCAGTGAGAACCAGCATGTTTTTAATTACATTTCTTAAAAACAAGGCAGATGGCTACAACTGTTTTTGTGATTTTTGTAGTTGTGACTTTTGTTCTGTTTGTAAAACTTCATATTTATGTGGCTTTCAGCCCTTGGGCATGGTACTTCCTATCTTTAATCTTATTTCTAATAACGATAACTAGTTTCTTGGAAACAGAATTTTATCAGTGGTATGACTTGCATTTTCTCCCCTTCTCCACAGACACGAAACTTACAAAACACAGTACAGAGCAATGTTTGTGATGAACTGCTTTGTTAACAGAGAGGAAATTCTGAAGTACAGAAAGAAGATAAAGAAGAGAAGTAAGAAAATGAAGCACAGCAAAGAAACTACCCCTGTACAGTCAAATGAAGAAGAGGAGGAAGTGTATCATCCGGTATTATGTACTGAATGTTCAACTGAAGTGGCAGTGATGGATAAAGATGAAGTTTTTCACTTCTTCAATGTTCTAGCCAGCCACTGCTAATACACAAAGGCAGACAAAAACTATGCACTGTTTAAGACTGTGTGAAGTATCAGAAATGCAGGCATGTTAGCCTTTTTAAAATATGTTCTTTTAAAATGTACATTTTCATTGGGGAACTTTATAGTGGTTGGATTTTTGACACGCTTGCATTTCTTTTTATGAAAGGAATACAGCTAACTGCTTGTATTTGAGAGCAATATTCTTTCACGCTGTCAGGTAATTGCATTGTTGAGGATTTAACAGTTTGTAAATAAAATGTAAGATCTGTGTATTATGATCATGCCCCATGTATATATTGTCTATTATCTCAATATGTATTAGAACTGCTGCTTAGAATAAATACTGTATGAACTGGTCCTTTCTAGCTGCATTGCTCATTTCTATGGCACTGTTAAACTCGATAGTTCTCAGTCAAGTGTTTTTTTTTTTTGGGCTCCTTTATGCTGGTGTTCTTCGTTGATTTGCAAAAATTTAGGTAAGGTGAAGAAATTGTCATTGTATTTGGGTTTGTGGCTCATTAATATCTCAAAAATGGCAATTTTTATTTATATAGATTGGAAGACTAGGTTATATGCTGGCATGGATGATTCTGGCATGGATCATTTAAATCAACCTATTAATGCTTAGTAATGCAATTAGGATCTTTTAATATAAAGATGGATAAAAAAATACTTGACATTTTTTCTGTTGCCCTTTATGCTGACATGATTTAAGAATAAATTTATGATCAGCTCCATGGCCATTGGGCTTATTTGTATTCCTTTTCTGTTTTGTTAGTACAATCACAGCTTCTTTAGGGAAGCATAAGTAGCTTCTTCTGCTATTTGATACTTAGACTGTTTGCATAGGCAATGGAACCACAGTCGTGTTAACATTGTATCCTTTCTTTTTCTCCAGGCATTCTCCCAAGAGGTAAACTCTTAACTTTCTGTAGTAAATACTGTCTGTGATGGTTTTTAAGGCTTCGCTTTGGAAATTGATCTCTCTGAAAAAAAAAATCTCATCTTTAAGCTTTTTTCTTTTGTCAGTGTAAGTTGTCAAAGGCCTTTGTAATTGTACAGTCCCAGGTGATCTCTTGGCCTTAGATAACGAAAAAGTCAAAATAGCAGTCAGGAATTTCTGACACCCTCTGGTGCCTGGCCCCAGAGCCTCACAGAAGTGCAAAGTTAGGAACTGTTACGGTGAAAAGCTGATCTGCCGGTGGGATTGAGGTCCAAGCTGGCAGATTTTAAGGTCTCATTTATCTGAGCGATGTTTTGAGTGGGCTTCACCCCCTGACAGTAAAGGCTACTGAAGCCTTCTGCAGGGCAGTTTGACACACTTCTAGTGGATTGTGTTAAGCACAGTCTTCGGGTATTCTGTAATTCCCTGCACATCAATTTAAATGAAATAGGATGAGAGAGAATTGCAGCAATGTCTTCCAGATATGACTCAGGCTCAGCTCTGCTCACAGGCTGACAGTCGGTCACGTGCTGTGCTCTGAACAGGCACAGACCCGCACGTACAGCTGAATTACTCTGGGGGGGGCAAATCGCCACGTCCTGCTACGGGGAGGGTGAGAGGGACCGGTGTTTGTAATAGGGTGCGCGGGGCGAACTGCTCCGGGACCTGCAGAGGCTGCGTTTTGTATGAACGTGGGCAGCGCCACCGGGTCCGCGACCGCCGGCCGCCGCCTCACACGCGCTGCCAGAGCGGAGGGCGGGGCCGGGC